>JANRMT010062837.1:43391568-43434473 GCA_026402145.1 Polypterus bichir lapradei | reverse complement strand
TCTGCACATCCTTGGAATTAGTAGGTAGAGCAGGAACCAGATCATTCTCCAGGTTGGGAGGAAGCGGGATATTTTGAGCTATCTGAAATGACCGCTCAGCATTCATCCATGCGTTCATCTGTGCAACCACTCCTGGTACCACTTGTCACGCTTGGGTCACAGATTTGCACAGAAACACAGGATGCTGTAGAGACAGGAACTTTATTCAAACACTGCAAACAAACATATGCCTCTTTTTTTTCATATATTTAAACAGACTCCTTGACAAGACAGAGATGACAGTTCCGTCTCACAATTTAAAAGAATGCAAACATATCTTCCTCTTCAAAGGAGTGCGTGTCAGGAGCAGGGAAGGTCTGAGAGAGAGAGAGAGAGAAAAGCAAACAAATAATCAAAAACTGACAAGTGCTGCTCGGACTTTTAAGTCTGCGAAGTACAGCGTGGATCGCGCGATAGATAGGCCGCAAGTAAGCCCAGCAAGCAAGGGAGCATTGTGAAGGTAGTCTTTCAGCGTCTTTTTTAACCTGTAGGGGTGCAAACAGCCCCCCCAACTCACAATATACATTACTATTTTCGGGTTCTGCTTACTTTATCTGTTGGTCATTATGCCAGTAAGAAGGTTGTTTATATTTTTCATAGTTTTGCGGCAGTGGGATTTCTAAAAGCAATGCTTACTGTTTGAGATGTGCCATCCATTGGAATGACAAATTCAATGCATTTTATTACTAAAAATGTTTGTGATGCACCACCTGTTTGCGTAACAGAGACGTAGATGTAAGGTGGATACCAATTTATTTCCGTAGATCAGTGATGAGCAACAGTGGCTGCAGGTGTTTGTTGCAACCCAGTTGCTTAATGAGAAGTCATTTACTGCTGATGAATCATTTATTACTCAAGTGATATTTTTCTGCTTCATTTTTGTTGTTTCTCTTGTTAAAATTTTGAACTCTTAATTTCTCATTTCAGTCTTAGAACAACTGCATCCTCTGATTTTAATTGCTCGTTATTAGCAAAAAAAATTCAAATGATAGCAGAAGCAGAAGTTCTCCATCTAGCTT
This sequence comes from Polypterus bichir lapradei, assembly GCA_026402145.1. Taxonomy (NCBI): domain Eukaryota; kingdom Metazoa; phylum Chordata; class Cladistia; order Polypteriformes; family Polypteridae; genus Polypterus; species Polypterus bichir. The sequence goes on along the minus strand of JANRMT010062837.1, from coordinate 43,433,415 downwards.
GTTTCCATTTACACCAGTGTATATTCATCGTTCATTATTTGATTTAATAAAATACTTAGGAGGAAAATGGAGGGAAAGAAGTGAAGGACTGAGAATTACTCATCCATTTTAGGTTTCAAATCATTTGGATGATATCCTTAGATGAGAAATAATCTATGATATAATAAGACCTGACATTGCAGAGTTAAAACAATAACAAATCATGAAATTAAATAAGACCTGTTATAGGCAAGAATTGTTTTCTAATGAAGCAGATGGGTTGGAATAAAAATGTGCAGCCACTGCAGCCCCCCCAGAACTGACATTGTTCACCCCAATGTAGATTATAGGAAAATACAGAGGTAAAGTGTTTTGCCTCATTTAGATCTTCATAAATGAAAGTTGAAATTAACAAAAATGGAAAATTTGTGGTTAGGATCCACACATTTTGTCATTTAATTAGTCTTTCTGTCTATTACATTTAAAAGGATTTTAAATCACTCCTTGATCTGTAGAGATGCAACACAGTCAGTAAATATTTCAATAAAGTCATGCTACAGACCATCGCATCTCAGTGATTCAGGAGCTGCACTGAAACGCAAATCAGAGTGCATGTTTATGTCACATGGTTTACACCAGTCAGTCATTTTCTATGACATGGTCCCTGTAAGACACCACTCTCAACCCTCTCCCACCACTCTAATCTTAATCATGGTGATATTATGAGAACAAAGCACAAGGTATGTCTCAAAATGGATGTGCTGAGAAAGATGCAAATGACAGGGCATACATGTAATTTCACTGACATACAGTATAATGTAAAGGACGCTAAACATCATCACTCTGCATCAGACCTCAGCTGTTGAGGTCTGAAGCTAAACTCTATTTTTACTGCACAGCACGTTAGAGTTTTCAAAGGGTAGGTTTCCCTTGAAAGTCTTTTACTTAACACAGCCTGGCATAAAGTACAGTGGAACCTCTGTTTACGAACGTCTTGGATCACGTACAAATCGGTTTACGACCAAAAAGTTCGCCAAACTTTTGCCTCTGTTCACGACCACACACTCGGTATACAAACAAGCCAGTTTCCCTTTTGGTTTTCAACGTGTTCAGTCTCTCCCTGTGCATTTCCTGTGCAGCAAGCAAGCGAGTGAGAGTGAGCGCGACACACACACACACACAGGTGCGTGAGAGAGAGAGATACACACACACACACACAGGTGCGCGAGAGAGACACACACACACACAGGCACGCAAGAGAGACACACACAAACAGGTGCGAGAGAGAGAGACAGACACACACACAGGCGCACGAGAGAGACCCACACACATAGGTGCGCGAGAGAGACCCACAATACACAGGCTTGCGAGAGAGACCCACACACAGGCGTGCGAGAGAGAGACACACAGACACGTGAAAGAGAGAGACACACACACAGGTGCGCGAGAGATAGAGACACACACACACAGGTGCGAGAGAGAGACACACACACACACAGGCACGTGAGAGAGACACACTCACACAGGCGCGCAAGAGAGAGACACATGCACACACGAGAGAGAGAGCTGGACACATAAGGAAGAGAAGGCAGTTAAAGAATGAACTGGGCTTGTTTTTGTTTTCATTTCTGTTTACAGCAATCGGTTTGTAGCGTGCATTGTTGCAATGTTACTTTTCTTGGTGGTTTATTAAATTACGAATTTTTAAAATGCTCATTTTTTCCCTGTGCTTAACACTCATTAAAAAAAAGTGTTTTTAGCAAGCGGTTCTTAGCGCTATAGTGCGAACTATTGCAGTGTTAGTTTTCTCTGTTGTTCAAGGTTTTCTCAGTGTTTCAATTTTTTTTTAAATGTTTTTACATTTAGTTTACTATTACCCTGTGCATTCTATGGTATAATTAACTATATTTATGTTTAAAAACTAAAAAAATATATTTACATACAGTTCGTACGGTCTGGAACGGATTCATTGTATTTACATACAATCCTATGGGGGAAATTGCTTCGGGTCACAACCAAATCGGTTTACGACCAGAGTTTTGGAACGAATTATGGTCGTAAATCGAGGTTCCACTGTAAATCTACAACCATCATGCCAGTTCTGTTAGCTTATTGACTGATAATAATGAATGACATTCAATACACCTACAGTACATGGTGGCAGTGTGGTACTGCTGCTTCACTGTGTTGATACAGTTCCCCGTGTTAAATTCTCTTGTTAGTATATCCAAGGTTTCATAACTATGATATGTAAATAAAATTTTTAACTACTGATATGAACCAATAAGTTTGAAACCATATATTTTGTTGTATTTTCTAACTTATCAGGGTAGGAGGTTAATACTAACTGAGCTTACATTGACTAGTCAAGTCAAATCAAGTGACTTTATTGTCATACCATCCATACACAGTATTGCAGCATACAGTGATAGAAAATAACATTCCTCAGGACCGTAGTGCAACATGTACATATACAAAGGACAAGTGCAAGACAAGTAACGAACTACACTATACAATACATTAAACAAACAAATTAGCAAATAAATAAAGACAGTAATACATGGAAATAGATATTAGTTAAATAAATAAAAAAATAAATAACAGTAGTGGCAAATTTAACAAATATACGGAAATTAAATAAAATAGTAGGAATAGATCTGAGTGGTGGAGGGCATCACAGAACTCAGAGTCCAGGCATGCAGGTGGTAGAAGCTGTTGCATAATCTACCAAACTGGTTCAGATGCTACCGAACCTTCTGACAATGGAAGTGGGACAAAAAAATCATGAAGGGGGTATGAGCAGTCCTCCACAATTCTATAGACTTTACAGATTCAATGCTTGATAAAATGTCTTTAATGGAATAAAGAAAGGTCCCAATGATCTTTTCTGCTCTGTGCATTGTTTGTTGTAGGACTATGGGGTGAGATACACTGCAGTTCCCAAATCAGACAGTGATGCAGCTGGTTAGAACATTCTCCATGGTAGAATGTGGTAAGATAAGCTTGCCCTTCTCAGCCGCCAAAGGAAGAGGAGAAGCTGCTGTGCCTTCCTGGCTATGGATGTGGTGTTAATTGATCAAGTAAGGTTAGCTGTTAGGTACACACCAAGCAATTCAGTGTTGTTAAGCAATTCCACACATATGCGCTCAATGTGCAGTGATGTATAGACAGGATGGTCAACAATCATATCTTTTGTTTTATTCCTATTAAGAGACAGATTGTTGCACTTGCACCAGCCCACCAGTCATTGTATTTCCATTCTGTAAGCAGCCATACAGTTGTGAGTCAGCAGATTGAAGAGAAGTGGGCTGTGAACACAGCCTTACAGGGGGCACCAGTGAGCACCTAAGGGTACAGGTGATGATGTTTCCAATGTAGATGGTCTGGGGTTTCTCTTTCAGGAAGTTCAGGGTCCAGGCATATAGAGATGTGCTGTAGCACATGAGCTTCTGAGGGATGATGATGTTGAATGATGAACTTAAGTCTATGAACAGCATTTAAATCCACCATGAAATTTGGTAGCCATAATTGCATAAAATTTACCATTTCACAAGTTGACAGTTAAGGCATGTTTTTTAAAGAGCAATCCAAAGTGTATGTGGCTCGTCATTGTTCTTCATTGGTCTTTGGCATCTCGCTCTCTTGACCACCTCATCATTGACTACATTTGACACCAAATTACATATGCAACAAATGTGATGATAAATTTTCACTGGGAAAATATATAGATTGAATACAGTGAATTTACATGATTAAAACTAATTTGCCTTGTTTATTACAACATATTGACATCTGTCAAAACCGAGAAGCTAACATTAAATATTAAAAGCTGTTAGCATTCTCTTGTAAGAAGGTTAACCTTAACTTGGCAATTATGAAATAATTCCTTCAAGAAAAATATATAGATTTCTTCAGTTTTCTTCAGCTGGCTAAAGGGAAGTAGGTTTATTTTTCATGATGTCACTTCTAAATTTTGGGGAAATTGCTTATGGTTCCCAGTGACTGTGAATTGGACTTAGCTGCTTTAAAAATATGTTGTTAACAATATAGAAAACATATTAAATATACAACACCACTCTTATATTTTAATAATGAGTTCATGTGTTATTTTCCAAAATGACATCTTTGCTTTTTTTTCTTTCACAAAAATCACTTATCAATCACAGTACATGCATGGATTTCAACAGACTTACTTATAACAATTTACTTATGTTATATACTGATCCACATACATGTATTAGTTATGTACTGTATTTAAACTGGTTTTTTTTCCACATTTAAGGGTCCACAAGTGTTGTGTTGATACACCTTATTTTAGTGGTCTTTATGACAGCTAACGTTGATTATACCTGCAAAAAATTTTTCCTCATGTTTACTTTTGCACTGCCATTGTTTTGGGTATATGGCTCACTTTTATTGTTAAAAAATGGAGTAAAGAAATGTCAGCCAGTCCTATTAGATCTACATTTTCCTGTGTTCTCCATTTTTTCTCTGTTTGCTTTTCTTCTGTTTTCTTATTTGAATCCTGCTTGTTATTTAAATCTTCATTAATAATTATTGGAATATTAGTGATAGTTTTTAGAAAAAAATTTTACCAGTCTTTTTTTTTGTGATCTAATTTTTATTTGAATACAAAACCAACACTTTAAAGGGGAACATAACCTTTCTGATAGGAATTATAAAAGGAGCCTATGAGGAACAGCAAGTGAGGTAACAGCACAGCATTAACCCTATTAAAGAGAAGAAGAGCTAAAGATTAGGACCTGTACCATATCTGTCCATTAATTAATATAAGAGCTGGATGCCACATTGTTTCTCGCCACTGACGACTCGAAAAGGCTGGGAAGAAAAAGAATCAGGAGATATCAAATGAGAGGCAAGGACATCTTTGCTAGTGCTTGTCCCTAAAGCTAAATAGATAAATGAAGTGAGGAAAAGTCTACCAGTAGCAAAATGTGCAGAAGCAAGGGGATGCTAATATAGAGTATTGCAGTAAGAAAATCAGACACACCAGCCCAAAAACTAAATAAAGAAGGACAGTCCCAAAACATATTCATAAATATACCTAAGGTGTTCATGGAGGAACAATTTAAATTGGATTTGTTGATGATTAGATGTCTTTGAAACCAATTAGACATTTTAATAACTAAATTCCATAAAATTGAATGAGTGTAAGAAAAATCTCTGAGCCACACCAACTTAGTTGATAGTGGGTGATATGATGTCTTACAAAGCTGTGTATATAATGCAGGCACTGGTTTGCAACGAGGGGAGAGAGTACTTGAGAATATATACAAAGGGTGGGAAGCAAGGGTAGGAGAGATTTTAACCCCACAACCTTTAATAACAGATCAAAGTTGTCACTAAAAGAAAAGGGAAGATGAGGAAATAGAAAAATAATATTTTAGAGACTGGAATGTTCGAAGGCTTGACTTATCAAATATATCACCCAGGATGTTAATACCTTTACTAACCCAGGACATTAATGTAATGGGACCACCTCCAAGGTCCAAGGCTGGGTTGTGAAAAATAGGATAGTGTATGTTCCACACTTGACAAAGGACAAGATGCCTCTCCACCTTAGATCATATTTCTGAAGCATAAGTGATTAGAGGTCCTGTCTTGGGAACCCTAATCTTAATACTAGAGAAGGTAAGGGTAGAAATAGAACCTAGGGATACCCCACTGGACCACAGCAGCATGTGGTATAGCAGATCTGCAGCTCAGAAAAAAGGCATGTTTTTGAAAAGAAATTATTAATTTAATTGCTCATTCTCCATGGGTGTGTTTGCTCACTTTTTGGACACCTTGTTTTGTGAAACTGTTTTAATAAAAGCATTTCAGCATTTTTTCACCTTTTCTTTTCTTGGTGTATTTGTCTTATCTGCTCAGCTCTACTCGGTCATGAATATTGACAGTGTCATGTTCAAGAGGCTCCTGGTGGGACCCGGTAGCGTGGGTGCCAACCCGTACTGTCACACAGTAACTGTGAGGAAGGGTCATTGGGTGGGGCATTCACTGCCATACTGGACACAATGCAAAAGCTCAGCAGTATAATTCAAGATGCGGCAGTGAAACACCACCCTCACCTCTGTTTCAAATCAATGTGTTCTGTAAATTTATCAGTCTGTTAGTGGTATAGGATTGAAAAAGAATTTTTAATTTGTCCACCCAGGGACAGTCAATATAATGCAGTAATTAAGTGAATTTTAAGTTGGTTAATTAATCATCAGTCTTACCTACTAATTAGCCAAAAACTTTAGCAAGCCTCCTACTTTATTTATCTTACCTTTCTCTGTTATAGGAAGCGGTTTAGACTTAAATATATATCTAGGTAACTGAGGCACACCCATTTTAAGGAACAGAATTATACAATTTAATAATAAACACAAATATTATAGAAGTATGATAAATGCATATATATACTGTATGTCCTATAGATAGCCATCAACAATAACCGGTAGCAGAATTTTCCAGAAATTTTGCCTTTTCTTTAAAACACTGGTTTATAGCCCATTACACTAAGCAACGCACATAAAATGTTATGCCTTAGATGATTTCTACACTTTGGGTAAATTGGACATGAATTCAAGCTGAAGTGACTATGGCTAACAGCACAATTTTGAAAAATAACATGATAGTCTCAAACCCACTTAATCCAGGGAGTTTGAGCCTATCCTAGTGCCACTGCACACAAGGTAGGAAGCAACTCCTAGCAGGGCAGAGCCCACTCATGCACACACTGCACTCACTCAAACTGGGGCCAGATTAATTTTTGCTAATCACCAATCACATGTGTATTTGTACTTTCATTCCCAAACTCAGTTACCCTGTTTTATTTATCAAATAAAACAGATAGGAGAGTTTGTTCTTTGTTTTCTGATTTACATTTTTTTGATTTTTTATGTTTTTTTGGTTATATATTTTTTATTTATAAGACACATTTTCCACAATTACAAGAATCAATGTGGTATTTTCTATTGACTGCTACAGACTGCTTTAAGAAAGGGTTCAGAGCAGACCAGCATCTTATTGATCTTTTTTGCAGCTAATCCACCTACTGCTGCTGCTCCTGCTGCTGCCACATCTGTGCCCTCACCTTCAATGTCTGGCCTCTCACATCTTCTCACTGCAGTGGAAGAAAACGAGGCAGAAGGTACCAGGAGAACCTGGCATCTTTTCTTCTCCATCTTTTCCTTCTCTATCATCCTTTCAATTTCTTCAATGAGTGTGACATTGATATTTTTTTTGTCTTTACTGTACTATAATATGTTACTTTGCACATAAATAGTGAATATTATGCTTGCAAATGTAAGAATGAAAGTGTATGATGCATATAGTAGATTAAATTAAAATGAATGGTAATGATTTTATTTTTCAATTTTATTTTTGCTTTGCTAGAAATTTTTCAGGAATGTATTATGCTGATAAAGATGGGGATCACACACATTGTAATGAGGTTCTAGGATAGAGCCAGAACGGCAGGTGACACAGGGTTAATACATGGCCCTGAAAATAATGGATATCTTACTATAAAGACCTATATTTTCATTCCATTAAAACTGAAGAAGCATGATGGGAGGGTAATACTTCACCCTTTAGGAGCACAGAGAGGATGGAGTGGCCCTGGAGATCACAGAAATAAGATAGAAAACCCTGCAGTGTGATAGGTGGCAGCAGTTGTGTTATGCTATGCATGCACCCTGCTATATGCTATTGTAAACAGGCCTCTTGTTGTTTTAACAATAGATTTTTAACAATCCTTACAAATGTTTTAGATCTTATGGCTGCTGATGCAGCCTTTTGTTGTTTTTTGTCTTTTTGTTCTTGCTAATTGTGCATGCTCAAGATGGGTTTCCTACTACACCTGGTCTAACAACTACAAAATCTGTACAGACAACAGTGTGCTGCTGTCTGGACTGCCAATTTTGTTTCAAAATAGCTTCATGTCAAAAAAGCAGCCCATCAGGGATATAGGCTGTCTACATGACTATCCAACACCCTAACAGAACAAATGATGCGGAAAGCATTGCACAGATTCTTTGGAGAATTCAGAACTGGACTATCAGTAATCTCAAGTATGTCATTGTTTTACTGGTCACGTCTCCAGAAGAACAATAGGTCATGCTGTGCTGTATGACCAGTAATGGAATATGGATGCAAGGCTGCAGCACTGAAGAAAACAAAGAGACACATCCAGGCTTTCATGAACGAATGCATAGAAATGTTGCTAAGAAACTTATGGATGAAGCTGATAACCACTGAGCATGTCTTCAGGCCGGCTCGAATGGAAAGCAAACTGGTGAGTCACATTCAAACTTGTAAGCTAAGGTACTTTGGGCATGTAACACGACAACTACACAATACCACTGAAGGAATTGTTACGATAGATCTTGTAGAAGGGTTCAATGGGTATAGAAGACAATGAATATGCTGCTATGACAACATTATGGTGTTGACTGGCATGTTGGAGTCTAGTCTGTTAAGCATTAGCCGAGACAGAAAGGTTGGGCTCCATTCATGGGAACAGGCATTGTGCATGACTTGTTTTTGCTTATTTACAGCTTGTATACTATGCCTTCATTATAAACTTTCTTGCAAACTGTATGTCATAATTTTTATTTAAACCCATATTTTATTGGTCATTTTTCATTTCATCTTCAGTGTTTGAAATATCTACGCCAAGTGACTTACAGAGAGCACGGCTTAAACATATTTTAAGTACTCCATGGTACAGGGAATGTGTGTGTATGTGTTTGAAAGAACTCAGTGGGCAGAATACCACCACCTTGAAAATGCACCCAAAAAAGTGCACATAAAGAGGCTTATGAGGACTTTAGCATAGAAGAAAATATGAAAAGATTTAGCAACAGCTCCCAAGGAAGGATGGAAGGAAGGACAACATTTTTGGCCAAAGAGTCAATCAAATACGAGACTCACATGTCAGCACTATGCGACTTTATTATTGTAGGAAATCTGCTGACCCCATCTGATAAACTTGCCAGAATTCCAGAAGTATTGCAGGGCATTCGATTTGATGTTTATTGCCCTGGGTAATATAAATTTAGAATGTCCTTAAATTAAAAAACTGATTAGGGCGAGACATATATTTATGTTTGTTACTCTGGTACTATCTTCATTTTGTTGCTCCCTGGCATTGCCATTATAACATTATCATGTATACATTTTATACATCTTTGATCTTTCAGTGTATGTATTTATCTACATACAAATCACGCGCATGTTCTTTTTTGCCAGGTTTTCACAGTGCATGCAAAACTATCCATAACTTTGTTTTAATTTTTATAAAAAATACAACATTTTTGGTAAAAAGATATTGTAAAATTACATTTCACAAGAGACCTTTGTGTCAAAATAAAAATTATATTCATATGTGTACTGTATATGTAATAAAGAAATTTTTACAAAGTTTAACTTTTCTTAAATGTCGAAACATTATTGAGCATGTTTTTCCTGTCTTACATTTGTAACCATGAGCCTTTGTCCATGAGCCAGTATTGTTAAAGTTAGTTGCAGCTCCCCTGGCTTCCCTGTAATTCATACTATGCTGCCAGTAATCTTAAAGACGATACTTGAACTCTTGAAGGGTCTATAAAATATTGGAACTGTCAATTTATAAAATTGCCTATTTATATGTGCCACTTTTTGTACTGATATATAGACAACAACACTTATGATTGCATTTGGAGTGTTTTGTTGTAGCCATAATAATAGCTAAGCAACTTGATATTATTACTGATCAAGACTTTGGTGCTACTGTTAGAAAAGAAGGCAGTGTTCCTTCTTTAGATTTTAACTGGATGTTTTCTCACTTTAGTGCACTTATCCTTTGTGAGTGATGCTTTAAGAGATGCACTCCTCCAAATACAAAGGGTTTTGTACCTGACTGATTGTGTTATTTTTTGCAAATGTTATGATCCAAAAAGATGACATAATTGATCCATGAAATGACAATAGTCAACATATGCTGAAAGAATTAGCGGCTGCTGCTTTGCAGTTTGCCTGGTCAAGAATCTCAGCATCTTTTTTTGGTGTATGTTTGTGAATGAATTGTGTCACCAAAACTATGACTATATTATAACGAAACCTTACATTACTTGTAATTGTGTGCATTTAAACAGAAGCTGAGCAGAATTTTGGGAGAAGCAAAATGCATGCACAGGACAGGAAGTTCTGACAAGCAGGTGATTAGCTCAATAACATCATGCTGTCAGGGATAGCTTGCGATGGGCAAAGAACCAGCAGAGGCTGAATTGTGAATTAGAACAAGGTTTAAAGGCTAGCAAGAAAGGAAAACATTTTAGAAGACATTGTAGGCCAAGCTTTACACCAATTTAGAAAAGGGATCCATTAAATCTGTTCGCCTTTTGAACTATCAGATAAACAAATTGACATGAGTAACAATGTACTTGAACAGAGTATTGAATTCTGGGATGCATAATAGATATTCAGACTAGACAAGAACACAGGAAATATGCAAATGTAAGGAACACATTAGGAAGAAGTGTTATTGCGTGTTAGAATGTTTATGCTTGAGCTCAGGTAAATTATCTGTATCCTGTCACACATGTGCACCTGGGGATGGAGATAGGGATGCGCACAGGGCGGCTGGAGATAAGTGATACCACTCCAGGTCAAGAGGGCTGCCACTAACTGTTTCTTCTCTTCCACCCGCAGCTCCAAGAAGATGCCCAGTAAGGGTCTCTGACCCTGTCTATAGTGTGCAGAGAAGGCCCCACCCCTTACAGTTGTGGCTGTATAAAAAGAGACATTCTGGGAAGCTTTTCAGGTGATTGCAATGCTTGTTAGAATACATTGTTTTTTACCTTGTACTGCATACCACAATCATATTCAAGGGTAAATCCTCAGTCCAGTTTTTGACTGCTGTCACAAAGTTGAGACATACTCAAGAAAAGGTTTGGGGCAGCCACCCGTATAATTTTGTAACCCGGCTGCAAAGTCGTTCTTTTTATAAAGATACAGCACTGAAGTGCATACAACGAGTCCAAGACAAGACTGAGGGAAAAGGAAAAAAGGGCAGGCTTTTAAAGGGGAAGACAGGAAGTGAGGTCGTAAGGATCGGGCACGTGTTCATCACTCATTGGATCAGGCCCGGACGTGACATCGGGGGGCCGGAGCTGGTAAGGTCTGTTTCCATTGGTTCGGTCCCGGAAGTGATGTCAAGAGAGCCAGGTGGAGCCTCCCAGGAATGGTCTACAGGGAAGTGAGAAAAAAAGTCAGTGCACTCTGCCACATCCCGGCATGCCTCAGAACTGCCTTTATTCAAGTCCTTTAGCTGCCTCCCATGCGCACGTGTGTGACACTGCTAAAACTATCTAAAAATAGCCATCAAGCCATGTAGCCATCCTTGTATAAAACAAAGTACAGCATTTAAGAGAGGCAGTGACAAGGCAGATGAAAATGGGATGACATGGAGCTTTTAATATCAGAATGAAATGCTGGTACGAGAAAGATATGGCGTAGGCAGTTCTGAGGATGCAGCAAAACATCATGCTGCCTGTGAACGAAAGTGCAGTGCCACCTAAAATGAGCCCCAGACAAAGAAGGGGCCATGAAGACAATACGTATGTTTAAAGAATGCAGTTAAATTAAGAAGCCTGGACTCTTTAAATTATACGGACATCTCTCTTTTGCTTGAATTGTTCAGGTTGTATGTTTTGTGTTCTTTTGACTTCTAGTATTTAATGCCTTGTTAATAACTGAAACTTGCCTCGCTTATTGATAATATCTTCCCTAGTGTAGTTCTTTGAGTGATTCATCATTTGTTTGGCTCTGTCAAAGTTAGCGATCAGGACAACCTGACAGGAGACCCTCCTGGCCTTTATTGGTGTATGTCTTGCATGCTTGTTTAGATGCATGCTGTGCTCATTCTGCTAAATTAGTGTAGCCTTGTCAAAAGAAATGACCTGGGGCAATGATAGGCCTTTGGCCTCTGCTGAGGTATTCTTGCCTTGTACTTGATCTGTAACCCAGCAGGGAAAGTGACATGCCTTTGGCCACTGTTCTGTTTGAGAAATAGGTAAGTACTGAGGGATGTACATGTAAATTAAGGCTAATAATTTAGACATTTCCAGCCTTAACCTGTCTACCAATATAAAAATGTTTGTGGTTAACGTGAAAGTATTTTGTGAATACTTTTACCTGATAAAACACACATCGCATAATGAAGGGAGGAACAGCATTTAAACTGTGGTCTTAATGTTCATTTTCTTCTGTGAAACAGTTGTACCTTTGCTTGGTTTATTTATAGTATTTTATACCAAAGTACTCATACAAAAGAACGGTGTCCTACAAAGGCTAAAAATGTATTTTATTGATGAATGCAGCATGATACTACCAAGCTATATGTATCAATGACTAAAACATGATGTTGATAAATACAAAACCTGTAAGGCAGACATACAATTCCTAATTTTAATGGATATTAGGTGCAGTAATCACTTGTTAATGGAAATAGCAGATATCCTTTTTCGTTTGCAAAGTCTTACTTGATGATACTATTAATACACATTCTTAACATAAAACTAGCTACATCACAGCCTCATTTAAAAAGATGAAAATAAGGTATATCACCAAATGAACGGAGCACAAGGTTTAAGAAAAAATGCACAGACCTTAATTTCCACTTGTAAATATTCAGCAAGGTGTTTATTCTATAGCAAAAAAACATTAGAAGACTCATATTATCTGCTGAAGATTGAGATGCCTGTCAGAATTGTTATGCTAAAACTGAGTTCCCCGAATTTCATCTAATTGACATTCTGCATCTTGTTTCCAGGAAATTTATTCAAATGATAACTTTTGTTTATGTCACAGTTATTTCCCTTAAAATCAGTATTCAATAAAACATTTGATTAAGCTTACTGGAATTATAGTTATTACTTTCAATGCCTTCTACCCCATACTCCTGGATTACTGGCTGTGTAAAATCATATTGCAACAATTTGGAGATTTGGATTGAAAGAGTAAATAATATGTATATGTATATTAAGAAAAAAATGTATTCTGTGACACAAAATGAGACTTTTCAGTGAGGAATCCTTGGCAACCGCTCTTTTTATAAAATGCATAAAGGATAAGAAAACACACAATCTACATATCAGAGGTGTTTACTTGTCATACCTTCATTTCCTGCAAGATGGTGAATCTTTTTATTTAAAAAATATATTTAACCTGAAAAACAATAATTCTAGCTCCTAGATATTCTATTAATAATAATAACTTTAAACCCATATTTTTATTAAACCTATTTGCAAGAAATTACCACATTATGTATTTGCAGGAAAATATGCAATATTACTATACAGTATAATGTACAGTATATTATTTTAACTGACATACATAAAATCTAATATAGCAATATTTTTTATTGTAATGGTAACTTGTATAAACATATTAAAATGTTTTAAAAAGGTTTAAGTCATTTTAAGAAAGAGCATTATATTTACTCATTAAGGCAACAAGTCCTCTAGCTTCTTGGGATACCTTGGTTTGGCTATAGAAACACCTGACTAGAACTTCTTAAATGCAGGCTTCCTGCAGCCCTAGTCCTTAATGGGACCTGGATGTTAGAATACGGTCCAGTTCTTAAAGGCAAAAATGTAACAGAAGATGAAGATGTTTAAACCCAAATGGTTGGTCCAAAAATTCAGGTACAGGTAAAAACCAAAATGTAAAATATGCCAGCAATGGAAAAGCAAAATGTGTGGCAAAATTTTTGATAAAAAATCGGGAGTGGTCTCCTCTAGACTTTCTCGTATACTCAGATATGGGGGTGGATATTTGAGGAGTAAACCGTAAGACAATGATTATATGGGGAGATTCACTTGAAAGAGGCCCCGAATATTCTGTAATAACTCTCGCTAGGATGAAGCAATCTGAATTAAACAACATGCAATGTGCTCCTCAGTATATGGAGCTTCAAACAAGCCTCGATTCCCCAGCATCAGAGCGATGAGGTAGGCGCCGAACAGCCATCACAACGTTTAACCTCTGTTTGCAACTTCTGGGTGCATACTGCCTGTAACCCTTGACTCAGTCACTCGACTACTCATCAGGATGGTGGTGTACAGTACTAAGCAGTGCGTCTTCATGATGCAAACCTATTGGGTCACCAATGCATTTAATCAATGTCAAAATCAACTGGATGATCGTGAGTTAATGGAAGGTTACTTTCAGCAAGGTGGAGAAACGTGTCACACATTGGCAAGGAACATGGCAGAAATTGAGTCCTTCTTCGGCAAAAGGGTTATTTCAAAGGGGCTTTGGCCACCACGATTGCCAGATTTGACACCACCAGACTTCTTCCATTGGGGTATGGACAAAGGAAAAGTCTATTGGAACAAGCCTTACACTGTGGAAGATTTGAAGGAAAAAAATCCAATGTGAAATTGCTGCTATTCCCCTGAGACGCTTGCCAATACGTTCAAACGCACATGGAGAGCCACATTGAAATGTGTCTGGCAGAAAACGTAAACCACTTTCAGCATCGCATGTAATGCAATCGATTACACATACTTCAAGGTGTATAGCATATTTTTTTGGTTCAGATTACTTCATCTTAATGGGAGTTACAACAAAATATTTGGGGCCTCTTTCGAGTGAATCTCCCTGTTGTTTTATATAATGTACTTTTTATTAATTTTATATTTGTATATTATGTAAGAAGCATCAACAACAAATCAAAATATATTAATAATATATTGAACAATTATTATAAAAGTAAATTTAAATAAATCGGACTCTGTAGCTGCATGAATAAAAAAGTACCATTTCTGGTTAGCGGAAATAGCTCAAAAGTTGATAGAAATCTACGTTTTGTACCTAATACTTGTATGCAAAATGTGGTTGACGTAACTGAAAGCTTACTCAAGTTATTGTGTTTACATACATACACACAGAAAGACATACAGACATAATTCCAAAAATGGTATTTTTGGACTAAAACATCGAGATTCATCAAAATCTCGAGGTCAAATTTTAGGACGATTACAATACTTTCCCTATACGTTGTATATGAGCAAGTAAAAAGAGAGCAAAGAAGTCCTTACAGTCACTAAATTTCCTTTCCCTAAGTATTCTAAATCACAGACCCGTCAAACAGAAATTTTTGTTAATTCAAAAACTTAAGAACCAAATAATGTGCGCAGCCATTTTTAAATATTTCATCATAATATTGTCACACCCACGCACACACAACATAAAGTTACATCCCTGGCAACCAGCCCATTGCTATAAACAATATGATATAGTGGAAAAATCGATAATAGTAATGATAATAATATCAAACCATAATTTTTAAAATGCAGAAATGTATTAAAATCACATTCCTTAAGTTGACAACACATTTCCATATTGTACTTAATACCTAAGATGCATCCTAAGACAAGCAACTTCATAACCAAACTTCCCCAGCTGGTTGTTTACTTGCTGCCAACAGTGGGCCAGGAAGTCCTGTAAACTTTTGCTGCACCTCACCTAACTTTTCTTAGTAAGTTACACCGTTTTATCACCTGCTGGGTTACAGGCTGCAACTCTCTCACTCTCTTCCTGGTGTCTTACCTATTTGCTTCCCAAGAAAACCAACAAATATACAGTGTAGAGCAAATTAAGTACTTGCAGTGTTATCCTTAAATGAAACAGGCATGCAGCATTGGGTGCAAGGAATGAATCAATCCTTGACAAGACACCATTCTATTAAAGGGCCGATTCATGCACATAACACTAACTTTTTTAAACTTCATTTTTATGGATTTATTTATTGGATTTTAAACTCCACGTTCACTTTGACTTTTTATGGATTATTTATTTATAGAACTTTGGCACTGCACTATTTGGACAATGATTTGTTTCTGGATTTTAATAAAAGTGCTAATTCACTTTTGCATCTACCCCTTGTCTGGATGTATGTGTCATCATCTGCCTGGCTCATCTCAGTTATAGTTGACGATGGCGGGTTCACACTCACTGTTAATTCATCATTCGTGTGGAATAATTGCAATCACAATTGGGGTTCAACAGCTTACTGACACCACTCAGATAATGAGACACACCATCAGCAGAAGAGGTTGTGTACATGTTTTTCCTCTAGGAGGCTTTATACCTCATAGTGTTATTAAGTGCCCTATAAGGTTGTGGTTTTGAGCAGGGGCTATTAACAGAATAATCAAAAATTATTTATTGGGGAACAACATTTTAGTAGTAAGCATTGTTACTTCACTATTTATTGGGATTGGAAGTGAAAGTAAAATCAAGTAATTGCAGCAGCTCCATTTTGAGTGAAATAACACCCTACCCTCTCCCCAGTAATTTTTCTCTGGGTCTTTCCATGTATTGGACAGTTTATAACTTTAAATTGCACAGAGCATTTAATTCAAATAGTTTCACAGAAGCACCTTTGCGAATATGCTTGATGGATATCCCTGCACCTATTTGTTCATTTTTACAATTTTTACACATTTATTTTTGTAAATTTATCATTATTCTGGCAATACCGTAGTGCCTTGTTTTTTATGGTCTTTGTATTGCTGGCCATGTTGTTTATTGTTGCTGTGCCTTTTGTCAGACACATAATGCAGAGATCAAGTGATTTTCTGTGTCATCATTAGAGCTGGGAAGTAATGGCATCAAACAACTTTATTACCATACTTAAATTTATTTGGAAATTATCTGTACTTTATTTGAGTTTTTTCCCCCTTAATATTTTTTAATTTTACTCCCTACATTTCTAATAACCCAGCCACAAGAGATGCACAAACCAGTGTGCTTCTTCGTGCCGGTCCCAAGTCCAGATTAATGGGGATAAAATTTTGCCAGATCAACATGTGGACAACACTACAGATTTCCATGCTGGATCGGTCGAGTCCCTGATTAAAAATGACCACCACCAGTACTGTTAGCCAACAGAGAGCTGGTGGAAATTGGACTACTGTTGGCTGAAGAAGGAGAAGAAGAGGGGGGAGACGTGTCTGGAGGAAAGAGGAGAGCAGGAAAGTAAAGAAAGTGGAACTGGGGGTAGGAACTTTGAATGTTGGCAGTAAGGGGAGAGAGTTAGCTAAAATGATGGAGAGAAGGAAGGTTGATATATTGTCCATGCAAGAGACTAAATAGAAGGGGAGTAAGGCCAGGTGGATCAGAGGTGGATTCAAATGGTTCTTTCATGGTGTGGATGGGAGAAGAAATGAGGTAGTGGTCATTCTTAAGGAACAGTATGTCAAGAGTGTTTTGGAAGTGAAAAGAGTGTCAAGACAGAGTAATGATTATGAAGCTGGAAATTGAAGGTGTGATGATGAATGTTGCATATGCCCCACAAGTTGGGTGTACAATGGATGAGAAAGAAGATTTCTGGAGTAAGTTGGATGAAGTGATAGACAGTTTACCCAAGGGTCAGAAAGTGATTATTGGAGCGGATTTCAATGGACATGTTGGTGAAGGTGAGGAGACAAGGAGGTGATGGGTAGGTATGGTGTCAAGGAGAGGAATGAAGAAAGTCAGATGATAGTGAATTTTGCGAAAAGGATGGGCATGGCTGTGGTGAATACGTATTTTAAGAAGAGGGAGGAACATAGGGTTACGTACAAGAATGGAGGAAGATGCACACAGGTAGATTATATCCTATGCAGAAGAGTCAATCTGAAGGAGATTTAAGACTGCAAAGTGGTTTCAGGGGAAAGTGTAGTTAGACAGCATAGGATGGTGGTCTGTAGGATGATGTTGGAGATCAAGAAGATGAGGAGAGTGAGGGCAGAGCCAAACATCAAATGGTGGAAGGAAGATTGCAAGGTTGAGATTAGGGAGGAGGTAAAACAGGTACTGGGTGGCAGTGAAGAGTTACCAGACAGCTTAGCAACTACAGCAGAAGTAGTAAGGGTGACAGCTAGAAGTATGCTTGGCTTGACATTTGGACTGAGGAAGGAGGAAAAGGAAACCTGGTGGTGAAATGGGGAAGTACAGGAGAGTATACAGAGGAAGAGGATGGCAAGGAAGAAGTGGGATAGTCAGAAAAATGCAGAAAGTAGACAAGAGTACAAGGAGATAAGGCGCAAGGTGAAGAGAGAGGTGGCGAAGGCTACAGAAAAGGCATATGATGTGTTGTATGAGAGGCTGGACACTAAGTAGGAAGAAAAGGACCTTTAGAAGATTAGAGAGAGAAAGAATGTTGGATGATGTAGAGATAGTGAATCAGGAAGTGCAATGGATTAGCAAGGAGGAAGTAAGGACAGCTATGAAGAGGATGAAGAATGGAAAAGCCATTGGTCCAGATGACATACCTGTGGGAGCATGAAAGTGTTTAGGAAAGATGGCACTGGAGATTTTAACCAAATTGTTTAATGGAATCTTGGAGAGTGAGAGGATGCCTGAGGAGTGGAGAAGTGTACTGGTGCCAATATTTAAGAATAAGGGGGATGTGCAGGACTGCAGTAACTACAGGGGAATAAAATTGATGAGCCACAGCATGAAGTTATGGGAAAGAGTAGTGGAAGCTAGGTTAAGAAGTGAGGTGATGATTAGTGAGCAGCAGTATGGTTTCATGCCAAGAAAGAGCACCAGTGATGCAATGTTTACTCTAAAGGTGTTGATGGAGAAGTATAGAGAAGGCCAGAAGGAGTTGCATTGTATCTTTGTGGACTGGAGAAAGCATATGACAGGGTCCCTCTAGAGGAGTTGTGGTATTGTATGTGGAAGTCAGGAGTGGTAGAGAAGTATATAAGGGTTGTACAGGACATGCACGACGGAAGTGTGACAGTGGTGAGGTTTGTAGCAGGAGTGATAGATGCATTCAGCATGGAGGTGGGATTACATCAGGGATCTGCTCTGAGCCCTTTCGTATTTGCAGTGGTAATGGACAGGTTGAAAGCTGAGGTTAGACAGAAGTCCCCTTGGACTATGATGTTTGCTGATGACATAATGATCTATAGCGAGAGTAGAAAGCAGGTTGAGGAGAGGTAGAGATATACTCTAGAGAGGAGAAAAATGAAGGTCAGTAGGAACAAGACAGAATGTCAGTGGAATGGTGAGGATGCCAGGAGTAGAGTTGGTGAAGGTGGATGTATTTAAATACTTTGGATCAACAGTACAAATGGGGATTGCGGAAGAGAGGTGAAAAAGAGAGTGCAGGAAGGGTGGAATTGGTGGAGAAGAGTGTCAGGAGTAATTTGTGACAGTTATCAGCAAGAGTGAAAGGAAAGGTCTACAGGATAGTAATGAGACCAGCTATGTTATATGGGTTGGAGATGGTGGCATTGTCCAGAAAGCAGGAGACAGAGCGGGAGGTAGCAGAGTTAAAAGATGCTAAGATTTGCATTGAGTTTGATGAGGATGGATAGGATTAGAAATGAGTACATTAGAGGGTCAGCTCAAGTTGGACGGTTGGGAGATTGTGTTGATTTGGACATGTACAGAGGAGAGATGCTGGGTATATCAGGAAAAGGATGCTAAGGATAGAGCTGGCAGGCAAGAGGAAAAGAGGAAGACCTAAGAGAAGGTTTATGGATGTGATGAGGGAAGACATGCAGGTGATGGGTGTAACAGAGCAAGATATACAGGACAGGAAGATATGGAAGAAGATGATCTGCTGTGGCAACCCCTAACGGGAGCAGCTGAAAGAAGAAGACTCACTACGTTTCTAATAAATATTATACTTTCTACTTGGTTCACTTCCCGGGTCCTCCCTGTATGGAGTTTGCATGTTCTCCTCGTGTCTACATGGGTTTCCTCCAGGCATTCCGGTTTCCTCCCACAGTTCAAAGACATGCAGGTTAAGTGCACTGGCGATTCTAAATTGTCCCTAGTGTGTGCTTGGTGTGTGGGTGTGTGTGTTTGTGTGTGCCCTGCGGTGGGCTGGTGCCCTGCTCGGGGTTTGTTTCCTGCCTTGTGCCCTGTGTTGGCTGGGATTGGCTCCAGCTGACCCCCGTGACCCTGTAGTTAGGATATAGTGGGTTGGATAATGGATGGATGGACTTTCTATTCGGCACATTTACAAAAATTATCATCATGGTATCCACTTAAACTTAATTTACTTTCCACGCTTAGACATCAAATACAAATCTACATATGAACAGAAGTGATAAAAGAAGAAGTGAATGGACAATCACTTAATACAAGTATGTGGATTCACACATATGTACATTTTACATGTGATTGTCTGCATGTACATGTACACGCTGACATAAGCGCATTCTCTTCTGACAACTGAAAAAAGGTGTGAAAGAAATGGAAGCAATAGTTTAGAGATTACAGAAGTGATTAATAAGTTCAACTGCATAACAAGGAAGGCAGCTTTAAGTAATAATTAGAAATCCCAATTAGAGAGCTACTGTTACTTTTATACTTTAACTAAATGTAACAATGTTCACTTTTATACTTTAACTTGTGTAATTTTTACTGAATTGTACTTTTTCCGGAGGTTTCTTTCTTCCAAAGGGTATTTGCATTTTAATTTAAGTAAAGAATTTGTGTACTTCTGCCACCTTTGTTCACCATACTCTACCTGTATAAAATGTCAGCACCCAGCAGAATGCATCCATGTATTAGACTGATGATATACTGTAGAAATATTGTGACTAAGGTACAAAAGAAATTAAATTAATGTTAGGACTTTTGCAATAATTATTTGGACTGCAATTTCCTGGTTTTGGGTTTGTGATTTAAACATAGAAATTAGTAAGTGACAAATGGATATGTCTGGCCGTTGCCTAACATGTTTGTGCTAAATATTGGAAATCTGCAATTAGATAATGTAACAACCTTTCCAAAGAAATTATTCAGTACTCTTGATCATTTACTTACTAGGAACAGTTAGGTGGCATCAGGAAACTAATCAGAACTACATTACCAAACATGGAGAATGGCAGTATGAAATCAATCACGTGTTATGTAGCACAATGTTATACTGAGACCAAATATTTCCAAGTTCTCATCCTACATCCTTGGAGTCCATAACACTCTGTTTTTGTGAATTCATCTATTTTTCTTAATGGCATTTGTATGTGCTATTTCTCATCTTATCAATTATATTTCTTTTTTTGTAACTCTATTTCCCACTTTTTTTAATGCTGCCCAATTAGACCAAAGAAAAGTGTGAGTTATGACTCTGCAAAATATTTAGAGTAAAGGCTGCCACTTCCTACCAGGTGTGTTTTTCAAAGATGAAAGCGAACTTATTATGCACAATTGAAAAGTCAGATTTTTCCTCGCTAAAGTTTTACTTTGTTGGCTGGCTTGCATTATTTTAAATATCAGCAAAAAATCTGTGTTATATTTATAAACCAAAAAGAAATTTGAACATATTACACCTATATATATATATAGGCATATGGTTGAGGGATGCCAGAGCCTATTAAATGCAACATCAAGTGTAAGGCATTAAGCATCCTTGGGCAGGCCAACAGTTTTTTGCAGAATCCACTCACCCTCAAACACAAAGGAGTCTATTTAGATTTGCCAGTCAACCATAAAACGTCCAGTGAATGTTTATATTAGTAAACATCCATCCATCCACTATCCAACTCGCTATATCCTAACTACAGGGTCACGGGGGTCTGCTGGAGCCAATCCCAGTCAACACAGGGTGCAAGGCAGGAAACAAACCCCGGGCAGGGCGCCAGCCCACCGCAGTTATTAATAAACAGCTGCTATTAAAGCATTACTTTGTGCTGGCTACAGACATTTGAATTAATTTTATTTCACACAGCTGTACCTCTCATTCCACTACAGAGGAACATATCAATTAGAAGCTCTGCACATTTATCTGATGTTGTAAACTTCCTGAAGGAGCATCATCTTCCTGTCAGCTTGGCAAAAACAGACTTCCTTGTTAGCCCAGCTTGTCTGTCTATTAAACACCTGTCACACATGTGCGAATAGGAGGGAGCTGCATGGACCAAGTGAGGATAATTCATCGCCAGGCCAGAGGGTGGCGGGGTGTGCTAACTTTTCTTCTGTTGTCTCTGCAGACAAAAAACGGGAAAACCTGTCTGATCCAACTCTGAAGACATCACGTCTGGTTCTGGCACCCAGAAACATGACACTTCCAGTCCTGGCACCCAGAAACACGGCACTTCCAGTTCCGAAGCCCAGAAAAACGCCACTTCTGATTCCGGCACACCAGAAGCATGCCACTTCCATTTTCGGTGCCCAGAAGCACATCATGCATTTCATGTGTGTTCCGTGTCTTCAAAGATCTATGTGAGTGTATCATGACAGAAATGTTGAACACATACCTAAAAGACAAACTTTTTTCAGGTTTTAGTACTAACGACAAAATTTTGACATGAAGTGTATAATTTGTGAAGACTGAAGTCCAGATATCAAATAAACACTTTTACAAAAGGTACAAGTATAACAAAACAAGTTCACATCAGTGCTATTTTTAAACCCTTTTTTGTGGCCAAGGAAATTATAAGGGTGGCTGCCCCAAACCTTTTTGAGTGTGTCAAGTCTAATCATTTCACACACCCCATCTCTGTTCAGCTTGGCTCACTATCGCTATCATCCACCATGGCAGCATGCAACCTTGGGGCGACAATTGATTACTAGCTCTCCTTCACTGACCATATTGCAACTGTCTTACAGCTTTGCAATTTCACTGTATAACTAACTATCTACTGGAGTATGCAGCATATCTCCTGCTCTAGGCTTTGGTCTTGTCATATCTGGACAACTACAACTCTGCTGGCAGGAGTACCAGCATGTGTTACAAACTTGCTACAAATGACTGAAAATGCAGGTGGGAACATGTCACTTTTGTTTTCAGATCATCACATTGGCTTCCTCTAGCAGCACATATTAAGTTAAAATCTTTGATGCTTGGCTACACAGCAGTCAATGGGTCAGCATCAATATAGTGTATGTGCCGAGCCGTTCTTAGGCATGGGTGAGCAAGGCAGTCGCCTGGGGCCCCAAGACAAAAAGGGCCCCATCATTCGAGGGTTTTTTTTTTTTTTTAAGATAGACGCAAGCTACATATCTGTACTACGAAGTTTAATGCTAAGCTTACTGCCCTTTCCTGGGGCAGGGACGAATTGGAAATGAATCCACAAGAAATTAACTTTCCTACACCAGTAAACTTGCACAGAAAAAGAGTGAGCAGACAATTTTAGTCAAATTTTGACTACGAAGCGCAAGATCAACCAATACTTGATCCAAAGGATAAATATTGCATTGAGTTTTTCAATGTGCTTGACCAAGCGATATCGTCAATGACTGAGTGCATTGACCAAATGAAAGGTCATTATGATTACAGTGGTACCTTGAGATACGAGTGCACCAATGTACGAGTTTTTTGAGATTCGAGCTGTCACTAGGTTGATTTTTTGCCTTGAGTTACAAGCAAAAATTTGAAATACGAGCCACCAAAGAGCATTCCGAGGAACTGACGGCGGAGGAGTTGACGGAACTACAGACAAGGCAACATACGGAGGTTCTGCAGGAGATTAGTATCGTGGAGGAGGTTATCTCTTAAAGTGAGATAAAGGAAGTGTTTGCAATGTGGGAAAAAGTTTTGAACTTTAAAAAAAAGAAACACCCTGAAAAAGTTACAACTGATCATGCAGCGGCACAATTTAATGACGACTTGCCTAACACTTGACTTTATTGAAAAGAAACCCCAGTTGCAACTGATTGTGCAGCATCGCTATTTAATGACACTTGTTTAACACTTGACTTTACTGAAAAGAAACACCAGTTGCAACTGATCGTGCAGTGATGCTATTGAAAAGAAACACCAGTTGCAACTGATCATGCAGCGACGCTATTTAATGACACTTGTTTAACACTTGACTTTATTGAAAAGAAACACCAGTTGCAACTGATAGTGCAGCGGCGCTATGTAATGACACTTTATTGAAAAGAAACACCAGTTGCAACTGATCGTGCAGCGGAGCTATTTAATGACACTTGTTTAAAACTTGGCTTTATTGAAAAAAAACACCAGTTTCAACTGATCGTGCAGCAGCACCATTTAATGACACTTGCCTAACTCATTTCAGAAACATTCTAAAGGGGAGGACTAAACAAAGCTCCTTGGACAGGTTTCTATTGAAACGCCTTTAGAATGAAAGTGACGAAAGCGTGCCAAAAAAGAAAAAAACTAGTGAAGAAGAAAATTGAGTTAAGCAAAATTGAACAACATTACAATATGCTAATCGGCTTCACCAACATCTGTTTATTTCTTTAGATTCTCTTTTATGTATTAGGTTTTATTTGTTTGTATACAATATTTGTTCATTATAAATACATTTTTCTTATGTTGAAAACATTTAACAAAAAATTGGAGTGATTTTTTGGGGGCTGGCACGAATTAATCTCATTTCAATTAATTTCAATGGGGAAAATTGATTTGAGATGCGAGCATTTTGACTTACGAGCTCGGTCACTGAAAGAATTTATTTTGTCATTAAAGTAGAATGTCATAAATTTCATCTTAAAATCATTTACTAGTTTTGCCACGTTGCAAATACTTACTAATAAAATGAAATAAAAAGGAAGTTGCATTAAAATGTTTTGTTTTTTTTCATCTATACTAATAAAAGGCAAAACCCTCACTGACTGACTGACTGACTCATTCACTCATCACTAATTCTCCAACTTCCTGTGTAGATAGAAGGCTGACCACATCTTCACGAAATTTAGTAGGCGGCTTCCCTGCGCTAACCGAAACCGATGTACGTACTTATTTCAGTGGTATGACGCCACTGTCGGCCGCCATATTGATCTTTCCAACGTCACTAATTCTCCAACTTCCCGTGTAGGTAGAAGGCTGAAATTTGGCAGGCTCATTCCTTACAGCTTACTTACAAAAGTTAAGCAGGTTTCATTTAAAAATTCTATGTGTAACGGTCATAACGGTCGACAACGTTCGCCATGTTGAACTTTCTTATTTATGGCCCCGTCTTCACGAAATTTGGTAGGCGGCTTCCCTGCGCTAACCAAAACCGATGTACATACTTATTTCAGTGGTATGATGCCACTGTCAGTCGCCATATTGAACTTTCCAACGTCACTAATTCTCCAACTTCCCGTGTAGGTAGAAGGCTGAAATTTGGCAGGCTCATTCCTTACAGCTTACTTACAAAAGTTAAGCAGGTTTCAATTCGAAGTTCTATGCGTAACGGTCATAACGGTCGACAATGTCCGCCATGTTGAACTTTCTTATTTATGTTCCCATCTTCACGAAATTTGGTAGGCGGCTTCCCTGCGCTAACTGAAACCAATGTACGTACTTATTTCGGTGGTATGATGCCACTGTCGGCCACCATATTGAACTTTTCAACGGTCTTTGTTACTTATGGGCCCATCTTTAAGAAATTTGGTACGCGCGTTCCCAACGCTAACTGAATCCTACTTACGTACATATATGTATGTCCATAGCCTGCAGCCCGGTCACCGTGTGAGGCGGTGTTGGGTCCCCCATCCCAACGCCTCCCACGTTGTTGGCTGCCTGCCTATATAAGGCCGTCCGTCGCTCCGGTCTCTACATTCCCTTCCTTGCTTTGCCACGGGATTCACGTCTCCCTGCTGATAACTACAGCCTTTTTATTTAATCCATGGCTTCTCCGCTGTTTTATTGTTCGTTTATTACGATTATAGTTATTGTGTAGGTATTTTAGACTTACTTTACATTGTTCAGGTACCCATTTCCTTTATCATTCCAACCGTAACCCCATTAACATGTCTATTCAGGTGATCACCATCGATCAAAGAACTGTCACTTATCGAGTGGTTTCCATGCCCAGAGATGGCATCTGCCTTTTCCATTCTCTTTGTTACATATTGCACAGCCATATCAGGCTCAGTCTTGATATCCAGAGGAACATTGTGTCTTATGTATTGAATGACTGGGACAGGTTCAAGGTGTGGACTGATGACAGTACAGGAGATAATTATACTACACAGGAGCACTACAAGAGTGAAATGCTTAAGACCTTCACCTATGGTTCTGCATGTGAGTTGATGGCTGCCGCTGAATTGTTCGGTTGTCGCTTTCAAGTGTACCGAAATGGCCAAATATTTTACACCTTTCGACAACCGCCAATGCCTCTTAAACATCTTAGATTCACAGGTGACGATTTCAATAGTGGACACTTTGATGTTTATGTTTAAACTCTCAAAAGGTGGATGTGAAGTTATCGATGAAACCAGTTGTATGCTTAAAACCCTTGACAGATGCCGAATGTCACTTCAACACCACAAGTCCTGCAAATACTGTCGTAATTGAAACAAACCATGAAACTCAAACCGATTATGACAGCAGCAATCCAAGCTGTGAGATTTCAGACAAGATTACTTTTCACATGGCCAACTGTATGTTGCATGCTCAAGAGTAAGCTCAGCGCACAGCTTGGTCATATTACAACCGGAGGGCCGAACTGACAATGTGGTATACAAAGAGATCCTTAACAAATAATTATTGGTATATTTTTTCTCAGTTTAAAAAGGTTTAATTTTCTTCTTAATAAAAATTTTAAGGCAGTACTCCGCCGCTGCGAAGCGCGGGTATTTTGCTAGTCTCTATATAATAATACATGAATGTTCACCAGTGTCGGAGATCATCATTTTACAATTGCAATGCCGTCTTAAATGTTTTTGAATCAATTAGAATTTAAAAAATGTAACCAATAAAAGTCTTTCCTACTTTTATCTAGGGTGGCATGATGGTGCAATGGTTCATTCTTCTACCACAGAGTCCCAGTAAACCATCTCTAACAGACAAGTCTAGTAATTCTGTGAAATGTGCAATTTTCCTTCTCTGCTTCATTGATTGCACATCATATATACCTTCATATTGGGCTCATTAAAAACTCTAAATTAGCCCGTATAAGTAAGATGCATCACAAATCCAGATTAATCATCTAAAGCATATTGTATGTTTTGAATATCTTTATTCAATGGTGAAAAGCAAATGATTCATTACTTAGCTGAAGAGTCAAACAGATATGTAATTTTGGGAAAATATGTTCTTCAACAAATTCATATTTTTAAGCAATAAATGTGCTCAGAACATTTAAAAATGTATTTAGAAAATATAAATTGGAATGCATATACTGTAATATGAAGTTCACAGGAGTTAATTTATATCAGAAAATGTAAAAATACCTTTTTTTTGGAGATGAATAGTATTTACAGTAGATGCAGGAAACAAACTTCGTATGAAATATAAAATAAACATTTTTTTGTAGAGGTGGATTTCAACAAATTTAGTTATTCATCTGCTTTAAACCCATTTAATGCTGTTCAAGTTTACTGTTGCAGGGAGCCTATCTCAAAACCACTAGATATATCGTAGGGAAGAACCATTGCAAACTGGGATGACAGATCAACACACAGCACCATCACATCTGTTAATATTCTGACCAATTTAGAGATGGCAGTTAACATAAACTGTATGTAAGTTTGGGATATGAGAAGAAAACAAGAATACCTGGAGAAACATACAATACAGTTTATTTCTGTATAGCCCAAAATCACACAGGAAGTGCCGCAATGGGCTTTAACAGGCCCTTCCTTTTGACAGCACCCCAGCCTTGACTCTCTAAGAAGACAAGGAAAAACTCCCAAAAAAAACCTTCTAGGGAAAAATGGAAGAAACCTTGGGAAAGGCAGTTCAAAGAGAGACCCCTTTCCAGGTAGGTTGGGCGTGCAGTGGGCGTCAAAAGAAGGGGGTCAATACAATACAATACACAGAACAGAACAAATCCTCAATACAGCATAAAATAAAAATTTTAGAAGTACGGAGCAGAATTTAACAGTAGATGATATCACATAATAAGATTTGGATGTTTTTAGAGTCCAGGAGACCTCATCCATCAAGCTGCCTCCCCCATTTGGCCATTCCATGGCTGAAAAACAGTGCTGGGCCAGCCATTCCAATGAAAGGACCCCTCTTTCCCATGAACATCAATGCAAACAAAGAGAATGTACAAACTCCAGACAGACTGACTGAGCTCCACCAATTTACAGGTAGCAGTTTATGCTAAACATTGAAAGCATGGGACTATTTTCACATAAAGCTTTACTAACATTCTTAAAATCAGTTGTTTTGCATAGGCAAGTATTAAGTGTAGCAAAAATATCCTCCAAAAAACACCCTGCCCAGGAAAGGCACTCCCTCAAACCCTTACATGCAAGTATCCACCCATCCATCCATTTTCCAACCCGTTGAATCCAAACACAGGGTCTGCAGGAGCCAATCCCAGCCAACACAGGGCGCAAGGCAGGAACCAATCCACCGCAGTACATGCAAGTATCAGATTAGTAATTTCTAATTAGTTATAAAGTTTGCTGCAGAACATTAATGTCAGTTTAATTTTGTTATTTTCAATTATATATTTTTATTGGACATCCTTTTTTTGTATATTGCTTCCTTTTAATATTACTAGTTTAAAGTGTATTCTGGGTGTTGCATAAAAATGAATACAAAATTACTAAGTAATTGTAGATGCAGAGCTTATTGAGCACATTATTTCCTAATAATCAGCTGGAATATTTAAAAATACATTTTTGCAAGTAATCACAAATGTGATTCATTTTTCAGCATATACTTTTTATGCAGCACCTTTATTGCTTGGTCCCCTTCACATTGTCTCTCCAACATATTTTGTTTTTAAGTTCATTACTCTTCTGCGTCCCTTTGTTTCTGTGACAGTTTTGTGGATTGTCTGTCTGCAGTAAAGTGCTGGAGACTCACCAACCCCTGAGGTGCTGTAGGTGACAATGTATTTACTTGCACTATTATTATCATTCTAAAACAGTGACAAACTCAAGAAAACACCAGCAAAGGTGATAATGGATCATGAGAGGGGAACATAATTGTGTGACAGGCTTAGGCCAAAACTGAGTGATCAAAATCTTTCATCAATGTTCTGAAATGCTAGCCAAAATCAAAAGTCATAATTCATTGGCAGAAATTAGTAACCTTAGAATGAAGTATATAAACACACAAATACATTGGTTGGAGTCCACAATCTTGGAGAACCTGGAAATGCATGATGCTGATATTTATACTGATGCAATAGTAACATCACTTATTACACACTTGATGGTTTCCACATAACCGGGTTAGTAACTGTTAACAACAGACCACAAAATAGGAGCACCGATAGAAAACAAAATGGTGTAATACAACAACAAAAAAATAAGATGTGAAAAATTTTAACTAATTCAGAATGAAACCTATTATACAAATCTATTTATAAAAATTAATGGCAGAAATTGCCCATAGGAAAAAAAAACTCAAAATAGAATAATGACACATGAAAAGAAACAAAGAATTGTGAAAAATGAAATAAAAACAGAATTTAATTGTAACATTGATAAATTACAAGCACACATATTTCCTCTGTAAAAGCTCCCCGTGCAAAAAGCAGTGTGTAGTATATTCATGAATGTTTATCATAATTTATATGAATTTTAATTTACTGTAAATAAGAAATAGTTTTTAATCTAGTGCAAAGGTAACATAATTTGACAAACAGACATTCCGAGATGACCCTCTTGGAAGTTCCATTAGTCTCCTGGGGCCTCTTTGCATAACACTGTGCATAGAATTCACACTAAAACATGGTGTAAGAATAAAAGCGGAAATGTGCGTACGCACAAAAAAATCCAGATATATAAATCTGTGTGTTCACCAACTTCCACATTCTTCCGCTCCATAAATCCCAGTCCCCGTCTGTTCCCAGAATTATGCCTCTTTGAATATGCAAATCAATATAAATAGCCCTTAAGCTCAGCGTTCTGTGAAAACACAATGGCAAAAGCACGGGGGAAAATAGAATTTCAGCGAATACCATGTGGAGGCAAGGAAAACATACTATTTGTTGGTTTAAACAGTGGTATAAACAACAAAAGGAAATTGATTGAGTGACATAGAGTGTAGGAGAAACTTGAAAGCTCAAGTTCACAAAGTCGCACAGTGCCCTTCAGTGAAATAATTTATTGCAGCAGTACTGTCTCTTTCAAATGTACTAACCTCCAATTCCTGTCCTTCCTTTTTTTTCTCCAAGTAACCAATTACCATACAATCAGGTCTGTAATAGATGTTAAGCCATCTGTAAGCTTACAATGCAGATTCTTCAAAACTTTTAAGGAACATTGAAACATCTTCATAGTACATGTTTAATTATTCTATCCATCTATACCTCCAGTGTCGCACCAGCCCCAGCAAGAATACAGCGCGAGGCAGGAACAATCCCTGAACTAGCTAGCACTGCGACACCTTGATCACACTAAAATACAGTGGGATAGTCTAAGTGGTGCATTGATAGGAACAACGGTAAAGCAGCTATCTTATCTGGAATAGTTTGGCCATTCCGTGGACCATTATATTGTTACAGGTTAATTACAATCAGATGCCTTAAATTAATAAACAATATTTGGTTAATTTCAGTGTATTTATAAAGCCGCGTCAGCGATGTGCATCTAAAAAAGAAAGGAAAACCACACTTGAACAAAAGCACTGCTTTGACGCTGGGTCCCGCCAGTTTTCAAAACCGAGCGGAGAACTTGTGTACGCCAAGCATTTAGCTGGCATGAAAATATGCGTGGCTTTACGCCACGTTTAGGTTTTATACATTGCGATTTGAGCATGGAAATGGAAGTACGCAACATTTTTGTACATATGCATTGTTTATACATGAGGCCCCTGATAACTGCTCCTCGCTCAACAAATTAGTTAATTATATTTTCATGGGGAAAACCCTCTTTCTGCAAGTTTCATAAAGGGTACAATTGAAACCAGTACAGTAAGGTATTCATGGACAGTCCCCTCCTGGGGCCTCATTTATAATGCTTGCCTGTACAACTTTTTACATAAATGGGATTTATAAAAGAAAACTTGATAGGGAAATAGGTGTATATTTATGGCAACTGTGAGCCATTCATACTCAAGATTTTGGAGAAACTGGGAAATAAAAACACCCTTTGTCAAGTAGGGAAATGCAGCCAAACCAGCTAAATGACAACTCACCCGTATCATAATAATTACCACCAAACTTTTGTGTGTGTTGACATACCAAAAATATTACACCTCAAAATCGATTAATATTATATAGACTGTATTTTCATTTTCTTTTAAAAGGACCAATGCTGCATACTTGTACTGAAAACTTTTGTGGTTATTCGTCTGTTTATATTGGCTACCTGTTGTCACACTATAGGGAACTGGCTGACAGGTCAGGAATATCTCAGCTAAGCTTCACTTCATTATGCCCTGTACACTGAAGGCAATTAACCAACTGGCAAAGCACAGCATCCACTTTTCGTATGATGAGGGTGCACATACATAAAAGATAACATGTTTTTGCCAACATAAAAAGGTAATTTGCAGAAGTGTCCAGTTCTCCTAATGTAATCAAGGCAAACTACTGCACTCATATTGCAGTTAGAGAACCTAGCAAGAATAAAGTTGCTTTAGTTAACAATG
This sequence comes from Polypterus bichir lapradei, assembly GCA_026402145.1. Taxonomy (NCBI): domain Eukaryota; kingdom Metazoa; phylum Chordata; class Cladistia; order Polypteriformes; family Polypteridae; genus Polypterus; species Polypterus bichir. Next base: position 43,401,974 of record JANRMT010062837.1, on the reverse strand, counting down.
AGCATGGACATTTCATTAACACACAAGTCATCTGTGACGCCAAAATGAGAATGACAAACATTGTGGCTTAGTGGCTTGGGTCAACCCCTGATTCATCTATTTTGAGGCCCAGTAGCTTTGACAAATGTGATGGTTTGCTTATTGGTAAGTTAACTGGCTGAACTCAGTTTTTCACATAGCCTGTACTATTCATTGTAACAGCAATCATGTCATTACATGTGCAAGCACATGATTGCATATGTGTGACGGTGATTTGCATGCTCCATATACAGTATGGATGTTTCAGGGCGGTTTTCTATGTATGTATGCACATAAGGTGACTATGCTTTACTGTATTGGGGTAAATTGTGTAGAAAAGTGCATACACCAGGTTTTATAAATCTAATTTTTCTTAGTGCATGTATTTTCATGTTATTTTGCCATATGTATATTTTCAAGCTCAAATCCACACAAAAGTTTTATAAATGAAGCCCCTGCAAATCAGTTTTTTAAACTTGAAATGTATACCTTAGATACAGTAGATAAAAAATACATGCCCACATATTTTCCACAGCACTGCCTTATCATACTAAAGAAAAATGCAACTTATTTTCAAAGTTCTTGTTGAAAAATGAAAAGTCGTATTTTTATAAATTTGGCTATTATAGATTTAATGTTTACAAAAGTCTTCTGATTTACAAGTATAAACAGTATACAATATATTAATATCTGATTACAAGAGTTGCCTGCCACAAATGGAAGAGAATTTGTCTGAGCCACTTAATGAAAAGTATGAAATATTTAAGACAATACTCTTACTTGAAATTGGAGCACATAATTTTGATCAGCATTAGCAGTAAATGTTTTAGTAGGTGGCACTAATAAGTTCACATTCTAGTTCCACTTTTCTTTGAAGAAGAAAATGAAAACTACTCCACTAGAGCTCTTTCATTACAGTAATGACCCTAATAATAATGGGCTGGAAATGATAATCTAATTGTGCCTCTAAATCCTTGATTGTTAATTTTAAACTGTAGCACTTACAGAAGAAGGAAATAATTTGCTGTAGTGGCATTATAAGGTAATTTTCTGATATTTTTTTCTATTTTTGGGGTTTTTACAGTAATGCAAAGAATATCCTAGCATTAGATATTGCTGAAAATACTGGCACATAATAGGACATCTTATTAATTTTTTCAAGCAATGTTCTGGAGTGCCCTACAATAAATTAATAATGTAGTCAAGGTTAATGAAAATGACATGCCTGTGCAAGGAAACACAAGTATGAAATTATCACTGAATTTCAAGGGCTGTCTCTACTGTATATGCTGTATTTACAGAGTGTTAGTAACAATGAATACAGACTTGTTTCTTCTAAATTGTAAGCTAATTTTCATAGAAAAGCATATTTGCCTTAATTTTCAACTGATGTGTATTTAATATTTCTGTCATTTTCAAGGCCTTCAAAAACAAACAATTTGATTGGAATTCATAGAACAAATAATGTAGATTTTTAAAATAATTATTAAACATTTCAAAACAGTATATCAAAATAATTTAGCTCTTATTGTTTAAAATAAATAGATATTTTATACAGCCACTTGAGTCTAGCCAAATCAATACAATTATACATTGATCAAAAAGATTAAAGGAATACCTTGAAAACACATCAGATCTCAATGGGAAAAATTCATACTGGATATCTACCGTATACTGATATGGACAGGGTAATGTGTTAGGAACAAAAGGATGCCATATTGTTTGATTGAAATGAAGATTATCAATCTACAGAGGGCTGAATTCAAAGACACCCCGAAAATCAAAGTAAAAAAAAAAGATGCCGCAGGCTAGTCCATTTTGCAGAAATTTCATTGCAGCAACTGAAAATCGTACTCAGTAGTTTGTATGGCCACTACGTGCTTGTATGCATGCCTGACATCATCCAGGCATGCTCCTAATGAGACAATTTATGGTGTCCTGGGGGATCTCCTCCCAGATCTGGACCAGGGCATCACTGAGGTCCTGGACAGTCTGAGGTGCAACCTGGCGGCATCGGATGGACCAAAACATAATGTCCCAAAGTTGTTCTATTGGATTTATTGGATACTCTCGCCACACGAGGCCGGGCATTATTGTGCACCAGAAGGAACCTAGGACCCACTGCACCTGATACCTAATGGCAGTCAAGGTACCATTGTCTAGCCTGTAGAGGTCTGTGCGTCCCTCCATGGATATGCCTCCCCAGACCATCACTGATCCACCACCAAACCGGTCATGCTGAACAATGTTACAGGCAGCATAACGTTCTCCATGGCTTCTTCAGACCCTTTCACGTCTGTCACATGTACTCAGGGTTAATCTGTTCTCATCTGTGAAAAGCACAGGGTGCCAGTAGTGGACCTGCCAATTCTGGTATTCTATAGCAAATGCCAATCAAGTCCCATGATGCTGGGCAGTAAGCACAGGGCCCACTAGAGGATGTCAGGCCTTCATGCCACCCTCATGGAGTCTTTTTCTAATTGTTTGGTCAGAGACATTGACTCCAGTGGCCTGCTGGAGGTCATTTTGTAGGGCTCTGGCAGTGCTCATCCTGTTCCTCCTTACCCAAAGGAGCAGATACCAGTCCTGCTTATGGGTTAAGGACCTTCTACTGCCCTGTCCATCTCTTCTAGAGTAACTGCCTGTGTCCTGGAATCTCCTCCATGCCCTTAAGACTGTGCTGGATGACACAGCAAACCTTCTGGCAATGGCACGTATTGATGTGTCATCCTGGAGAAGTTGTACTATCTGTGCAACCTCTGTAGGGTCCAGGTATCATCTCATGCTATCATTAGGAACACTGACCATAGCCAAATGCAAAACTAGTGAAAAAACAGACAGAAAAGAAGATGAGGGAAAAATGTCAGTGGTCTCCACCTGTAAAGCCATTCCTGTTTTGGAAGCCATCTCGTTGTTGCCCCTTTAGTGCACCTGTTGTTAATTTCATTAACAGCAAAGCAGCTGAAACTGATTAACAACCCCCTCTGCTACTTAACTTACCAGATCAATATCCCAGACATTTCACTGACGTAATGCTATACTCTGATTAAAAAGTGTTCCTATAATTTTTTTAGCAGTATAGTTAAGCTTTAAATTATAGAATTAATGGTTATAAATTTATTTTGATTTACAACTATAACTAGTTTACTTTCATATGCAATTGCAAGAGTTGCCAGCCACATACAGAACAGGATATTTCAAAATACCCACACTAAAAGATTAAAAAGAAGATTTTTACACATTTTTAATTCACAATTTATTAATATAATTACTTGAGAAGTCAAGCAAAATGACCCTTACATCTTGCCTGAGAAGGGGCCCGAGTTGCCTTGAAAGCTTGCATATTGTAATCGTTTTAGTTAGCCAATAAAAAGTGTCATTCTGCTTGACTTCTCACTAAATTCATAATGGCTTACACGGTACAACACCCTAGTATTAATAGAATTACTTAAGCATTGTTTATACAATACCAGGCTTAGTTTAATCAAATGGCAAAATTGTCAATACTGCAGTATAACTAACTAGACAAAAGTCAGTCCCTCAGCAATAGTAGCACCCTACTTTCTGAATTTTTCCTCCATACTATAAAGTTAATACTGTACATCTGCATGGTGTACATGCCTCCAAAGCCTCCAGTGAAGGTAATGTCAAATCACCAACAAGGTAGGCAGAAATGGGGCTACTGTCATATATTGTGGGAGACAAAATGCAATATTTAATCAGAATGGTGCATTATAGTAATAGAAAAGTTGTACTTTATAAGATTTCTTTATTTTTACTTACATATTTTCTGTCAATCATCTTTATACTGCTTTTACAGTGCCTTCCAGTCCTTAGAAACCAAGGCCATATACTCAATATGAATGGGACTTAACTGAAGACAAAGCAAAGATTGAGTATCTGCATCAATCACAGCTGAAACGTATTCACTTAAAGACTACTACAGGGCTGGCTCAAGAGTATATGTTGCCCCTAGGCCACATTGCCTAATGGCACCCGCTCTGAGAAATTTGCCTCTTTAAAATAAATTTACAAAAAATATTACAGTGGAACCAAATCACGGGTGGTCACCTGGAAAGTAAATTAGTTCTATATGGCTTCTAAGACCAGGGAGGGGGCGGTCTGTCCTTTGAAGACTGAAGTACGTTAATACTAGTATATGATATTGAACAGTGGTGATGGGGGATGTGGTTGCTTCCTGTAAAGTGCAACGAGATCCACTGACATTCAATCGAACAGCGGATGGAGGAAGCTTGGATATGCTTTGACGTGGATGAATACCTATTCGACCTTAGCCTAGTAAATTATACTTGCTTTATTGATGTAATCTTTAGTTTACCTTCACTTAATTGCCTTCTGTATTTAAATTCCCCATGATATTTCCCATTTTGGTAAAACCAAAGACTTTTTCCTAATACTCCACTTTTTGTTTCTGTTCCATGAGGATCTGCCACAACCCTATATAAAGCACATAGCGTTTGCAAATGGCTATTGAAATTCAGACTTAATCTGTAATGTCATCATTCAAGTGAATGAAACAAACAATATCTGCTATTCACCTCTTTGCAAACAGTAAGGGTACAGAATCCCCACCCAAACTCTCCTGCACCCTCTATTTCAGAGTCTGCCAGTGGAAGCCAGTCTACTGCAGCAGAACAGAAAGAAAAGCTCATGGTGAGCAGCTGTTCCATTTTTTACACCCTACTGTATTTGTGTACTGCGCCAGTCTTTGGTCATCCAGATACTGGAGTGTAAGAGGCACCTTCTGCTGAGCCACCTCCAAATCCAACATCAAATTGTGCACCTGGCAAGGCTGTTGGCACTGCAGTTCTTGCCTTTTTTATGACATTATTTCTTATTCTTACAAAGTTAGAATATCATATATGTAAACAAGAACAGAATCTCCTAATAAACATCAAAAATATTATATGCACTTGATATTGATAATGCCTGATTTGGTACTTAGTAAAAATCACTGATTTTCTTGTTTGATCTAACAAAGGTGAGACAAATGGTATACTTTAAGTTCATAGTACTCTTTTATATAAGTTTGGGGGCAGCCTCATAATGAAAGGGGGGCAGATATTCAGGACAGGTAAGATTAAGTCCAGGGAAGATTAAATTGATTTACATATTAACACATTTGCTTTAATATGTGATGATAATTACAAATACTTTAGGAACAAACACCTTAATGTATTTAAATTAACCTGCAGTGTAAACCACAGTCGAAAATGTTAAATGTTATGCAAAAATAAAGCACTTTATAAGTAATGGTAACAGTTTAGTTCAGGTAGTGCAAAAATGCATCTATTAATCATTTACTGTAATGTAACAAAACATTAACATACACTTCTTTGGGTCTTCGTAACGCTTACAAAGCATCAACTAAGTGCTTATTCATCTATGCAATGTGACCTACTAATAAAACTACACTTTGTACTGGTCTGAGATGGCTGAACTGAGGTTACATATTTAGTATAAGACCGATGAATCCTTCATATTAAGTAATTTTCCTTTATGTCAGTATGTCACACTGCACACAGATGAATAACCTATCTACCGATGTTTTATAAGTGTTATGAAGACCAAAACAAGTGTTTGTTATGGTCTTGTTACGTAAGTGTTAATGAGTAATAAATGCATTTTTGCAGTACCTAAATTGTTACCCAACTAACATGTAAAGCTTTTCTAGCATATGACAGACTGATAAGTAGACGTTGTGTTGATCTACACTTAGATAACCTTTAACACACCTTTTTCCGAAGATAAGGATTGAGTCAGCCTACTGTAACAATCTTTTCCAGGGTTCAAGCACCATGTTGTATCGTTTTGGATATTTTAAAAGGAGATTCCACAAACAGCTAAAGAGTTGTTTTTGGACTGGAGACAGGAAGAGTGCGGAAAGGACAAATTGACAACAGAGAAAGTGAGAGAGTGCAATCAATTACGTGTGAATATGAGTAGCCTAAGATGGAGTAGAAGAAAAACAGATAAGCTTTAGATACAGGTACATACCAGATGGAATCTTTTCTTAGTGAAAGGAAGTGAAGGAGCAGCTTGAAATTAATAAAACCTTAAAAATTCTACAATAGAGTATGTCCTAAACTGTCACTGTTTTCCACCTCTGGGTTTGATACAGCTTATACATCATGTAAAACAAATTAGGGGTTCTTCAGTCACTTTTCCAAAACTCGTCCTCATGTTTTTGTCATTAAAGCAGATTTCTTTTTGTAAAAAATCTTCCACAAATCAGACATCTTAAGAAATAGAACCTGATAAAGCAATCTAATTACTAGTTCCTCATACAAAGCTCAACAAGCTGTAAATATTGTACAGTTTAGGGGTGTACCGGAACACCAGCAGAAGTAAAAGGCAAAAACCAACTCTGTACAAAACATCCCCTTAAATGATATGCAGTATTTAAATTTTTATGAAAAATACTGAAAGAATGTTTTCTAGAGTTGGAAGTCATTCTATAGCAGTTCCAGTGTCTTTTTTGCTTACAACCTGTAAGTATATTAAACTAAATATAGGTTTCAAGAATGTCACAATCCTGAACAGAAAAGGCAAGGTCTGTAAAATATGCACAAAAACATTTTGTTCTGTTTATATCCCCAGAAAAGAATTTTAGTAAACACTGTATTAGATATTGCACTCTATTCTGTTGGTAGTGTACCCCGCAAGCTTCAGGCGAGTTGCACTACTTTCATTACGAGAGGTGCTATGAAGAATAAATATTAAATTTCAGTATATTAAAATACCAGCAACAAATGGACACTTTTTTTCTTTGATTGTGGGATAGCATTATACCTGAATGGTATTGTTTAAGAATACTTTTCCACATAGTCTGCTTAAAAAAAAAATCACTCACTTGAAAACCATAATAATCAAAAAAGCAAATACCAATATATCTGTGTTCAGATGAAGTCTCAATGAGGCCCATATAATACTTTATAATAAAAGAAAATTAAATCCTTCCAGTATGTTTGTGAAAGGCAAGGACTATGAACATGTTATGTTTTTTTAAATGCTAAACATCCTATTTGCAGAGAGCAAATTCAAGCAAAGTATTGGATCAAAGTAAAAAATATTAGTAATAAATAATAGTACATTTATTTATATAGCTCTTTCCTCAAAGTCCCTCACAACTCTTCAAAATGCAATAATAATGAAAGCACAGACACAAGACCCCATGAATAACACTGAATACAAAGTAATATCAAACATTAAACATCAACTAATAGATACAGTACAAGAAAGACAAAGTTTTGAATTAGAATAGGAATAAGTAAACAAATCAAAGAAAGCCAATACCAAAATCACAATATATGTAAGCTTACATTTAGAAATATAAATGTATATTTTGTCACTAATGACAATTAAGAATGATGAATAAGAATGATGAATGGGATAACACTGTGTTTTGTTATTACTTTTGCAGCTAACATGTGAAGTACATCGGCTATTCAATGACTATTCTTTTGATTTCAGTTCAGATCTAACAATTCCAGTCAAACCACTGCTGTACTAAACATGGAAGCAAATTAATCAAAATTTTTGAACATTCTTAACCACACACAATCCTGAATGAGCTTGGATCCTTGACTGAATTATGTATATATTACATCAGTAGAAAAGGTAAGTATGTGTGGAGATTAACCAGGATACCCGGACATTTAAACATTACTCACTAGTCTTGCTACATACACACACACATACATATACAGGGTGAGCCAAAAAGAAGTACCACATTTTAAACATTTTTTCTACAAAAACACTACAAGATAAAATAAATGTTATTATGACACAAGAAAGGGTATTTCACCGTGTTTTAAAAAAATGATGTCTTTAAGGTGGTGGCCATCATTAGTGATATACTCTTAGAGATGATTTCTGAATGCTCGCATGACTCGTTCAGCCATTTCAAGGGGAATAGCGACAATTTTATGGCAAATAGCATCCTTGAGGGCTTCAAGGTTTAGAGGTTGGCCTGCAATGCCAAATTCTGAAACGGCACACCAACATGTAACACGCTGACTGTGTAAGGGGTCTCTGATAAAGTTCATGAGGGTTGGTTTCAGCCTCATTGCTGCACATGGCGATGGCAAAATGTTCGTACACAACTCTCTACGGCTCTCCCAGTCTCTCTCAGTGAGTTCCTGCACTACCATAATTTTGTATGGATGGTAATTAAAAGTCCTCATTGAAACTCCTCCTCAAAGATGTGTTGGAAATGCCTAAGGCAGAAGCATGTTTGCGTGCTGAACGTCTAGGAGACTGCAAAATTAATGCCCTTACAGCTTGGACGTTTTCAACCGTCCGTAAAGTTTGAGGACAGCCTGGAGATTTTCTGTTCAATGTTGTACCCGTCTGTCTAAATTTAGCCACCCATTGAAGAATTGTTTTCTGATTTGGGACGCCACCATTAGGAGAAATGCTGAAGTGCATTCAGAAGGTGCGTTGCGTAGCGATGATGGATTCGTTGTTTTTGAAGAACAGTTTGACAGTGAAAGCATGGTGCACACCAGACCAAGGCATGTTGTCGATTGAAAACTACAAGGGATTGTGTATCAAAGGACCCCCACAATAACCCACCTTGAGCAATGACCTTCAGATATGTGGTACTTTATTTTGGCTCAATCTGTATGTATGTGTGTATATATATATATATATCTATACTAATAAAAGGCAAAGCCCTCACTGACTCACTCACTCACTCACTGACTGACTGACTGACTCATCACTAATTCTCCAACTTCCCGTGTAGGTAGAAGGCTGAAATTTGGCAGGCTCATTCCTTACAGCTTCCTTACAAAAGTTTGGCAGGTTTCATTTCGAAATTCTACGCGTAATGGTCATAACTGGAAGGTATTTTTCTCCATTTACTGTAATGGAGTTGAGCTTGACCGCCGTGGGGGCGGAGTTTCGTGTGACATCATCACGCCGCCCACGTAATCACGTGAACTGACTGTCAACGCACTATGTAGAAAACCAGGAAGAGCTCCAAAATACGCTGAAGAAAACATGCATTATATAATTGAGAAGGCAGCGAAACAAAAAGAAGCGAGCGAGTGACATATACTACCATATCCATCATTGCAGCTACTTCGGAAACAAAGCAAGGTATAAACCTAAACTTTAAATTAAGTTAATAGACAGGCTGCCGCTGGCGTTTTTCATGCCCACGGGTAATGCGGGATACAAGTTTAATGAGAGGACGCAGGATATAAACGAGAGTTTTGATCACTTTGTAACTAAGTTAAAATTGCAGGTGAAGGGGTGTGCTTATGCAAATTCCGAGAGACTGTGTTTGTGGGGGATTGACAGTTAAGGCGGGTGGAGGAGTCACGTCATCATATCCCCTCCCATTTACCTCATTTCGCTCTGAGCTGAGCTCCGCGGCTAACGCCGTCTTCCGAAGCAACTTCGTCACACTGACACCTAAAGTCAAAACTTAAATATATAAACTCAGCGCTGGAATATATAAAGTCAGCGTCGGAATATATTGTCACGCTTGGGTCACAGATTTGCACAGAGACACAGGAGGTCGTATAAACAAGAAGGATTTTTATTCAAACACTGCAAACACATGAGCTTAAACGTGCTCCATGACAAGTCAGAGATGACAGTTCCGCTAGGAGCAGAGAGAGAGAGCGATAAAAGCAAGCAAACAATCAATTTTCAACTGACAGGCGCTGCACAAGGCTTTTAAGTTAGCGGGGCAACGAAACAATAAGAAGCGAGCGAGTGACATATACTACCATATTCATCAGTACAGCTACTTCGGAAACAAAGCAAGGTATAAACCTAAACTTTAAATTAACTTAATAGACAGGCTGCCGCTGGCGTTTTTAATGCCCACGGGTAATGCGGGATACAAGTTTAATGAGAGGACGCAGGATATAAACGAGAGTTTTGATCACTTTGTAACTAAGTTAAAATTGCAGGTGAAGGGGTGTGCTTATGCAAATTCCGAGAGACTGTGTTTGTGGGGGATTGACAGTTAAGGCGGGTGGAGAAGCCACGTCATCATATCCCCTCCCATTTACCTCATTTCGCTCTGAGCTGAGCTCCGCGGCTAACGCCGTCTTCCGAAGCAACTTCGTCACACTGCCACCATATATTCACAGAAAAATCCACAAGTTAATACACACGCTGTCTCTAGAGTTTCTCCACACTGAATCCTCCAGGCACTACTTACAAAAGGTTACATTGACAATCGTGTTACGTTATTTTTAAAATCTTGCCTTTTCTTAGCACAAGCACAGCTGAGAAGCTTCGATGCATGTGCTCCATAACGCGTTAAAAAATAATGCATTTAATCACACTTTGCATTACAATCAAAGGGGAACTTTTGTCAATGCATGATTTCCTGGTACACCGAT
>JANRMT010062837.1:43366280-43380003 GCA_026402145.1 Polypterus bichir lapradei | reverse complement strand
GATAGATAGATAGATAGATAGATAGATAGATAGATAGATAGATAGATAGTACTCAGTGTTACTGTGTCAGAGTGATGATGTGCAGCATTTTTCATAATGGCACTCAGTTTTGTTTTAATTCTCTCCTTCACTATAACCTCCAGAGTGTGTCCTATAACTGAGCTTGCCCTTTTAATTAGCCTGTTGATTCAGTGAGCCTTCTTGATGTTACCATCCTTGTATACCACAGTGTGGAATTTCACACTGGTCATCATAGAGTTATAGAAGTTGTGAAGGATGTCATTTCCTACATTAAAGGAACACAGTCATCTAAGGAAACAGAGCCTGCTCTGCCTTTTCTTATATAGTTACTCTGTGTTCTACGATCAGTCCAACCTGTCATTAATGTTAACCCCCCCAAGTACTTGTAGGAGTGGACCACCTCTACAGCACATCCACTCCTTGAACAGTGACCAAACATAGAGACTCTTTGGTGTGGCGAAAGTCTATAACTGAGTTCCTTGGTTTTGCTAATGTTAAGATGCAGATAATTCTCTTTGCACCAAGAAACAAAATTCTCCACTGACTCTTATATTCTGTCTCATCCCCTTTATCAATACACCCCACAAGTGCAGAATCATCTGAGAATATCTGCAAGTGACATGACCTGGTGTTATATAGTCTGAGGTGTACAGATTGAAGAGAAAAGGAGACAGGACTCTTCCTTGTGGTGCTACTGTATTGCTCACATCTGTATCAGAACCACAGTCCTCGAGTTTCACAAACTGTGGTCTGTCCGAAAGATAGATAGATGCATTAATATATTTTAAAATATATGCAATGTCATAAAAAGTATGCTGACCTCCAAATGAAACTCTGAGATGAGCCTGGGAGACCAGAAGGGGTTGGAAGGGAATGTGGGTGCACCTAATTCTTTCACATTCCTACCCGATTAGTTCATCGAGCTTAAAAATATATGAATGTAGATCCTACAGGTTTAATAACCTCCACAGCAAGGATTATGTCTCGATCATTACAAAATGTTAACATTTATTCAGCCTTTACCTGTAATTGCTGTTTTGATATAAGGTTAAATGAATCATTTATTACATCTAAAAACTCTGCTTCCTGTGCTGCTGTTTTATTTAAACAGAATTATCCTCATTAAGATTTGGCTCATCTCTCATTTGAAGAAGACCCATATTTAAATCCTGTTTTATGTAAATGGTGACCCTATCTTTTGATACTGTATGGCTATTCTAAATTACTTGTATTAATTTATTTTTGACTCATTCCCATCTCTAGAATTCAGCTATATTTCTGTTACTACAGAGGCATAATATATTTATTTTCTGCTACATTTAACTCAGTTCCATTATTTTTTTAAACACTTGTTAACGTTAAGGTAAACAATTCTTGGTCTGGTGCAGGTTCTTGTCTACTAGTTCAATATTTACTAGTAATTCCAAAGTTATATTTATATCTTTATCAATATTACTGCTCACTTCCTTAACAGAAATGTAAAATCTAGCCTTTCTTTATCTCTCTGCTCCTTCATCCTCCAGTTTTAACTGTCTTATGTACATTCCCTTTCCTAATAAATCTTTGCCCCATCAGTTCAATTCAAGCCATTCCATCAATACAATTTCTATCTCTTCAGTAAAGCTCCCCAGTGTCCCATAAACATTTGCGCTTCCTTATACACCAACATCCAAGCTGCACAATAAATCTTACATACAGTATTACTGGTGTACAGCACAGGCGGGATCTAACAACACCAACTCTGTCAGCTTTGCTCAGAAACGTAGCACCTAGCTTTTAAATTTGTCATGTACAGCTAGCATCTTATGTCTATTTTTGTCATATTCCCTGATGTGGACAGTAACAACTGGTTCAGACCCATCTCTGGCCATAAGGTCTGAACTGCAATGGCACTACAACATGTTAGTCTCTTTGACACTGGAGCCAATCTCGGAGTCTGTACTTACAATAAACAAATGCCCAATTATGAGTACATCTTCTAAGGCCTGGTTTAGCGTTAACCTGCTAGGGATCTTTGGTCTTGCCTTAGCACATCAGATGTAATGAGTCACTGTCAAACTCTGCAAAGTGCAGAAAATGGCTGGATGGCTGGATACCTGGAACTCTGTGACTGACGACCCTGGACAGTGTGCATTATCCTCTGCTTATACAGTATCTGACTATGACAGACAGTTCCCTAGATTGTAGTTTCCTCCTGGGAAATTAGTCAATTTTTGTGTTTTACAATGTAGTTGTGGAGGAAAAGATGCCACAATATTTTAATTTAACAAAAGGAGGTCTTTAATAACATTAATGCTGATACAGAATTTTAAGTTCTGAATGACCAGTTAACTACAGTACACACACTTTATAGTTTAAAAAACCATTGCCATTCCATAAATCCATGCCAAACTGCTTAGTTCATACCTACAAGAGTTAGGTTATGCCTGGTGACCCGTAGCATACATTCAACAGCTGCATTGCTTACTGAGATCATTAATCGTCTTATCAGTAACTGCCTGTCCTTGAAACTCCAAAATACCTAAAAAGATACAGATTTGTTTACAATTTAAAGAAAATAAGTAGTATGAAACTATTTAAAATATATGGAACACAGTTCATTACTTAAACAACTACCACACTGTTTAGTCATCTTTTCTTCCTTCTCAAGTTTAAGAACCCTGATTTTAAGGTGCTGATTAAATTGCCATTATTTGCAGATGAATTCTTTTTGCAAGCCCGCTTCCATGAGGTCATACGTAAAACAAGGTTGGTCTCATTTTCACAATTAGTCTGTGCACATTTTTAGCTATAAAATAAATGTAATCTAGAGATAGTTATCAAAAATGCTTTTTACAGTTTTTAGGTTCTTTTACAACTATAGTAAGAGTTATCAGCAAGAGTTAATGAACTTTTCAGTTTCTTCTAGATCGCTAACATTCCTAGAATGAACATGATTCTCTCATTGATTTTGTAGTACTACTATATGTGTCTTTATGCTATATATTAAATATTCCAGTTACATTTACATCACCTTGTGATTTTTGCAAGTTTTAGCACTTGATTTTTGTAGTATTTCTAGCAGAGTTCATATGATTTGAGTGTCCTTAACAATATTGTATTAACTGTTCAGTAGAAAGCATTTAACTTTGTGCTCCTCTAGCCTAAGAATCACTCCTCTGCCTCTCCTATTGTAAGTCAGTGTCCTTAAAACAATTGAAAAGACCAATGGTTAACACCCATACCTACACAGCCTTCTAAATGGAAAAAGCTGTTGAAGGTCTTGAAAGAACGTTTAAATTCAACCAAAATTATATTTTTAAAATAAATGTCATTCTAAAATGAAAAGGTTTTTATAAAAGTTTCAAGCACACCATGTAACCACTTTCCATTACATAAGAACATAATAAATCTGACAAATGAAGACCACTCAGCCTATTAAGCACATTTCTTTAGCTAACAGCTAAGCTGTCCCAATATCTCATCCAAATTCCTTTTAAAGGTTGTCAAGGTTTCTGCTTCAACTACATGTATTGGTTCTTTGTTCCGGAGTCCCACAACAGTTTACGTAAAGTACTGCATCCTGATTTCAGTTTTAAATGCACTTCCTCTTAATTTCCACTGATGTCCTTGAGTACGTGATTCACCCTTAAGCTGAAAGAATGTTGCTGGATCTACTTTATCAATGCCTTTGAGGTTATTTAAAGCCTAGATTGTTGCTCTCTTCTCTACAGCCTCAAGTGCTGCTATGTATTTTTGCACCATGGTGATCAGAACTCCACACAATACTCTAGATGCAGTCTTATATAGTTTATAGTGCATTATATAATTTGAGCATAAAGTTCCTTTACTTATTTTCAATATTTTTTAAATATAACCTAATATTTTATTAGCCTTTTCAATTGCTTCTCTGCATTGCTTAGTTGATGAAAAATTTGCATCAGCATAAACCCCAGAGATTGCTTCCTGTATGACAGTGTCTTCGATGTTCCTTTTGCCCATGTGTAGCACTTTGTATTTTTCTACATTAAACTACATTCTTCCAGGTTCACCCATTTCTGAAGGTTGTCCAGGGGCCTCATGTATAACAGCTTGAGTAGGACTCACACTAAAATATGGTGTACTGACAAAATTAAAAATGTGCGTACGCACAAAAAAATTCAGATGCATAAACCTGTGCGTAAGCAAAGTTCTTTGCATCTTCCCTTTATTAATCCCAATCAATGTGAATTTAATTGCACATGCACACATTTATAGCCCCACCCCAAATCATTTCACAATTTCACCTATTTGAATATGCAAATCAATAAAAATAGCCCCTTCTGTTCAGTGCTTTGTTAAAAGACAATGCCATAAGCACATGTAAAAAAGAAGAATTTCAACAAATGCGAAATGGAAGTCCTGCTCAGTGAAGTGGAGGCAAAGAAAAATGTATTATTTGGTGGTCTACTAAAAAACTCGTAATCCTGGGCCACCTTAAATTCCTTTGCACCTCTCCATCAGCATCTTTTGTTTTGTAAATGTGTTGATCAGCACAACCAGCCTGATATCTCACCACCCCCTCAATGGAGCTCACCTTGGGCAAAAAGTTGTCCCAACTCAAGCCAAGGCCCCTTATCTGCATGTGAGGTGCCTGGTGTTGACTAGGGTAAAAAATATATTGTCGTTTGGAATAAATACATTTCATGTGTGTTCCGTGTCTACAGTGATCTGTGTAAATGTAGGATGAAATGCGAGGCAGGAATTGTTGAACACATAACTAAAAAAGACACGTTTTTCATATTTTAGTAAAAATTGGCAAAATGTAGACATGAAGTGTATAATGTGTGAAAATTTAAGTCCAAATATCAAATAAACATTTTCGCAAAAGGTGCAAGTATAGCAAAACAAGTGCACTTTTATTCAAGAATATAACCGTAGAAAAAGAAAACCGGTTAGGGTGCGACACTGTGACGATACGACAGCTTGGGTGGTGCAGTGGTATGAATTTCTGACTCGTAATCAAAAGGTCGCCAATTCGATTCTGAGCATGACCATTTTGAGTAGTGAGCAGGGGGGTATTTTCCGTACGTCGCTTAAATCATCATCTTGGATGAGTTAATGCTGGTGAAACTCATCTGGGATAAGTCGGTTTTTCAAACGCAGCCGTGTAGTAGACTAGTCAAGCTGGAGCTAATCATCTGAGATGAATGCGCGCGCCCGCGCTGATTGAAAAGCCCATATATATTGAGTGTGGAAAACATGATCAGCAAGTCTTTGATAAGCTGTAACAAAATGGCAAAAGAGCACAAGCGGAGCAGGACCTTTTATTCGAAGGATATGAAGAATTTCAAGATATAATATGCACAAGGGGAAACACTGCAAAAGCAGCCCAAACCAGAAAAGACGGCAGGCAAAAAGTGGCCGACAAATTAAACGCTAAGTAGTGTGCATGCAGCGTTTCATTTCCTATGTGTCAGATTAATTATTATTTGATATGTCATAATTCCAAATCAAACATGAGCACAAGGAGAACATGAGAAAAGGTTAAAGTGAAGTACAAAAATATACTTCAAACTAGTAAATATTGGTATATAACTATTTAAAGAATTGTTGACATAAATATATATATAATATAAAAAACATGAATTTTAAAGCTAATAAGCAAAATACAGGTGGAGGTCCATGCGGTGCAGACATAACCCCTGCAGAAGAGTTGGCTCTCCAGCAAAATGCCCATCGCCCTGTTTCTGAGGGCATTCCAGGGGGAAGCTCCTCCTCAGAATCAGTGGCAGGATGCAGTGGTCGCTTCATTTCAAATAAAGGATCGTCATTGCATATATTTGTCTTCAATGTGTGCCATAGGTATGTTCCATATAGCCCTCTTTTTTGTTGGGTCAGTTGCAGGGAATGTTATATCCCAAGAACCTGTGTCTGATCAACGAGATATTGACGAAGGTCAAATATTTGATGAAGACACTGTGTCTGATAATTCATCAGGAGGAGAGGTACATTTTCTAAATAATGTTTGATCAAACTCCACTCTGATCAGTCTCATGTATCCCATGTGGAAATCCTGGGTAATGAGAATGTTAGGCTGATTGTGAGATTCTTTACTGTGTATTACCTACCTGCACCTGCACACGCAGTTGTCCAGGCAACACTATTAAAACCCGAAAGAAATATTTCAGAGCCAAACAGACTTTACGAATTGCCTGGCAAACTGCATTTTTTTAATAGATTTTCTGCATCGCCTACAGTATACAAAAAAGGTGGCGCTTGCAAAAAACCTCAAAGCAATGAATACTGTCTGTGTGGTTGTGAGAGCCTGAAGTTCGCCTAGTTTGACTTCGAATATAAGGTGCTAATAAATCTTTGAGGTACAATATTCTCCCTCGGCTAAAGCAGTATCTTTCGAAAAGAATTTCCTCCAGGAGCAATAAAGGATCTTGCCGATCGCACAAAACCCTCTCTATATTAAATTCTCTTCTTATAATTTGCGCACCAATATCAATTGGTTGCTCATTCATGAATGGTGAAGCCATGACTGAATGAATTCCATGCACGGAAACTGATTAAGTGTGTGAGCTAAACCTTTTTTACATAGAACAAACCTGCTCCGAGCAGGTTTGTGGAATTGGATGTGCTGCTATGACAACACATCCAGCAAGAGTTCTGAAAAACTGACAGATCCAGGATCATGCCAAATCGTCAACGATTACATCCAGCTAAACGAGTAATCCACGTATGAAAAATACCCCCCTGCTCTTACTGTGCTACTATTACAGAATAAAAACATACATTTGATTTGAGTCTGTACCAGCCGGTGTGAATTAATGGTATTTGTAAAAGTTAGCTTTTTTATTATTATTATTCAGTTTTATCATTTTAATCACGTTCACGCTCCCCCTGATCTGACACTGCTGTTTTCAAATAAAGACGTGCTATAAGAGAGGTGAACTCAGATGTGGATGAGAAAGAGAACAGAAGCCCTCCCTGCAAGAAACATCCACTCACACGTGTCCCTATTCGAAAAAAGCAGGGCTTTCAGAACTTGCCAAGGTTCTTATATGTGACTGGGACGGCTTCAGCAGTGTCAGATTTTTGGAGGAGGAGGAGGAGTGTGAATGTGACTGAGAGAATAAAACTGATTTAAAAAAAAAAAACGCTAACCTTTACAAGTACCATAAATTTACACCAGTTGTTACAGACTCAAATCAAATGTATGTTTTTATTGTATAATAGTAACAAACCAACTGCAACTCTGAATTATATAAATTTGGTTAGAGAATGTTATAAAACTACTTTTAGTTCACAGATTGTTAACCTGTAATTTAGATCCAATGGTTTATTGTATATCTATAATAACACACGCAACTGAACAATGCAAGATATATGAACACCTAATCTCAATGCCCATTCAGAAACTTTTCTCTTTCTTAGTTATTGGTCATTTTATAGTGAATCTGTCACAAATAATTACTTTTGTTTCAATTGTAAGGCTTTATTCTTATTTTAAAGTGTTAAATGACAAGATGAAATGATTAATCTTTCAATTCTGCAGGTTCTGACTCCATGCTCATAGCAACTGTGGTGATGTGAAGGGCCAATAATCTGTTTTGATAAAGAGCACCTTTTGTTAAGAAAGTTGTAAAATATGCATAAGCCAAGTTTAGTTTATTTTTTACTATACTTTTTTTAATATTTTATTTACAGTGAAGCTGGCTACACATATAAATTGTTGTTCACAGTAAACAATGTTTTGATCTTTAGCTTTTAAGCTGAAAGCAAAAGAAAAAAAACAATAGTTATATTTTAAATGTTCAAAGAAAATAGTGCATATTGAAAACTTGCATATTTGCAATTGAAAACATAGTAGGCTATAATTTTTTCCCAGAATCATCACATGTGTAGAAGACATTAGCTAAAAAGCAGCCAGCAACCTTGGCCCAGCTTCCTGTTATGTTAGAATGGTAAAGCAGGCCGGTTGGTCTCGTCCGTTACGGGAGATGGACGTCTGAAGCGGAGCTCCGTTAGCGGCGACTTTATTTTCTCTCTTATTTCTTATTATCCCAATGTATCCTGTATTTACCCAACCCGAGGAGTTTCTACTACAGTATATAAACATGAGTAACAAAAAAGGGGGTCAGAAAGAAACGGATAGGAAACTAGCTACATCCAAGTCTAGACAGTCATCAAGCACAAGTGCGAGGTACGGCCTTTCAGAGACTGACCTGGAACAGGCAGGCGAAAGCACAGACTTCCCAGGAACCTGCTCCACTGCATCATATCCAGTTGAGAGCAAAAATGGGAGCGAAGGTGCAAGTGATGCAGGTCACGATAGCTCGCCGATTCCAGAAGATCATTTGAAACTAGAAATGGCCTTGCAGTTCGTGCTTTCATCTACTCTTCGCGAGCTGGAAGCATCAGCTATAACCGGGGTTGCCATTTCATCCGCAGAGCATGAAAGCCATCCATCCATCCATCCTCTTCCGCTTATCCGAGGTCGGGTCGCGGGGGTAGCAGCTTAAGGAGAGAAGCCCAGACTTCCCTCTCCCCGGCCACTTCTTCCAGCTCTTCCGGGAGAATCCCAAGGCATTCCCAGGCCAGCCGGGAGACATAGTCCCTCCAGCGTGTCCTGGGTCTTCCCCGGGGCCTCCTCCCGGTTGGACGTGCCCGGAACACCTCACCAGGGAGGCGTCCAGGAGGCATCCTGATCAGATGCCCGAGCCACCTCATCTGACTCCTTTCGATGCGGAGGAGCAGCGGCTCTACTCTGAGCCCCTCCCGGATGACTGAGCTCCTCACCCTATCTTTAAGGGAAAGCCCACACACCCTGCGGAGGAAACTCATTTCAGCCGCTTGTACTCGCGATCTCGTTCTTTCGGTCACTACCCATAGCTCATGACCATAGGTGAGGGTAGGAACGTAGATCGACTGGTAAATTGAGAGCTTTGCCTTACGGCTCAGCTCTTTTTTCACCACGACAGACCGATGCAGAGCCCGCATCACTGCGGATGCCGCACCGATCCGCCTGTCGATCTCACGATCCATTCTTCCCTCACTCGTGAACAAGACCCCGAGATACTTAAACTCCTCCACTTGGGGCAGGATCTCGCCCCCAACCCTGAGAGGGCACTCCACCCTTTTCCGGCTGAGGACCATGGTCTCGGATTTGGAGGTGCTGATTCTCATCCCAGCCGCTTCACACTCAGCTGCGAACCGCTCCAGAGAGAGCTGAAGATCACGACCTGATGAAGCAAACAGGACAACATCATCTGCAAAAAGCAGTGACCCAATCCTGAGTCCACCAAACCGGACCCCTTCAACACCCTGGCTGCGCCTAGAAATTCTGTCCATAAAAGTTATGAACAGAATCGGTGACAAAGGGCAGCCCTGGCGGAGTCCAACTCTCACTGGAAACGGGCTCGACTTATTGCCGGCAATGCGGACCAAGCTCTGACACCGGTTGTACAGGGACCGAACAGCTCTTATCAGGGGGTCCGGTACCCCATACTCCCGGAGCACCCCCCACAGGACTCCCCGAGGGACACGGTCGAACGCCTTTTCCAAGTCCACAAAGCACATGTAGACTGGTTGGGCAAACTCCCATGCACCCTCCAGGACTCTGCTAAGGGTGTAGAGCTGGTCCACTGTTCCGCGACCAGGACGAAAACCACACTGTTCCTCCTGAATCCGAGGTTCGACTATCCGACGGACCCTCCTCTCCAGAACCCCCGAATAGACTTTTCCAGGGAGGCTGAGGAGTGTAATCCCTCTATAGTTGGAACACACCCTCCGGTCCCCCTTTTTAAAGAGGGGGACCACCACCCCAGTCTGCCAATCCAGAGGCACTGTCCCCGATGTCCATGCGATGTTGCAGAGACGTGTCAACCAAGACAGTCCTACAACATCCAGAGCCTTAAGGAACTCCGGGCGTATCTCATCCACCCCCGGGGCCCTGCCACCAAGGAGTTTTTTGACCACCTCGGTGACTTCAGTCCCAGAGATGGGAGAGCCCACCTCAGAGTCCCCAGGCTCTGCTTCCTCATTGGAAGGCATGTTAGTGGGATTGAGGAGGTCATCGAAGTACTCCCCCCACCGACCCACAACGTCCCGAGTCGAGGTCAGCAGCGCACCATCCCCACCATATACGGTGTTGACACTGTACTGCTTCCCCTTTCTGAGACGCCGGACGGTGGACCAGAATCTCCTCGAAGCCGTCCGAAAGTCGTTCTCCATGGCCTCTCCAAACTCCTCCCATGCCCGAGTTTTTGCCTCAGCAACAACCGAAGCCGCATTCCGCTTGGCCTGCCGGTACCTATCAGCTGCCTCCAGAGACCCACAGGACAAAAAGGTCCTATAGGACTCCTTCTTCAGCTTGACGGCATCCCTCACCGCCGGTGTCCACCAACGGGTTTGGGGATTGCCGCCGCGACAGGCACCGACCACCTTACGGCCACAGCTCCGGTCAGCCGCCTCAACAATAGAGGCACGGAACATGGCCCATTCGGACTCAATGTCCCCCACCTCCCTCGGGACGTGGTCGAAGTTCTGCCGAAGGTGGGAGTTGAAGCTACTTCTGACAGGGGACTCTGCCAGCCGTTCCCAGCAGACCCTCACAACACGTTTGGGCCTACCAGGTCTGACCGGCATCTTCCCCCACCAACGAAGCCAACTCACCACCAGGTGGTGATCAGTTGACAGCTCCGCCCCTCTCTTCACCCGAGTGTCCAAGACATATGGCCGCAAGTCCGACGACACAACCACAAAGTCGATCATCGAACTGAGGCCTAGGGTGTCCTGGTGCCAAGTGCACATATGAACACCCTTATGCTTGAACATGGTGTTCGTTATGGACAATCCGTGGCGAGCACAGAAGTCCAATAACAGAACACCGCTCGGGTTCAGATCGGGGGGGCCATTCCTCCCAATCACGCCCTTCCAGGTCTCACTGTCATTGCCCACGTGGGCATTGAAGTCTCCCAGCAAAACGAGGGAATCCCCAGAAGGTATGCCCTCTAGCACCACCTCTAGAGACTCCAAAAAGGGTGGATACTCCAAACTGCTGTTCGGCGCATACGCACAAACAACAGTCAGGACCCTTCCCCCCACCCGAAGGCGGAGGGAGGCCACCCTCTCGTCCACCGGGGTAAACCCCAACGCACAGGCTCCAAGTCGGGGGGTAGTAAGTATGCCCACACCTGCTCGGCGCCTCTCACCGGAGGCAACTCCAGAGTGGTAGAGAGTCCAGCCCCTCTTAAGGAGATTGGTTCCAGAGTCCAAGCTGTGCGTCGAGGTGAGTCCGACTATATCTAGCCGGAACCTCTCAACCTCGCACACTAGCTCAGGCTCCTTCCCCTTCAGAGAGGTGACATTCCACGTCCCAAGAGCCAGTTTCTGTAGCCGAGGATCAGAACGCCAAGGTCCCCGCCGCCGGCCACCACCCAACTCACACTGCACCTGACCTCCTTGGCCCCTCCCATAGGTGGTGAGCCCATAGGAAGGAGGACCCGGCTGTGCCCGGCCGAGCCCCATGGGTGTAGGCCCGGCCACCAGGCGCTCGCCATCGAGCCCCACCCCCAGGCCTGGCTCCAGAGGGGGGCCCCGGTGACCCGCGTCCGGGCAAGGGAAAACGTCGTCCACAGTTTTTATTCTTCATTGGAGGTTTGTTGAACCGTTCTTTGTCTCATCCCTCACCTAGGACCAGTTTGCCTTGGGTGGCCCTACTAGGGGCATAAAGCCCCAGACAACATAGCTCCTAGGATCATTGGGACACGCAAACCCCTCCACCACAATAAGGTGACGGTTCAAGGAGGGGAGCATGAGAGCATGAAAGCCGAAACGATTTATCTGAACTGAAGGAAATGATCACAACATTGGCCACGGCCATAAGTGAGCTTAAGAAAGACATTCAGAAAAATATGAAGAAAAAAATAAATGGCTTGCACAAGACAAATGAGAAGCTGCAAAACAAGACAAACGAGAAGCTGCGGCAGGATAATAAACATTGGGAAAAATGTATATATAATCGTTTTGATGCATGCAACCTTTAAAGATATGCTGGGAAAAATTGAGGAACACATTCAGGAAAATGCACCTAAACTGAGAGAACTGGCCGATCAGCTGGAAGACTTTAAGCAGACATTCATGACTCGAATTGAAACAGTGGAACATTCAGCATCTATCGCTGATGGAAAAGCTACAGCTGCGAATTCCGAATGCAAAAAACACGGAGACAAACTTGCAGCTCTGGAAGATGGATGCAGAAGGAATAATATTACAATCGAAGGTCTACCTGAGAATCGTGAAAGTCCAAACCCAGTGAAATTCGTACCTGAACTATTCTTAAAAATAATTGGAGAGGACTTTAAATCAGATACCAAGATAGCGGCAGCCTATTGCATACGTGGATTAAATACCATTAAACCTAGGTCTTTTATTGTCCACTTCGAGAGATTATAATTTAAGCTTGATATAATGGCACTTCTCAGACACAAACAAGAGATTATATTTGAAAATAACCACATTCGTATTTTCCCTGATTTCTCACCCTCAACAGCTGCTAAACATGCAGCTTTTTACAACATTAAATTTCCGCTTACGGAAAGCCGATATCAAATACAGCCTCTTGTATCCTGCCAAACTGAAAGTGGATATTCAAGGCCAATATTACATCTTCTCCAGCAAGGAGGAAGCAGAAAAGGAATCAAGAAAGCTGATCCCGACATACGATACAATAGTGAGTCGCATCCTGTCATGGCATGGCAAGAAGATATCACCTGCTGTCTGATCCACTTGCAATGATACGGGAAACATAATTATACATCCTTTTCTCTTCTTGGACACTTTTTGTTTATGTTTTAATTACAATTATTGGCATATGTGTGGAAGAAATTAAAGTAGTTTTTTTTTGGGTATTTTTCATCTTTTTTACTATTCAAAATGAGACTGTTTAACACCATACCCTTGGTTTACTGTTATTGTTATTATTGCATTAGGGTTTACTATGCTTATCCAGGACCACTTTTTAACACCATTCCCTGGGTTTACTATCTTAATATTCCAAGACTGTTAAAGATTATATTTTATGCTTACAGTATTTAGACTTTATCGGCAATAGATATCTCTATTTTTTAATCCTAAAACGTCAATGCTGGGGGGCTTGTTTTGTTTTGGACGTGTTCTGTCTCTAGGTATGTCAGATGACCGGGACTTTGTGAAATGTGGTCCAGCCTCATGTTGGGAGGCAAAATGGGGGGGGGGGGGGATAAGGGGGACAGAGAAAGAGAGCAAGATATATCTAAGCTATCCTTTTAATCCCTAACTTCCAAAGTAACAATAGGCTGCATGGTAATAACTCGTGGGAATATTGAAAATTAAGGTTAAAGCTATCTCATTTCAAGTTAAGAATAAAAAATGACATCAAAAATTCAGAATCAATGCCTCCATGATGGGACAGTTAACTTTGTGAGCTGGAATGTTAAAGGCCTGAATCACGAGTTAAAGAGAAAGAAAGTATTTTCTCACCTAACAGGTTTAATCACTAAAATAGTATTTTTACAGGAGACCCACTTACTAACCAAGGATCAGGCTGCAAAAAGACTGGACTGGCCAAATGTTCCATTCCAACTTTACAAAGAAAAGTAGAGGTGTAATTCTCATACATAGAACAGTCTCATCTGAAGCATCAGATGTACAGGGTGGGCCATTTATATGGATACACCTTAATAAAATGGGAATG
>JANRMT010062837.1:43339725-43356280 GCA_026402145.1 Polypterus bichir lapradei | reverse complement strand
TGCCACAAACAGGAAGTTAATATCACCAACCATTCCCATTTTATTAAAGTGTATCCATATAAATGGCCCACCCTGTAGTTTAAAGTAGTCTGAACAAATGTTGTTGATGCAAACTGAAGCTTCTGGGTTAGTATACAATAATTTAATCCATGCACAAATGTTCGGGCCAAACCCAAACTTCTCCAATGTAGTAAAAAGGTATTTCCATTCAATCATGTCGAATGGTTTTTCTGCATCCAGTGATAATAATATTTCTGGGGTGTTTGATTTAGTTGGTGAGTAGTTTACATTAAACAGGCGTCGAAGATTTGAAGATAAGTGTCGGCCCCTAATAAATCCAGTTTGGTCTTGTGATATTACCAAGGGGAGCACTTTCTCTATCCTTCTAGCTATGATTTTAGAGAGTATTTTAACGTCATTATTAGTGATTGGCGAAAGGTTTGAGGAAGAGATTGGTTATCTCTGGCTTCTGTAAATGTTGCTAATAGAAGGGGGGCTAGCTGAGCGGAGAATTTCTTGTAGAATTCTGCAGGGTAGCCATCAGGGCCTGCTGCTTTCCCGCCTTGGAGTGAATTTATAGCATCCAGTAACTCTGATAACGCCAGAGGTTTATCAAGTTCCTCAGCACTAAAAGTGTCTATTTGTGGCATCTGTAATGTATCCAGAAATGCATTAGATTGTGTATTGTCTTCTTTAAACTCAGTAGTATATAGGGATTTATAGTAGTTTCTGAAAGTGTGCATTATATTTTTGTGGTTGACGATTTTATCTCTGTTCGCGTTGATGATTACTGAGATTGCGTTGCGCACTTCTTGTTTGTGAATTTGTTGAGCTAAAAGCTTGTTAGCTTTCTCTCCATGTTCATAGTAATGATGTCTGGATTTATAGATTAGTTGTTCAGTTTCTTTAGTTGTCAAGAGGTTTAATTCTGAATGTAGAGCCTGCCTTTTCCTATGTAGAGTCTCGCTTGGTAGTCTGGCGTGTTCTTCATCTATTCTGGTAATTTCGCTTTTTATCTCTGCTACTTTCTTGGCTTCGGATTTATTTCTGTGGGAAAGATATGAGATAATCTGTCCTCTTAAGAAGGCCTTGAGAGTTTCCCAGAGTATTCCTGCAGAGATCTCGCGGGATGTATTTGTCTCTAGAAAGAATTTGATTTTTTGGATATAAATTCAGTACAATTCTCGTCAGCTAATAGAAGCGGGTTGAGGCGCCATCTGTGGGGTGAGTGTATGGGGCTTAGTAATTTTAGCTCCAAGACCAAAGGTGCATGGTCAGAAATAACAATAGCATCGTATTTGCAAGATTTAATCATACGCAAGAAGTTATTATCTATAAAGAAGTAATCATCCGTGAGTAGCAATGATGTACTGGTGAGTAGAAAGAATATGTTCTTGAATTTGGGTTTAAAAACCTCCAGGGGTCTGATAAGTTGTGATCAGTTATAAACTTTGTAATTATCTTTGCGGTGTTAGATGCCGTTCCCCCTGTGGAAGAGGTCCTATCTAAAAGTGGATTTAGAACACAATTAAAGTCCCCAGCCATTATAACTTTATAAGTGTTCGGATTGGGAATGGATGCAAATAAATTTTGTATAAATTCCTTATCATCAACATTAGGTGCATAAACATTTATGATGATCATTTTACAGTTAGATAAATCTCCCATGACCATTACATATTTCCCTTCAGGATCCAATACTGATGCTACAAATGGTACTGTTCTATGTATGAGAATTCCCACACCTCTAGTTTTCTTTGTATAACTAGAATGGAACATTTGGCCAGTCCAGTCTTTTTGCAGCCGGAACTGATCCTTGCTTAGTAAGTGGGTCTCCTGTATAAATACTATTTTAGTGTTTAGACCTGTTAGGTGAGAGAGTACTTTCTTTCTCTTTAATTTGTGATTCAGGCCTTTAACATTCCAGCTCACAAAGTTAACTGTCCCATCATGGAGACATTGATTCTGAGTTTTTGATGTCATTTTATAGTCTTAACTGGAAGTGAGACAGCTTCGGCCTTAATTTCCTATTTCTCCTAGAGTTGTTGCCCTGCAGCTTATTATTACGTTGGTAGTTATAATTATAAAGATTAAGAGAATAGATTAGGTATAGATCAAGCCTGCTCTCTTTCTCTCCCCCCCTTAACCCCCCACCCTCCCTTTTTGCCTCCCCAAGTAAGACTAGAGCCCACTTCACACAGTCCCAGTCCTCTGACATACCCAGAGATAGAGCACGTCCAAAGCAAAACAAGCCCCCACGCAGCAGCGTTTTAGGGTTAAAAGACAGAGAAATCTATTACCAATATAGTCTAAAAAAAAATTTTGCACTTAAAATATATATATAATCTTCAGCAATCTTAGTGAATTGAGATAATACACCCAGATAATAAACCCGGGGGATGGTGTTAAGAATGTATCCAGAATAAGCATAATAAGTCTTAATGCGATAATAGCAATAACAATAGCAATAACAATAAACCAAAGGTATGATGTTGAACAGTCTCGTTTAGGATAAAGATGAGATAATTAGCTAATAATAAAAAAAAAAAAGAGGAAAAAAAAGAAAAAGTAATTAAGCACAATAAAACATAAACAAATAGCGCCCTAGTAATACTAAGTAATAATGAGAATATATAGTGATAAAAACCCATATTTTAAACAAATAGATCAGTCAGTAGATTATTAATCTTTGCTATATCATTAACGGCCATGACTCACTATTATGTATCAGAATAGTCCTGGGATCAACTTTCTTAATTCCTTTTCTGCTTCTTCCTTGCTAGCGAAGACATAGAATTGACCCTGCAATTCCACTTTCAGTTTGGCCGGATACAAGAGGCTGTATTTGACACTAGCTTGCCGTAACCGCTGTTTAATGTTGTAGAAGGCTGCGCGTTTAGTAGCTGTTGCTGGAGAGAAGTCAGGGAAGATACGAATGTGGTTATTTTCATATATAATATCTTGCTTGTTTCTGAGGAGTGCCATCACCTCTAGCTTAAATGATAATCTTTCAAAGCGAATTATAAAAGATCTGGGTCTAACAGTGTTTGTTCCGCGTATGCGGTAAGCCGCTGCTATCTCAGATTCTGCTTTAAAGTCGTCCCCGATTATTTTAGAAAAAAGTTCAGCTGCGAATTTCACCGGTTTTGGACTTTCTCGATTCTCAAGCAGACCTTCAATTCTGACATTATACCTTCTGCTTCCATCTTCCAAAGCAGCCAGTCTGTCTCTGAGTTTTTTGCATTCGGAGCTGACATTTACTGCTTTTTCCTCGGTACTGGCAGCTAAATTTTCGGCTATTTCAATCCAAGTCGTGAATGTCTCCTTGAGATCCTCCAATTGATCAGTATGCGTGCTCAGTTTAACCGAGTTTTCCTGAATGTGCTCCTTAATTTTACCCAGCACTTGTCGCAGCTCAAATTTCAATTCCTGTCGCAGCCATTCATTTGCCTGTTTCAACTCCTGTCTCACCTCCTGTCTCAGTTTTTCATTTGCCTTTACCCTTGCTTTCTCATTAGCCTTCTCGCTTTTCTTTATATCTTGCATGAGCTCAGCGAACATCACCTGCAGTGTAGACATTTCAATTGTGCTTTCTTGTACCGTATATGAAGCAGCAGGCTCTACTGTAGCCGGTGTCCCCGCTGCTCCCGGCTCGTGTGGAGTAATTGAAGCTGCGGACTGCAAGGCCTTTTCCAGTTTCAGGTGATCTTCTCCGATCGGCGAGCTATCGAGATCTGCACTCACGATCGTACCTCCGCTCCCCTTTTCGCTCTCAGCCGGTGACGATGTAGCGGACCGTGGTCCTGAGGAGTCTGTACTTTCGGCCATCTGATCCAGGTCTGTCTCTGAAAGGCCGTATCTTGAGCTAGGGCTTGCTGATCTTAGCTTGGATGTAGCTTTAGTTTTCGATTCTTTTGGACCCCCTTTTTTGTTGGCCATGTTTATATATGCTTACATATACTGTAGCAGTCCCTCCTGGGATGAATAAATACAGGATATCTCAGGATAATAAGCAAATAATATGAAAAATAACACCGCTGCTAGCGGAGCTCCACTTCAGACGTCCATCTCTCGCATCGGACGAGACCAACTCCTTCTTCTATCTTCTACATGCCCTTTGTTTCTTAATTTTGCCAAAGAAAAATGAATCTAGCAGCCAGGCAAAATTGCACTGCAGCCGTTTTAACCAGTGCAGGGTGAAGCCCATTGTCGCAACTCATTTTCCATAATGGGTAGTAGGTATTTTAAACTTTGGTGACCTGGATGTAGGGATCCCCATTCAGTGTCTGAAGCACATGCTTTTTGTAAATTTATATTGGATAATTAACATTATTCATATCACAAAAAAATTTTTTTCCGTTCTCCACAATCCTTACTCTGTTGAATGCTTTTTCTGTGTTTACACACACTAAAATATCTGAAAAGGCAGTTACTTAGGGAGTTTACAGTACATCCAACAGCCAGCACTGATGATATCTGGCTGCCTTTACTGAATATAGATTATTCTGGTGATATTATTACAGCAAGAACATTCTGAATTGTTTTTACTAGAACTTTGCCCAACAACTTAACGTCACAACTCTTTAAATAAACTGGTCTGTAGGATTGAAATTCCAAAGGTCTTATTCTTCTTTGAAAACTCAAAGACTGACATCTGGTGTAAGATGTTGGGCAAAATACTGTCTTTTACTTTTTTGAATATAGCTAGCAACAACAAAGCAAATTTAGTAGACATCCTTTTGTAAAATTCCACTGGATAACTAATTGAACCTGAATCTTTTCCACTTTTTAAATATTTTATGGCACCATTAATTTTAGTAAGACTCGGTGGTTTGTTCAGTTTCTCTACAAGAAATGTGCTAAGTAGTCGCAATTCTAAATTATCAAGAATGTTATTAATATGAGCTTCTAATTCATTATACTGTGATGTTTATAGAGAAATACTATTCTAGAAATATGTTAATTATTGCTTTAAACTCACTGAATTATGTCCCTTTTACATTTTTCATCTCTCCAATTCTGTTTCACACTTTCTTTGTATGTATTTGTTAAGCTACTGTAAAATCTTATCAGCTTCTTTCCCCATGCTTGTAATGAAATGCCATGACTTAAAGATTAAGTGTTCTGTTTCTTCTGTTGTTTAAAAGAATAAACTTTGTTTGTAGTGAGGTCCATTTTTATATAGGGTGTCATTAATTGAGTGTGTCTATTTCTTGTCAACCATGGAAATCTCAGTAATTAATTCTAACCTCCATTTTGTTTTCAGTGTATTTTTATGAGACACAAATAATATACAGCTATTCATGCAGATAATGTTTGAATCTGAGTTGGTCTCTATAAAAAGCCTATTTGAGAGGTAGTAAAATTAATGAAGTCATCAACTCTTTGAATTGAAGGGTGCAGTTGCCAACAATATGTTGTATCAGTGTAGCCTAGTCATTTAATTTCCAAAATAATTGGGGCATGACCAGAGATAACAACTGCATCATTTACAAAATTTAATAAAAAGCAAAAGTTTGCTACCAGTAAAGAAATAACTAATATGTCAGTAACTATGATATGCTATGGAAAATAAGGAATATTGACTTGATTTGGGGTAGAGAAATCTCCTTTGATCCAGGTAGCTATGATTGCTCATAAAATGTAAGACTATTGTAGTGGTTATTGACCGATCTTAAATAGGATCTAATACACAATTAAAATCCCCTGCCATTATGAACTTATGCAAGCTTATTATTAGAAATTACGTGTTGAACTTTGACCATAAATTATTTTATCAATTGAGTTGCATATATGCCAACCAGATCCATTTTAGTTTGTTTAATATTCTCACCATCATGATAGAGCACCCTTCAGAAACTGATATTGTCTCATTAGTAACAAAAGGGATTGCCCTCTGGATCAAGATTCCCATACCCCATTTCTTCTTGTTAAAAGATGGAATGAAGTAATTCTTCAATCAAGTTTTGTTTTACCTGTAACTGATCCATTATAAGTTATATGTGTTTCTGGTAAAAATAATAAATCTGATCTTATGGAAGAGAATTGTTTTTTTCTTTTATGTCTATGACTGAGACATTTGACATTCCAACTTACTAACTTTAATGAACAGTCTGTGTTCTATGGTCTTCGTTTCCTAGATTTCATCTTCTTATCTCTAAATAGTTTTTGTTTTCTTTTTTGGTGGGATTTTACATTTGTATAGCCTATAGAAGGTATTGTATTCAGTTTTCTCTTTCTTAAACAAACAAGGATGATATTGACATAGTATACCAAGAGCACACAATTTCTCAAACAACACTGATTATTTATTAATTATTGTCAAAAATTCTTAATAAAACTTTTGGTAGATAGAAATACCTAAACAACTGTTGATATTATAAACAATGCACATGTGAATACTAATGCTATTACTGAGGAACAAAACAGTTTTACTGCCAATAATAATAATTCTAGCAATAGTAATAGTGATAGTACTTGAGAAAATAATACATCAGATATTATTGTTATAATTAATATAATTAATCAGATATAATTAATGTAATCACAAATAATCAAGTGAGAAAAAAAACAGCAGAGAGGAACAATGAAATATTACATTTGCAAAATAAAAAAGAGCCTCTACCTCCTCAGCTCTATCTACTGGTCAGGCTTAATTTGATGGATTTGGAAAACCAACTAACCTTTCTAATTTCAATGTAAATTGTACATAAAGTTGTTATTTGATTTAACACAAAAAATGATTTCACAGCATTTTTAATTGTTCTGATTTTTTTAGGCTGCATACAGAATTGCTACATTCGACATTTACAACTTCAACAGATTAAGTGGGATATTAGGTAACATCATTAGCACTTCATGGTGTAAGAAGTTGCTCATGACTTGCCAAGCAATTGTAGTTTATACAGGGTTTAAATTGAATATATTTATTCATAGTCTATTAAATAAAACACTTTAGGTCAGGCAACAAAAATAAGGTAACACTTTAGTTTAGGATACCACTACAAATTATTCACAATCAAAGACTAATACTTTAATTATACAAATAGTAAACTAATGTTGGAAATAGTTATGATTGTGTATTTGTATTGTTATTGTCAGTTTGCATAATGCTATGATTCATACTTACTTATTCACAAGCCATTCAATATAGTTTACTCATATCTTTCTTTCCATTCTAACGTATATTCAAAATAATATGTGACACACACTGGTTTCAGTGAGGATTATATAATTGTATTATCATGAGTCTGGCCATTTTTGTGAGTATGCCATATCAATAAATATTGTCTAGTTGAATGCTTGCCCCTGCTGTGCACAGGTTTCTGTTCAGATAAGCTCTGGCTCCTATGACCATGTACTAATAAAAGCTGCTTGTAGAGATAAATGGGTGGATATAGAAAATATTTTTTCCAACATTTCTGGTTTTCAGTTGTAATATCTGACTTTTATTTTCTGACAGATCTTTTTTGACATTTCAATGTAACTTCTACAGTATATATCTGCATACACACACTGGTATTTAATGTCAGACATCCAAAGTCTCCAAGAATCAACACCTTCTAACAGTACACCATGGAAGTAGTTGTATTTCACTTGCACCTTTTGTGAAAGTACTAGGCTGACCTGCCTTTTAAGTGACCGACTTTTAAGTTGACCACTTCTTAAGGCAATTCAATATGTAGATCAATTTGATATTTTATACAAACTCATTAATTTGGTTATATTGCATTTGAGTGGTATTACTTTAATACTCGTAGTTTCTGTTATTTTTGTGATGAAATTTAAACTTTTTTTCTATATTGAGGTCTTGCTTTTGAACCCCCCTGATATTTACTACGCGGTGAGGCATTTGTACTCCATCAACATTAATTATTTCCAGAGACATAATTTTGTCTATTTTTCCAGCGCATCGCGCACAAAAGCAAGGGAACGATGGGAGCACCAGAACTCTGCTCACATCATGTCGCTTCGTACCGCAAGCTGCAAGGAGTAATAAGTCTGTGATAAGCGGAATACCGCTACGCTTTCCACTTACGGGACGGAAGGACAATCCCGACCGCTTTTATATAGTAAGAAAGAAGAAGAAGATATCGCACAGTCTGGAGTAGAAAATCATCTTTTACCTGGAAAAACGAAACTACAAATCCCATCGTGCATTGCAAAGTGGACGGGGCATGTGTGAAACTCTGCGCCTGCGTAGCACTCATGGGATGGAAGGACAATCCCAACCGCTTTTATACAGAAGGATTTATTTGATATTTGGACATCATCCTTCACACATTATACAGTTCATGTCTACATTTTGTCATTTATTACTAAAACGTGAAAAATGTTTCTGTTTTAACAATGTGTTTACATAGATTGTTGTAGACACAAAACACATATGAAATTATTTACCCTATACAACTCTAGGCAGCTCACTACCAGATAATCAAGACTGGAACTAGGATAACTTCTTGCCCTTTCTGTGGCGGTGGGTGGGGGGATGGTATAGAAGGCTGCTTGTGCTTATCGACACATTTACAAGACAAAAGATGCTGATGGAGAGGTGCGAAGGGATTTAAGGTGGGCCGGGTTTACGAGTTTTTTCGTAGGTTTTGGTAATTCTAGTGTTGACACAAATTCATGGCATTATGGACATTTAATAATGACTTATGGTCTTCCTACTGCCCTAGTGGTATTTAAATCTTTTGTTAATGATATTTTTGGAAATGTTTTATGAATTTATGTATTGGTTTATATACTGTAGGTGGGTTTTATTTCTAAATGTTTTAACCCTTATGTTTCTCATCGAAGTAATGTCAAGATTCTCAGCAAATGACGTTTTTGCAAAACTTGAAAAATGATTATCAAATTTCTGTACAGGCATAGAGTCTAGAAAGTTTAAACAAGTACATAGATGTATAGGCTTTTCAGATTATTAAAGATGATATATTAAATGGCGTTATTTCCATTGTTGTCCCCAATTGCTGACCTCGCACATAAAACCTTACAAAAATTTCAATGAACTGTAGGAAGCACCAGAAGCCTTACAAAAACTTAAAGCAGACTTTATGAATATCCTATTTTTAAGATGCCCAGATATCAGTTAGCTTTTTGAATAGAAGTTGATGCTTTAGTTGTTGGAATTGGTGCCATTATATTGTAATGCTTTTATGACATGGGAGAGTTAGCCGTCTTGTGACTTTTCCCTTCTCAGTTAACCACAGCAGAACGAAATTATGATGTTGGCTGTTATTTAGTAGCAATGAAATTGGCTTTAGAGAAGTGGAGGCATTAGGCATTAGAAGCTGAACATCAGTGTATAGTCTTACCAATTACAAAATTATAGGATATCTTAAAACTGCAAAATGTTTAAATGCTAGGCAAGACTGATGACCATTTGTTTTAGTCTTTTAATTTTTTAATTTCATATAGCACAAGAAGTAAAAATTTAAAGGCAGATGCTTCCACGCAGTAATTTAAAGTAGAATAATTCCCATTAGATCCAGAACTATTTTTTATCATTTGTAGTCTTATTAGAATTTGAGAAACCTATAAATATAATTGATATTATTAGGTCTTCTAATATTTCTCACCCTGATACTTCTGACTGAGTGTTATTTGTTCCAATATATTTAAGAAAATATTTTTTTTCTTGAGGTTATGATTTGTATATTCCTGGGAATTAAGGAAATATTAGGTCTGGTGAGTTACTTAGACGCTACTTTTGGTGGTCATCTCTTAGACAAGATGTTAAAGAATATATTTTTGCTAAGGATAAGTCACACACTAGTTGTCCAGTTTTTTTCACTCTAAAGAGATCTTTAGATTTTGTTTTAGACCTCCCTTTATCTAAAGGCCACAGTACTTTTTTGGTTATTGCAGATGAGTTTTTCCAAGAGCATTTATTTTTTTCTACTAAAGAAGCTTCTTACTGCAAGAGTAAATTTTGAAGTATTTATTACAGAATGTTTTAGACTGCATGAATTTCTAAGATTCTTAATTTTTTGATTGAGGTTTTTGTGTTAAAATGGCAAAGCAATTTAAATCTTGCACCTGGTTAGCATCCCAAAGGTATTGGTCAGACTGAGTTTATCAAGTAGTATTTGGCAAAATATTAGTGTTGAACTGTTAAGTAGCCTGACTGGAAGGACTTGATTCCTCGAAAATTCAGCTAATGGTAATTTCCCATGACTATTACTATGTGCTTGATACATCTGAGTGTTTACTTGGACATAAGGCACTTTAATCCATTTAAAGAAAATAGGAAAGGCTCACATCCTACTTTCTGAATATTAAGGTCAAAGGAAAAGAAAAACCTAAAGAGAGGTAACACTGCTACTACCAAATAACACCTTATAGCTCTGTATATTTCCCTGTGCATTTCTTGGGTCCAAATCCTAATTTGTATGGAACACAGAACAGATATACCATATTGACTTTATTAGAAGCTTTTTTGGTATTGGAAATAACTTGACCTTTTGAAATACAGATACTGCAGAAACATATATTTAAATACATTGCACTATTTTGATTATAACTTTTAAGGCGCTGTCATCTGTGGTTCAGGATATTATGAATTTTGGTAGGAGTATTGCTGCTGCACAGATGATTCCCCTAGGAGGATGTTAAGGGCCATGGCAATGGGCTTCATCACAGCAGTGTATTCAGCCAAAAATCCCAATTCAGCAGGATTGGACCTAAAAAAAGTTGTACAAATAAAAAATAGAACTGATAGGTACAGGTAGTCCCCAGGTTAAGGAGATCCGACCTACGACACACGAATGGGACTGCAGCTATGACGCATGCACCTCAGTAACTGCTGTTCCGTCATCTTTGGCCTGGGGGTGCTGCAAGCGGTGGCTGGAGGGGGCGATTTCGTTGCCCGCGCAATTTAGTGTCTCTCGGCGGCTCCCGGTGGTAAGCGGTTTCACTGCCCGCCCACCACACACAGGCTGTCCCGTTCGTTCTTGTTGAGTGGCTGCTAATGCTGCAAGCGGAGGCTGGAGGGGGGTGATTTCGCTGCTCGTGCAGTGTAGTGTCCCTCGGGTGGCTCCCGCTGGCAAGCAGTTTCACTGCCCGCCCACCACACACGGCTGCCCCGTTTGTTCTCATTGGGTGGCTGGTAATGCTTGCAAGCGGTGACCCGGTTGTGGCTGAACGGAGGCCATTGAGGGTGAACGGGGTGGCGGGGGGTAGCATTGTAGTGTGCATAGGATGGCTGCCTCTTGAATGGGGGCCTTTCACTACCCGCCTTTGGCCGCACTGTGTTTGTTCTCGGTTGGCGGACACTGCAGGCAGCATACTGTAGTGGAGGTGACTGTGAGGTGGGGTGGTGATGAACCGCCCGTTGACGCCCCCATTCATTCTCAATAGCAAGCCTGCTTGTACTGTTGCGCACAAACTGTAGCAGGAAGTTGTCTCTTGTCAGTATATCAGAAGTGTTGACGACTAGTGCAGAAGAGCTCATCTTAATCTTTTGTCTTCACGCTTCAACAATGTCTCTGAATCACAAATCTGATGCAAGTGCTGGTGATACAGTAAAGAAGAGAAAAAACTTCACCATTGAAAATAAAGTAGAAATAATAAAAAGTTCAGAGGTGAAACTCCATCATTCATTGGCAGAGCACTTGGTTACAGTCGGTCAACAATAGCATTTATTAAATGTATGTATCTCTTCTGACTTACATGCAAATTCAACTTAAGTACAAACCTACAATCTCTATCTCGTACGTAACCCGGGGACTGCCTGTATTTCTAATACAGTGTATTTATTATGCATTGTCCATGTTCAACGCACAAATAATTACAAAATAAGACAGTAAAAGTATTTAATTGGTAACATCCACAATTGCCATAGTCTTGCAGATTTACTTAGGACAGGTGGATTCACCCATTAACCACGCATTAATGTTTAAAAACAATATAAGTTCTGTCAACATACATCTTTATCTTTAATGTTGTGCAAACATTGCGAATTGCTTTCTGTACTTGCTGTTTCTGAATGCACACAACCCTTTCCACATCAAGGAACCTGGAGCTCCAACGGATCAAATTGGGTCAGAGAAACTGCAGCTTGGATTCACGTTCCACTGTTTCATAAGCCATGGTTGACCTACTGGTTTTATTCCACAGAGCATGACATTTTGCAAAAGCAGACCGAGACAGCCTCTTGTATGTTTCATTGGCAGTTTCTGTGGCATTGGCATCAACTGTTGATATAAGATTGAGTAGATGACACTTTTGGTGCCTTGGAAGTTGGTACTCAAGACCTGTGTTGTCTTTCAAAACAGCAGACACATCTTGATACTCCACCGCTAACTCATTCTCTTCTGTTGCATCATCAAGAGTGGAGTCTTGATGCTTCTGTCCATCTGTGGCTTCTTCCTCTTTCTCTTCACCATATAATCTTGGTCAATTTTTCTCTGATGTAATACTCAGAATGTATTTCCTCTAATGCTGCAGCAAGGACATCAAATGTGTGTGAGCCTTTAAGAGGTCTACAAGCCAATGCAGCAGAATGCCTCTCAAGAGAGGTTTCATCTATTCAGTGATAGATGACTCCTAAGTAGCTATGTTGTCTGGCAGACCAGCAGTCTGTTGTGGTAGCAACATTATTCACTGTGCTCAACTTTTTGATGATTATGCTCTTCACGTTCTTTGCAGCTTCCTGTATTTTTGAGCATAGTATTTTCCTTGTCATTACTGTACACTGAGGTTGCAAGGTTTCTATCATAGTCTTGAAGGATATTGTCTCAACTACAGAGAATGGTTGGTTGGCCTCACATACAAACGTTAGCACAAGCTTGTCAAAAGTTGCCTGTGTTGCCTACCGAGAGCCAGTGAGGGAATCTGTGAGTTTTGCATTCTTCATAAGTGATTCAGTAGAAGAGAAGGACTTTCATTTTCTATGGGAGTCAATTAATTCTGTATATGTCTGCATTTTGTTGGGGTGAACCCTCTGTTGACAGAAAAAATGGCAGGCTGTGAGGGTACAGGTGATTAAGCCATGAAAATACACTAATTTTCACAAATTAAGTTTTATTTGCTAAAGTTAACTTAATTATACGAGGATTTGTGGTGATTAATGGATAAATCTGAGCGTACAGTGACAGACTACTGTGGTTGCCACATTTCTGTATCTAATTTTCCAGCAGAACAAATTGCAATTTTTTTTTAAAATAAAACAGCTAAATTTTGATATGATAGTTTTCTAAGCAGGCTCTGACATTACATACCTGGACACGATTGTTTGTCAGTTACCAAAACCATCTTGACCATTCATAATTTGCGATAGTTGGTAGGTAATGCTAATTCATTCCTCCTTGGAAAATTTATTTTAGTCTGTTTAGCTTATGGCACCATTTAATGAAATGTTTACAAAAACTAAAAGGGTCTATATAAAACTCTTTAAAGACTCGGATTCTGTAACCTAACAAGACTAACATCCGCCTAACAGCAAAAAATGAATTTATGTAAAACTTAACATGACATGTTTCCTCAGGTTAGACGCTGAGTTTTTGTATGCTGTAATGTCCATTTGTTTTGGCAGACACAGAAGACATTGGATTATGTCGCTGTTCTTTTGCATTGTGTGTAAGCAAAATGTGCTTTGTATATGAGGCCAGGGGTGTTCATCCTCATCCTCTTCAGTTTTAGCATTGGAGACAGTTGCCTCTGCCATTTTTCATGTATTCTTTTTTTCCCTATCCGCTGTCTGTGAGGAGTTTATGCTACGTCTGATTGGTGAAACAGAGTCATGTGATTATTGTTGCTACGTCTGAAAATATAGTGTATCTAATGTGTAAATGGAAAAAAAGTAACGAGTCAAGTATTACCCAATGTAGTGGAGAAAAGCCAAGCAAAATGACACCTTTTATTGGCTAACTAAAAAGATTACAATATGTAAGCTTTCGAGGCATCTCAGGCCCCTTCTTCATTTCTTTTTCACTAATGTACTCAAGTAAAAGTAAAAAAGTATGGTGCAGTAAAACTATTCTTAGAAGTACAGTTTTTTAAAAAAGTTACTCAAGTATATGTAACAGAGTAAAGGTAACTTGTTACTACCCTCCTCTGCATATAGACACAGATAACATACAAACCCTACAAAGGGAACACCGGGGATGTGAGCCCTGATTTCATTTTTGTAGCGACAGCAGCACTAACACTGCACCACTGTGCCGACATGAATACACAAATACAACAAAAGTACAAAAGCGATACAACAAAATATTGTCAGTGTCCAGACACAAGCACAAAAACATTTCACACTGTAAAAGTTAGGCAAATAGATGAGTAAACATCCTTCATCTTTTTACCTTTTTATCTATTTTTTTTTCTCTATTTCTCTATTTCACTGATCACTTCTACCACTTTCTTTTATGTGGAATTGCTCCCTGGACACTTTTTACTATTTTTACTACTTGACATGGATTTTTACATTCCAAGACTCGCCTATTCAAGTAGTCAGCTTAAAGCACTGAGAAGAAATGCTCATGCTGGTGTGGTTCCTTATTTACCTGACGAGGTAAGAAGACGATATTGGGGCAGCCGAGCCGGCGCAAAGATAAAAGATAAGATAAAAGCGAGACAACTTGAGAGAAAATGGCGTTATAAACCATCGGTGCCTTCTGTGATCCTGGGAAATGTGAACTCACTACCAAATAAGATCGACGAACTGGCTGTGCTGGTGAAAAATGTCAGAACCTACAGAGAATGCAGATTGCTGTGTTTTAGTGAAACGTGGCTAACAACTACCATCCCAGATGCTAACGTGGAGCTACCTGGGTTTAGCACAGTTAGAGCGGACAGAGACGGAAGTACCTGCGGGAAGAAGAAAGGAAGAGGACTCGCTCTCTATGTCAATACAAAGTGGTGCAACTCAAGACATGTAAACGTTAAAATCTTCAATTGCTGCAGGGACATCGAACTGTTGGCCGTAAGTCTGCGTCCCTATTACTTGCCCAGAGAGTTTGGACACGTGATTGTTGTTATTGTTTACATCCCCCCTCAAGCGAACGCGGAGATAGCGAGTGACATCATCCATTCTACAGTTGCTAAGTTACAAACGCAGCACCCTGAGGCACTTGTGCTAATCTCTGGAGACATTAACCATGTAACGCTGGACAAAACATTACCTGCCTTCTCCCAGTATGTGGATTGTAACACCTGGGGAAATAGGACTATCAACCTACTGTATGCAAACGTTAAAGATGCATACAGCGCCATCCCGCTGCCTGCGCTTGGGAAAGCAGATCATAACCCGGTTCTGCTTCAGACTCACTACAAACCAAGAGTGAAGGCGTTACCTGCAACCACACACTCATTCAGGAAGTGGTCCCCAGAGGCAGAGCAGGCTCTGAGAGACTACTTTGGAACTACAGACTGGGATATATTGCTGGGGTCACATAGTGAGAACATTGAAGAGGCTGTTAAATGCACAACTGATTACATCAACTTCTGTATGGACATTGTAGTTCCAGTAAGAACAGTACGCTGCTATGCTAACAACAAGCCATGGATTACAAGTGACATCAAAGGCCTTTTGAACCAGAAGAAAAGAGCTTTTAAAGACGGTGATCAGCATGAGCTCAAGCGTGTGCAGAAGGAACTCCGAGTCCAGCTCAGGGCAGCGAAAAAGCAGTACAGGAGAAAGCTGGAGCAGATGTCGCAGAACAACAGCATGAAGGAAGTGTGCGATGGGATGAAGATTATCACTGGCTGCAGCTCGAAGCGGGGTGCCACCATCGAGACAGACGTGGAGAGAGCAAACCAAATGAACAACTTCTTTAATAGGTTTGATCACCCTAACCCACTCTCACCTCGGAGTACTGCATCCTCCAACCATCCTTCTGCTGATACCAGTATAGGTGAGACATCCCCACCCACAATTACAGCAGCCCATGTGAGCAGAGAGCTGAGAAGACTTCGTGCCAGCAAAGCAGTGGGTGTATCGCCACGATTGCTGAAGGCCTGTGCGTTGGAACTGGGGAGTAATCTACAGCGCATCTTTAACCTGAGCCTGGAACAGGGGAATAGTCCCAAGGCTTTGGAAAACATCTTGTATCACGCCAGTCCCAAAGGCATCACGTCCTAGTGAGCTGAATGACTTCCGGCCTGTTGCTCTGACGTCACATCTGATGAAGACCATGGAGCGGCTGCTGCTTCACCACTTGAGGCCACAGGTCCGCCATGCCCTTGACCCTCTGCAGTTCGCATACCAGGAGAAGGTGGGAGCGGAGGATGCCATCTTCTATATGCTACACCGATCCCTCTCCCACTTGGACAGAGGCAGTGGTGCTGTAAGAATTATGTTTTTGGACTTCTCTAGCGCCTTCAACACCATCCAACCTCTGCTCCTTAGAGACAAGCTGACTGAGATGGGAGTAGACTCACACCTGGTGGCATGGATCGTGGACTATCTTACAGACAGACCTCAATATGTGCGTCTTGGGAACTGCAGGTCTGACATTGTGTTCAGCAACACAGGGGCGCCGCAGGGTCTGTACTTTCTCCGGTCCTGTTCAATCTATATACATCAGACTTCCAATATGACTCGGAGTCCTGTCAC
>JANRMT010062837.1:43325434-43338614 GCA_026402145.1 Polypterus bichir lapradei | reverse complement strand
CTTAACTAAAATGTTAATTAAATCCTAAAAATAAATCTTACCATCTTTTTCATCAGCTGGTGTGTCTAGCTCACAAATCCTCAATTTGATTGGTGGGTTGCAGTTTCTCTTGGGCTGTTCCTTCTTCATACCAAGTTTAGTGTGGCTTTCCATACTGTCAAAAATAGATTTTAAGTGAAGTATAGATTTCTTTTGTAATTTCACCATAACAACATAATTTATATTAGCCAGAAGTCTGAAGAATGTGTAATTGCATATTTGCTCATCTTTGTCTCTCAATA
Source organism: Polypterus bichir lapradei (assembly GCA_026402145.1). NCBI lineage: Eukaryota > Metazoa > Chordata > Cladistia > Polypteriformes > Polypteridae > Polypterus > Polypterus bichir. Next base: position 43,338,333 of record JANRMT010062837.1, on the reverse strand, counting down.
GTCAAAAAAAATGCGTACCTTTTAAAACACAAAAACTTAAAACTATTGTTAAAAAATGATGCAGGTTCTGCTTGTCATAGTTGAGTGTACTATAAAATTAACTGATCTTTACTATTGCTGTATCCTCCCACTGGTTTGTAAACTTCAAAGCAAACAATTCTGAATTATGTGATCATTTAAAATAATACAGTTAATAAAATGATATATCATATTGCTACCTTTCGATTTCCCACTGGACTTCCACTCAGTGGATTGAATCGTGCTTGAACTTAAGATATAATGTTAAGATATAATGAGACCTATTCCTGTATTCTGGTAAAGAAGGGAACAGTATAAACCATGTACAATGGTAAATAAATAATCATTATCACTAATGTCTAATACAGTAAAAAGATGTAGTCAACACACATACATACCATAATGCTGCACGGTGTCTACCAACTCTGGTCTCTCGTTCAGATGGTATTAAAATTTTTACTAAATAATATGTTTCTGGGAGAAGCCTAAACATTCATCATATGTATTGCAAAAATTCATCAGAGGGTCCAAAAGTGGACTTGTACACTTAGCTGCAAAAAAAAAAGGTCAGAAGGTGTACTTAAGTGTCGACCAAAGACGTTTGTGTGTTTTCAGAGAGGGTTGCATGAGTTCTCATAACTTTGGAGAGATCGTCAATATCTGCAGGAGTGTCTGGTAAATCACGGTAAATCCCATAACTTTGTTAGATGTGCCTGCTTGGCAGTAAAACAAAGCATCACATTGCCTGGCCATCTATGCTGAGTGCAGGGATACCTTCAGATTGGTCGCTCCTTTGATTTTTTTTTTGTTTTTATTTTTCACTGGACTCTAATTTTGGAGTCATCATAAGTGCTGAGTTGCACTTTCTGCTTAGGATCTCTGCTCCAATGCTTCCTGTGGTGATGAAACACCCATTTTCTGAATTTGCAAGCTTAACACTTCATTTTAATACCGTACTTGCCGCTGCAGGAGCATTTTAGAGCATTTTATTAGGTTTTAAGTAACTCTGTGCACACTGAAGTACCATGTACTTGGGGGCATGTCGGCACTTTCTTATCTAAAACTAAGCTAAGGGAAGAAATAAAAATGGTTTGCAAAGGTAGCTGGGTAACGGGGAATCACTTTGGTACCACTTGAGAGAATTTTAAATCCCATGTAGTATTTTTTTTGCTATAGTTTTAATCTGAGAGGCAAGACCACAGAGTGCCTAAACCCATATCTTACCTGCCTTTCCTCCAGTCTCGGGGCATCAGAATAAAAAGAAGCAGTGGAAAATGCAGCTGGGAAAGAGAGCTTCAAGAAAAAGTATACTTTGTTAAATATGGAGCATTTTTGCCCTTTCAGTGTTGGTTTACATGCATACTAAATAGGATACTCAGCAAAGGAGACATATTAAATCATCATTATTTTTCCAAACCTGCAGTCCCCACAGCTATGGCGGCATGACAAGCTAAAAGACATCCCTTAATTTTATTTTATTAAATATTGTTTTGAAATAAATACAGTATGTGTTTCAAATTCAAGCAGTTATATTTGATATGATAAATACATTTCATTTGAGTAATAGTCTGTGTCTGTTTGAGTAAAATCATTTACACAGATCATTGCAGACACGGAACACAGATGAAATGTATGTACTGTATTTCAAATAAATATTTCTATACCTATAAAATTTCCTTACAACTCTTTGCTATATAAAATCTTCAACACAGATTTGAGCTGTAAGTGAGAGAATTCTGGCTACGTTGGGTTGAGTTATTGTGTCAGGAAAAAGCATTATGCTGGCTGAATGGGAGATGGGCGAGTGCAGGTTCAGCGTTGCTAATTCACACGTTTGCAAAACAATGGCAGTGGTCATCAGGCAGTTGCTCTACTGATAAGGACCTACGATTTTTTTCGTGTGTGTTTTGGGAAAGTAGGCTTTTCAGGAAAAAACTAAAATTTGGTAGGGTTTTGGAATTCTAGTATTAAATGGAAGACAATTATCAATTCATTCACTCTGAATCAAGGTCTGAATGATGACTTTTTCCATGGCGATGGTGCCCAGCCTGGCAAGACAGGACAATAGTGTTTCTCTGCTGTGGCATTGCTGTGTGCCAGGCAGTCGGTCACGATGTTCTTGTCTAAAATCATTGCATGTTCTCATTGCTGATGTTTCCGTTACCTTCCTGGCCACACCAGCAGTGATCTCCTTGATTTTATACTTGTAACCATATTGCTGAAAGCATATTTTAATTTAAACAAAGCTCTGGTGTTATTTGTTTAAAGAAATTTTGTTTTCCTTTTTCCATTTTCTGTTGAGGCCACTGGCTTTTGCCACAGGAACCATTGAACTTTTTTCCATTGCAATTCATCTTTAATCATTTGTAAAACACGTCCCACTACTGTTGTTTACAAATATGAGAACTAAGACCCAATTCATGGACACTTTGAAAATACAGACGGGACCAAAGCTGTGGAAGTAAGGTTTAATGCTTAGTCCAATACATTTATAGTATATCTGAGCAGAATCCAAAAACAACTCTTCATTTCTGAGCAAGTTTCTGTTTCAAATCAGAACAAACGAGAATGCTAAAAAATTAGTTAATTAGGATTCAAGCCCTAGTCTAAGTGGCTCTCTGTCTAAGCACTTCATCTTACGTTGTGAGCTGCAAATACAAGGGGCGTTCAATTATAAACAGGAATTTTCATGCTTTGTTCTTATAAAGAGTGCAAGGTAGACATGATTCCTTGGACAAACACATGCATGTTTGAGCTTGTCGTTAGTAATGCTAGCTGCTCTTTCCCCCTTTCCTGTCAGTTATAATGTCAGAGCAGCAGGTACACAATAGTGTTACGCAGCAAATTATTATTAAATTTATGACAAATGAAGGAGTCATTCCATCTCTGATTTCTTTGAAACTTAAAAATTAGTTTGGGGATGAGTGTCTCTCTTAGTCTAGAGTATATGATTGGTGCAAGTCATTCAGAGAGGGACTATCATCTCTTCGGTCCACTTAAGGAATTTTTAGGAGGGAAGAAATTCAAGTCGAATGCGGAGGTTACTGACACTGTGCAAGAAAGGGTCAACATGCAGTAAAAAGACTTCTACTCTTCTGGGATTAAGAAGCTTCTTGATTGCTGGAACAAGTTATTGCAGTTGCAGGAGACTACATAGAAATGTATTGTGTAAGTTGTTTCATTGTATTCAATTCATAAAGTGCAGGTCGTAAATTCCTGTTTATATTTGAATGCCCCTCATAGTTTCTGTGTTATAACACAATCATATTAGACAGAACAGCTGTTCAACACACCATAACATTGGCTAAAAACATCACAGAATATAAATGTCATAGTGCCTATTGTCTATAGACATTTGAATATTTTTACTTTACTCTGATTGTTTTCACATCTTGAAAATTTCATTTTATTGTTTTATGTTTTCTTGGCTGGTGTACTGCTAAGATCATGAAAAATGCACACTGCCACAAGCATCATCATCGGACATTTAAACTCCTCATTGAGATTTTGTTTACAAAGTTAATGCTAAGTGGTGGCAAGAGAATTGTCTAGGACAAAAAATAATGCTAAATCAACAATATAGTTTACACAAGGAAAAGGATTAATGACATAGAGTACAGCTTTTCATATCCTCAACTTCAAAAGGAATACTGTGGTTTAGACTGTGTTTACATATTAACTTTGAACGTTCTAGGTTATTTTCTCTGCTGTCACATTTACAGTTGTGTAACTGTCATTTTTTGCAATTTGAATTCTGCATCATCTGGTGTGTTGGGGGAGGCAGTATGCTTTTAGTGGCATGCAGAGTGTCCCAGTATCTGATTTATTGTGTAGTCTTTAAGCAAATTAAATGTGCCTGTGCTGTGGTTGCAAAAAGTAATTTAAAGCAATTGTACTATGCTTCTCCACTAGTAAATGGCACAACAAAGGTGTTCACCTTTTATAGCTTTTGCTTACCTAAAAGTTATGGTACATGTTAATTGTACAATTATGTGAAATGCCTCTTCATTCTCTGTTCCTTGTAAATGTTCTGGTGGTAACTTGCTGAGTTGGACAGACTAATCCATTCTAACGCTATCTCCTGGATCTTGAGTCTTTCTTTAGCGCACTGTCACAGGTGCATATCCTGTGCGGGGTGCATGTGGGCACCTCAACTACACATAACAAAACCACCATGACTGGCTTCTTTACTTTGTGTAACTGCTTCCTACTTGACCTAATGGAAGCAAACCACTATCTTCCAGGAAAGTATCAGATTTTTTGTTATTTACCTTAGTTGTATCTCCCTGAGATACAAACCATTCAAGTGTTCAAGACTGAGGTGAAGAAGACCACAACTACAAATTGCATATGTGAAATGCTAGGGTCTTCCAATTTTACCCTATTGATTTGATGATCAGTTTGCACAAGATAATAAAGAGCAACCATGGGACCCTGATATTCACTTGCTAGTGGTCTCTTTTTAACAATGATTTAACATCACAATGCTATCTTACTGGAATTCATCAATCCATCCATCCTTTGGACCTTTTCCTTGCATTCAAAGTCTAATTAATTCATCCAACCCTCGACTTTAACAAGGGCCCCAGTCCCTGAACTAGCCACACAGCCCCACAGCATGATGGAACCTTCACCAAATTTGACAGTAGGTAGAAGGTGTTTTTCTTGGAATGCGGTGTTCTTCTTCTGCCATGCAAAGCGCTTTTTGCTATGACCAAATAATTCAGTTTTTGTCTCATTAGTCCAAAGCACTTTGTTCCAAAATGAATCTGGCTTATCTAAATGAGCATTTGCATACAACAAGTGACTCTGTTTGTGGTGTGAGTGCAGAAAGGGCTTCTTTCTCATCATCCTGCCATACAGATGTTCTTTGTGCAAATTGTGCTGAATTGTAGAACGATGTAAAGATACACCATCTGCAGCAAGATGTTCTTGCAGGTCTTTGGTTATAGACAACCCACAGATCACCTCCATTCTCACAATCCTGCACATATGCCGCTCCTGTATTTTTCTTGGTCTGCCAGACCTGGGTTGGTTTAACAGCAACTGTGCCTGTAGCCTTCCATTTCCTGATTACATTCCTTCCAGTTGAAACTGACAGTTTAAACCTCTGAGATAACTTTTTGTAGCCTTCCCCTAAACCATGATACTGAACAATCTTTGTTTTCAGATGTTTTGAGAATTGCTTTGATGATCCCATGCTGTCACTCTTCAGAGGAGAGTCAAAGGGAAGCACAACTTGCAATTGACCACCTTAAATACCTTTTCTCATGATTGGACACACCTGTCTATGAAGTTCAAGTCTTAACAAACTAATCCAACCAATTTGGTGTTGCAAGTAATTAGTATTCAAATCAGCAAAATTACGAGGGGACCCACATTTTTGCACAGCCAATTTTTCACATTTGATTTAATTTCATACAACTAAATACTGCTTCACTAAAAATCTTTGTTTGGAAAACAGCCCAGTACTCAAATGTTCCTAGGAAATGAAAGACATACCACTGTTATCTTTTTTGTTGAAAGTAGAGTAAATTATTATGCAGGCTGAGAGGGGTTCCCAAACTTTTTCATATGACTGTTATCACAGGTGGCTGGGTGTGGTCGGCAATCAGCCGCCTACTTAAGGAGCCGCTGCCCTGCAATCAAGGCTGGAGTCGGGTGAGGAGGAGGACAAGGTCGAGGTCGAGGCAGAGGAGGCGAGGCGAGGCCCGGCCCAGCCCAGCCCAGCCCAGCCCAGCCCGAGTGTTGTGTGAAGAGGACTGTGTTTGTTGACTTTGGGGAACTGGGGGTTTGGTGGCGGTGCACTTAACATTTGTGACTTTGCGTTAATAAACGTGTGGTGATGGATAAAACAGTGTCCGCCTGTGTGTGTCCGGGCTGCCTGGTTTCACAGTGGCGCAGTCAGCAGGATGCTCCACCTGGGTCGAGGTGGGGACCTGTATCCCAAAATATTTCTATGAAAGGCCCGGCACAACAGGGGAGCCCACCCACGTGCTGCAGGGGCGGCGTGCACCCAACCCCGCAGCAATGAAGTGCTGTATGGACCATTGGGGGTCCATTGAAGGACTTTGTAATTAAGGGGCGGCTCACCGACAGGGAGCCCAGGAAGGGGGCTGCCGAGAAGGTGAGGCTGGGGCTGTGGAAGCCGCAGCAGCAGCGATGCTGCCCGGAGAGACGCTCTCCAGTGAGAGAGGAGAGCGTGAAGTCCAACCAAAAGTCCCTCCTCAATACAGGCACGGGATTGGACAGCGTGTCCTGTTCTCTCGCCAGCGGTTGGTCAAAGGCAAGAGCAGGGAATGTCCATCCCGTGCACCCAGGAAACCCGAGTGGGCCGCAGGGAAAGGCCCATAGAGAGCAGTTGGTCGGTGGAACCACTCACAAGGTAAGCCCACCGCCGGCTGCTTCTCTCTCCTTGGCGGCTGTGTTACAGGAGCTGCGAGAAGAACTGCGTCTTGTGCTGTTGCCGCCGGCCAAGCGATGTGCCCTCCGGGCGGAGACCCTGGACTCAGGAGGGATGGCAGTGGCTTCAGGTCGAGAGCCGCAGGCAAGAGAGGATCAGCCCACTGCAGGAGCTCCTGGACGGAGAGGCACAGCGGGGAAGGTAAGTGAGACCGACCCCGTGAAGCTCCGGACGCCAGCGGGGCTGGGTCTGCCCTCTTACAATGGGCAGATCCAAACTGCCGCGGCATCCAAAAGTAAGCGGAGGAAGCGGCTTGGGGAAGCCTGTTCCTCCGACATGGGAGGACGTGTCGCTGGGTGTGCACGTCCCGCGAAGGGCTGTCCTCTGCGGAGGCAGAGGAAAACCCCGCAGCGTGGGAGGTGGACACAACGCCTGAGCCCACTAATGGTTCCGTGGCGGGGACTGCGGACTTGCCGTACGGGGAAGCCGAACGAGGGAGCATCAGAGGGCCGATCGGAGCGGAGAACGTTGGCCCAGCTGGGAAGACGAGCCGAGGGGCTGCGTCAGGGCAACGTCCCCGCCCCTTGTTTTTCTGTTTTATTTACAGACTTGGGCCCTACGCTGCAATGTGTCGGCTTGGCGCCGAGGCGTCTTCGTCCTCACGTAATGGTCCGCTGGTCCCTGGAGGTCCCAGCCAGCGGGGGAGTACTGTCACAGGTGGCTGGGTGTGGTCGGCAATCGGCCGCCTACTTAAGGAGCCGCCGCCCTGCAATCAAGGCTGGAGTCGGGTGAGGAGCAGGACAAGGTCGAGGCAGAGGAGGCGAGGAGAGGCCCGAGTGTTGTGTGAAGAGGACTGTGTTTGTTGACTTTGGGGAACTGGGGGTTTGGTGGCGGTGCACTTAACATTTGTGACTTTGTGTTAATAAATGTGTGGTGATGGATAAAACGGTGTCCTGTGTGTGTCCGGGCCACCTGGTTTCACACTGTATAATGTGTTTTGTACCAACCAAACACTAACTGTTTTGTGACTATATATACTACTTTTAAAACAAAGTGTTTATCATTAAGCAAGTGCCAAATGTCTTTAGAGAATGAACTCTTGGTCTCTAATGTAGAAAATTTTCAAGAAACTTGAATTCATGGTCTAAAGAGGAAACCAAACAACAAAAGGTTAAAGGCCAACCATTGTGGCACAGGACAAGTAATTGCCCCTTAGACAGTCATTCAAGAAAGTGAAAGAGTCACTCTGAAAGTAGGAGAACACAACCCACACCTTTGAAGGAAGACAGGGTTTACTACACCTCAGCATAATATAACCATTTTATAAGAATATACTGCACTAAACTTAATGCACAATGCTTGCACAAAGAATGCAATATTTCATATCAAAGTCAAGCTCAGCTTTAACTCTATCACCTAACCATTCTCCAGAAATTCTCACTGGAGTTATTATATTTCTCAGCTCTGTTGTCAAATGCCCAAATCTCAATTATTATATTAACAGGCCTTTATTTTGTAATGCATGTCTGATTGCTAATAATTCAGTTAATCGCTGCCCCTTGTGCACTGGTTCTGTCACATCCTAACAGCCCTGCCTTTACATATTGGAATAACTGAAACTGATTTTTGTCAGTGTAGTTGTTTTGTTTTTTTCACTTGTTGGGGTTTCATGTGAGCGTTTGCCTGTACTATGCCAGTTTGGTGGCTTCCTCATCCCTGAACAGCTCTTGCTTCACAAAAATTACTAATGTTCTACAACATTTGCAGTTTATTTTTAAATCAAAATCCCAATTAATATGATGAAATTCAATCCTATACTAGATTAAAATGATACCAGGAAAGCCTGATTTATTAACCAATCTGAAATATGTAAAATTGTTTTGAAATGCAACTTTTAGTTTCACAGTCTCTGAAAGGTATAATAAAAACAATATTCAGTTTTCTTTAGAAGTCACATTATTGTAAGCATTGGGTCTTAGCAACAGAATTTACACTTTCTTGATTTTCTAATGAAAGTGTAAATAACAAATTTCTGTAAATAATGAAAATTGATCAAACAAAATATATGAGCACTGAACTAGGAAATGTATGTTTCTTCTGAATAGTTCCAGTGCTTTTCATTACATTTTTCTTGGATTTTATAAATTACAATAATGCTTCTTCAGTGACAAGTTGTGTCTCATCACATTTAACATTTTCTGTCAACCATGACTAAATGCTTCAGAGGTTAAAAGCCGCATGAATTCTGCTACATTGAACGGCAATGACTTTTTAGTAGTTCCCGCCTTTATTACAAGCTTAATAAAAAATATATGCAGACATACTAGATTTTTGCAAGCAAGTGATTTATTGTGGATTAAAAGTGTAATTATAGAAGCCTTAATTTTTACTTTCTGCACTGAAGGTGAGGCTGTTTGCCAACACTTCAAGAAAAAAATTGGTCCATTTTAAAATTTAAAATTGTTCCATTTATTCATGTTTTCAAAGCCATTCTTCATTATAACTGGATAAACAGAATATATCAATTTGAAGTATTCTTGTCTTTCCAGTTGATCTGAATTTAATTAGTGATAAGATATTCATCGTCAGATTAATATGCTCTACAAGGTTAAATGAGTGACTTAAAACATATTAAAGAAATGCTACACCATTATATAGATAGATTGATAGATAGATAGATAGATAGATAGTGTAATTATTCCAATTAACGCATCTTATTGTCAAGTACATCTAGTGTCCCTATTTATCCACCACTAAGCTGTGGCTGAATTTTATCATGCATATACACATCATAATAATAATAACAATAATACTAATAATTTCTTAAATTTATGGTGTGCTTTAATTACTACACAGAGCAAATTGCCAAAAAAAAAGCAAGGAAGCCCCAGGACATGAACACGTGATTGTTTAACTGCGAAGTGGCAATCTTACCCTTGCACCACCAACTCTTACTGCTAGGTTTAGCAGCTGATAATTTTGAGTACTACTTTTTTATTTTAAACTGTTATAAATAAATAATATCAAAAAGATTTTTTAAAAAGCCACTTTGGAGCAAAAAGTGTAGGTAATTACTGTTATTATTTTTTTGTTAAGTCAATCAAAAATTATGCTTATTTTTTGTCATATGAGCAAAAAACTATATTTTTTGGTTTGCTGCAGTAATTTTAATAATTAGTTTATCTGTGCCATGAGATGAAAATGGTTGAAAAATGCTGGCTTAAATATATACAGTGTATATATATTATATATATATATATATATATATATATTATGGGGTGCCAAACAGGCAAATACATTGACTTTCTGAATATATAAAGTCAAAACTTGAATATATAAAGTCATTTCCGAATATATAATGTCAAAACTTGATTATATAAAGACACTGTCAGAATATATAAAGTCAGCGTCGGTATATATAAAGTCAAAACTTGTTTCTGAATATATAAAGTCAAAACTTGAATATAAAAAGTCATTCCCGAATATATAAAGTCAAAACTTGAATATATAAAGTCACTGTCTGAATATATAAAGTCAAAACTTGTTTCTGAATATATAAAGTCAAAACTTGAATATATAATGTCAAAACTTGAATATACTGTATAATATCAGCGTCAGAATATTTAAAGTCAAAACTTAAATATATAAAGTCAGCGTCGGTATATATAAAGTCAAAACTTGAATATATAAAGTCAGCGCTGGAATATATAAAGTCAACATCGGAGTATATAAACTCATTCCTAAATATATAAAGTCAAAGTCAAAATATATTGATTGAAACGACTCAGGCACAGTTTTAGTAAACTAAAAAAATGAAATAAGTTAACAAAAACGTATTCAGAAAAATAAATTAAAAAAACACTGTTCGGTTAATGTTTTGAAAATGATGTATGTGCCCGGCATTTTGAACACTATATTTATTTATTCTTTTTGTATGGGCTCATTTTTGGACGAACCTCACAAGCCCAATTGACTCTGAGTGGCTTCTGTGCAAGTTTACTGCAACCATTACTCAAAATGAAAGATTTCTTTCACTAGTACGAGTAAAATGACAAGCACGGAAATTAGAGAGTATTTGATGGAATTAGACCATTTTATCTGTGAACTGTCCCAACGTTCCCTCGATCTAAATCGTTTAGAACGCATATCTATATGTGCCGAGGAACATCTTCACATCATCCTTGCATTTATCTTGGCCGTTAATACACACGTTTCCGAAAATACACATCATGAAACTCTGTTATCCTCTTTAGATGTGCTTTTTGAATTTCTAAATCGTATTTACGGCTCACTTTCAGAACAAATACTGTCACTTGGAGGGGGTGCACATCCAGAATCCGTGACGGTTATAATTTCGCCTAGTTTGCAACATAATATCCAAGGAGGTCGACCAAGGTAATTTATTATTATTATTATTATTATGTCATCATGTATATACCAGTGTTTACATATTGTGAGGTTTATTGTGCATTGGTTTTGTCTAGATTCACAAATTTTTGTTAACACCTTAAAGATGTTCGTGTCAGATCAATTGATGGTAATAAACTGCACTCATGCGAGTGTCATGCGATGGACACGATATATGAATTTTCATTATTATTACTTATTATTTGGCTGGCATCTTTTTTTAAGGCTACTTGCAACATGCGCTATACATCAGGTTACAATTTTTTTATTAATGTATTTTTTTTCTTCATCAAATTGTAGCACAGGCAGGTAAAGTAACTTTCTCATGAACATACAATGTGCCAGTCCCGGAAGCCAGTACTGAAGAATATACCCTTAACCACTATGCCATACCTATCTGATCGAGTCGATTTTTAATTTTGGTGTTTTCATCTGAACAGCTGAAGGAACCTAAAATACATGGGGTTAGGGGTTGGCTATTAACATAAGTTAATATTCTCAAAGCCACATAATACATATCAGGGTGGCAGAGGCACTAGGCTCACTATCACTGGGTACAGTTACATTGGATGGAAAACTAGTACATCACAGGACCCACACCCACAATCACACTCATGCAGACTGTTACTGTATTTGTACACTGTAATGTAGAAATCGTTTTGATTTAAAAGACTCACATTGCTTAGAATCGTGCAAATGTGTATTGTTTAATGGTGCTCCAAAAGGTTATAACTGTTAATGTTCTTTCTCCAGATACAACATTAATCCAACTCATATCATGTATTGACGAGATTTAGGATTTTCTTGGACATCAGTTTCAAGAATGATGTGTGTGAGCATTCGAGCACTATTCAATCACAGACAACAAATGGATCTTGCCCACTATGGTAAATACAGTGTAATGTCTAATGCAATGTTGGATCAGTTAATAATAGATATTTTGTCATCCACACCATGTTCTGGAGAGACATATATATGTGGAAGTTTAAGAAGTCGCAGAGTTAGAATTCAGCATTGGAGAATAAGAGAACGGCTTGGACTGATTGATCCTGTAGCAAGAGCTCTAAGAAGACGACGGTGTATTAGAAGAAGAACATATAATATTCGTATACCCAATCAACTTTGGTAAGAAAGTTTTGTTTTTTTTAAGTCTAATTCATGTATTTAAAACATATATATATATATATATATATATATATATATATATATATATACTGTACATATATATATATATCTATTATTTATTATAGGCACTTGAATGGCAATCACAAATTAAGCCCTTGGAAATTCATCTTTCATGGCTGTGTTGATGGCTACAGTAGATGCATAATCTACCTGCAATGTGCCAACAACAATAAGTCTTCCACTGTCCTTCAGCTTTTTCAGGATGGTGTAAACAGATTAGGATTACCAAGTCGTGTACGTACAGATGCTGGAAGCGAAAATATTGATGTAGCTCACTTTATGATTGTTCAAAGAGGTGTCAACAGAGGAAGCTGCATAGTTGGCCAAAGTGTTCATAATCAAAGAATTGAAAAATTGTGGTCTGAACTGAACAGAGTTTTGTCTTCGTATTTTAAAGATATATTTCTTTTTATGGAGAACCTTGGTATTTTAGATAGCACAAACTTAGACAATATCCGTATACTGCATTATGTTTTCCTGCCAAGAATAAACAGAGCTCTAGTAGAATTTGTTAACCAGTGGAATCATCACAGTCTTAGTACTGAGCACAACTTGTCTCCACTTCAGTTATGGACTACTGGCATATTGCAACATTCTGAAAATTCAGTTTGTCAAGAAGTGCTTGAATCCAACAATTTGAATTATGGTATTGACCTTTTTGGTCCCATGTCTGATTATACAAATTTTTCTGATAATGTGTATGATTTGGAACTTGCATTTGATAATCAGGTGGAAAATCATTTACAAAACTTAGTCAATCCATTGTCTGATGATGGGAATCATGGAATTCAGCACTATCTCACCCTATGTGATTTTCTGGAAAATAATTACAGTTCTACTAGTGATTCATCTTAAGTACATACAAGTCAAAAATGCTGAATTTGTT
>JANRMT010062837.1:43256664-43305434 GCA_026402145.1 Polypterus bichir lapradei | reverse complement strand
ACTTCTACATCAACAGTAGCCAGAGCCTGCTGTAGTTCTCGAGATGACACTTTAGGGTTTTTGGAGACCTCTTTTAGCATCTTGCGGTCTGCTCTTGGGGTGAACTTGCTGGGGCGACCAGTCCTGGGCATGTTGGCAGTTGTTTTGAAAGCCCTCCACTTGTAGACTATCTTCCGGACAGTGGAATGGCTGATTTCAAAATCTTTTGAGATCTTTTTAAATCCCTTCCCAGACTCATAGGCTGCTACAATCTTTTTTCTGAAGTCCTCTGACAGCTCTTTTGTTCTCACCATGGTGCTCACTCTCACTTCAACAGTCAGGAGCACACCAAACTAAATGTCTGAGGTTTAAATAGGGCAAGCCTCATTCAACATGCAGAGTAACGATCTACTAATTATGTGCACCTGGTGTGATATACCTGTGTGAGATCTGAGCCAATTTAAGAGGGAATACATGTGAGGGTGTCCTATCTTTTTCCTCAGTTAGAATAGGCATTTTTGTAGAATGACATTTACAGAAGATCTTGAAAAGACTTTTCTTCAGTTTTCTTTGTTTAGTTGGATTACTTTAATCTCTCTGTATTGTTGAAACGGAGATGAAATAACCATTTATTAAAAATGTTACAAAAAACCACATGCTTTCAAAGGGTGTCCTAATGTTTTCACATGACTGTATATATATATACAGTATATATTGTGGAAGTTGACCCGGACACAGACAGGCAGACACGTTCATGACACCAACAAAAAACGTTTATTTACACAATAATATTTACAATTTAACGTCACTAAGACTCAGTTCAGTGCACAAACCCCAAAACACTCAGTCCTGGCCAAAATGCCTTTTCTTCGGGCTGCCTCCACAGCTCTCCTGCGCTTCGTCCTTCCTCCTCCCGACTCTCGCCTTGAATGAATGGAGACGGCCCCTTTTATTCAGTACCCGGATGAGCACCAGGTATCCCCGGCATTCCTCCCTTGGCCACGCCCCAGCGTGGCGGAAGTGCCGGCTGTCCTCCCGGCAGCTCTCCGGGTAACGTCCAAAGTCTTCCCCCCAGCACTTCCTGGTGTGGCGGAAGTGCTGGGGTAACAGGTCCCCAAGGCATTGGGGCGCCTCCTGGCGGTGACCACGGGCCCCTACAGGGTCGAGCTTCCATGCCCTGTACCCGTGGCCCCCAAAGCAACCAGGAAGGCGACCCCCACGTGATCCAGGGTGGGCACAGACCCACATCCCGTCCCTCATGGCGTCCCGGCCAGGTCATGGCTCCTGGCATCCCTGACAATATATATATATATATATATATATATAGATAGAACTGTTTAGATATATATATATCCTGGGTCAAATATATATACATTGGTTTCGATTTATATATATGTGTATGTATATTATATATATATATATATATATATATTGTGAAACGGCACTATATAGCGCCCGACCCGGCACACACCACGCTGAGGCACGTGTTCGCACTCAAAGGGTTTATTATTTTTTCTTCAGCCGTGGGCACACGCCTTCCCCGTGTCCCACAGGCCCAACACAGTCCAAAGCACAAAAAACCCACACAACCAAACGCTTCCTTCCTCCACCACTCCTCCCAGGCAACCTCGTCCTCTTCCTCCCGATTCTGGCCCTGATTGCTGGGAGGCAGGCCCTTTTATACCCCACCCGGAAGTGTTCCAGGTGCCTGACCAGCTGGTCGTAAATGCACCTCCGGGTGGGGCTGATAAACCGTCCAGTGTGGTGGCTGGTTGTCTGCAGCACCCCCTAGCGGCCACCTCATCTCCCAACCGGGCTGCTGTGGTGGACTCCATGTCCCATGGAGCCACGGGGGAGATTGAGGAGGGATCCACGGCCAGGGAGGCTGCCCCCAAGCGCCCCGGGGAAGGTACTGCAATGTCCATGATGGCTCCCCCGGGACGTATGCAGCAGAGGCATCCCGGCCAGGCATGGGACCCGGCTGTCCGTCACATGATAGATATATATATATATATATATATATACACACACACACAGACCAGTTCGGATTTATATAAATCAGTTCTGATAAGCCAGTTTAGATATTCTGTACTTGTGTGCCAGCATGTGCATTTGTGAGTGCTTACACCTTAAAAAAGATTGTCCTATCAAAATAAGGGAATCTTACTCCTTCCTGACTTAGATCATCTTTAAATGAAGTGCTGCCAATAAGGAATAACAGAAATCACCATGCTGCTTTCTATCAATGATGAACTAACGTTTTATGGGGCGAAGAAATGATCACCCCTGACAGATACTCTTAATCAGTTGTTTGTGTGACTGACGATTTTGTTGGTGTGTGTGTGGTTTTATCAGTTTTACTATAAAAAGAGTTAAACATTAGTTATTTGTGAAGCAGGAATATTCTGATCATTCTGAACCCTGATCACTGATCAACATTCAGAAGAAACAGTGCAGCTCCTGTGTTTTCCTCCATAATGTCCTTCCAGCATACAGTAGTCATATCCTTCCTGATGCAGATTGCCCTTTAATGAAATGCTGCCACAAGCCAGGGCGGGACAGAGCGGGATGAGGAGGCAGGTATCTGTGCAAGTGTTTTAAATAATGAATGAAAAGAAAAGTGCCTTGGACTCGAGAGCCCCCTACCAAGAATGCTTACAAAATAAAACGCAACTGACAGGCATATGCTACTTGTATAAAATATGTACAATAATGACAATAATATTAAAGCAATGATAAAGTGAAAGGGAGATTCTAAACGTAGGTGGCTGTGCCATGCCCGTCTTTAAATCCCAACCGTTCTATTCAAACTGATGTATATATCTGAACTGACCTATACATCCAAACAGATGTATCTCAACAATATATATATCTGGATGGATGTATCTGGCCAGAAGTTTTGAGAATTACACAAGTATTGGTTTTTACAAAGTTTGCTGCTTCAGTGTTTTTAAATCTTTTTGTCAGATGTTTATATGGTATACTGAAGTATAATTACAAGCATTTCATAAGTTTCAAAGGCTTTTATTGACAATTCCATTAAGTTTATGCAAAGAGTCAATATTTGCAGTTTTGGCCCTACTTTTTCAAGACCTCTGCAATTCGCCCTGGCATGCTGTCAATCAACTTCTGGGCCAAATCCTGCCTAATGGCAGTCCATTCTTGCATAATCAATGCTTGGAGTTTGTCAGAATTTGTGGGCTTTTGTTTGTCCACCCACCTCTTGAGGATTGAACACAAGTTCTCAATGGGATTAAGGTCTGGGGAGTTTTCTGGCCATGGACCCAAAATTTCGATGTTTTGTTCCCCGAGCTACTTAGTTACTACTTTTGCCTTATGGCATGTTGCTCCATCATGCTGGAAAAGGTATTGTTCCTCACCAAACTGTTCTTGGATGATTGAGAGAAGTGGTTCATGTCAAAGTATCTGTTAATGACATAATTTAATAGCCCCGATTCAGCCAACTCTGTAACACTTTTAGTATTTGCCCCAAATCTTACTTGCACCGAGTAGCAGTTAAATGAGTGCCTGGTTGAATTGTGTGGCAAGTAATAGGAGGGCAGCGCTTGCCAAGTAGATGCACTGCTTGCGTGTCAGAAGGGTGTGCAGGGAGGCAGCTGGTAAAAGCTGGCTGCCAAAAAACCTTGCCCCGCCTGCAGATGTCTATCGGGGCGCAGACGGCAAGGGATCTCTTTTCTTGACATAAGGGTATCCAGACCGTTGTTGCTCCCCAGAGGAAGAGGAGATCCCGGAAAAGGAAAATGGGAACTCCAAACAGTGCACAGTGTCAGCTTAAAGGCAGTTGAGAGCCACGCTGCAGAGGGGCGGAGCCACCAAATACCCTCAGCTGGGCAAACCACGGAGCAGGTGTTTCCAACCTGTTTCCAAAACCGGAGGGCACAAAATAGAGTGGGGCCGCATTGCTATAATTGTAACCGTAATGGCCACAGCTGGAAGTGTTGTCCCTGGAGGACGCCCGGGGAACGCAGGCATCTGGGCAGCACCTCCCAGTCTGTTCATTTTGTTTTGGCAAGACAGAGCCGTGGACCAAAGAACCGCCGACTCCCCTTCCTGGAAAGGACCAGCCCTCACGGGGCACAGCTGAAAGAGGGGCACTGTGGCAGGTGGCCGGGTCCCATACCCAGCCGGGATGCCCCTTTGACACTGGATCCAGGGGAACACCAAAGGGCTTCACCCTACGTTCCCCGGAACACTTGGTGGCAGCCCCCCTGGGTTGCATTGGGGCCACAATGGTGGAACACTAGAGTTCATCCCTATTGGATTCCATGGCCACCGCCCGGAGGAGCTGCATGGCTTAATGAGCCCATGTGGGCTGGACGGCAGCCACACCCAGAAGTGCAGCCTGAAGTAGGTCAACGAGCACCTGGAGCACTTCCGGGGTTGCTATAAAAGGAACCTGCAGCCACTACTCGAGGAGCCAGAGTCGGGAGGAGGGAGACAAAGCTTGATGAAGAAGAGTGGTGGAAGAAGAGGATGAGTGTTGTGTTTTGTTTGTGGGACTGTGTTGTGCCTGTGGTGATGGGGAAGACATTGCCCACAGGCGAAGAAATTAAATTAAAACATTTATTTGTTTTATCAGTGTAGTTCCCGCATCTCTCTGTGTCAGGTCAGGCGCCTATATAGCACCTTTCTCTTACAATTGGTATGTGCATATATAAGTAACCATGGGTCCTTCCTTCTGACAATGTTCTTGTATACGTGTTATGAATATTTTAAATGTTTGTCCCACATATATAGCTGGACGTGCACTGCATCGTATGCTGTATACTGCATTTAGTGTCTCTGCTGCAGATTTCACGCTTTTGGCATTAAAAAGAACTGTCTACAGAATATTTGCCAGTTTATGCACCACTTTAATGCCTGATCTAAACGGGAGGCACTAATGCCTTTTCTCTCTCCCCTCCAAACCATCCAAACAGATCCCTGCCTATCCCCACCTTCACTTCCAGAACCCTCTCTACCAGTGACCTAACTTCCGGTTCCAACCCCTTGGAAACACCCCTTCCTCCTCAGCAGCCATAAAGGCAGCCACTTTCCCCTATTTACCAGTCCCAGTTTGGACTTAGTCTAAAGAGACTACTTGGCTTAATTGAGCATTTATTGACTACACTGTGTTTTCTTTTTCCAGGGATTTTTTAATATGTGAGGTGGAACCCCAACCCTTTTTCATGTCTCTCTTGATCATTTACAATGTATAAACATACATATTTTCTTCTGTTTTACTCTGATATTTGTTTGTAGTATTTACAGCCTTTGTATGTGCCCATATGCAATCTGAACTTCCAACTAGGGGCTCAAAGGCTAGACCCCTTTATTAAATTGAATGTTTGTTTTGTTTGATTTTGGTGAAAATGTATAGTGTAGATAAATGTGCATGTCTCATTATTTTGCAGTAGTCAACAGTCATCGTCAAATTACGTTAATGTCTTGTGAACAATATGATTTAGTACTTTGAAGTTGATATTAAAATAGCTTTTAATGTTATCCTTTGGTTGTTATACATGTTAATAGATTTTTTTTATTATGATATTTGTTCAAGTGATATTTTATGATCACTAGGCTTGTAGTGTAATATATTGTGGGGGAGGTGGGGAGTATATATTGTTTCATACTCTTGTGTCTGTTTGAAGTGATGGCCGAGAAAAAATTGTATCCTCATGACCAAGATTACAGAGTTCATGATACAACAGTCTTCATTGGGGGTCTACAGGGCATCAAAACTGAACAGTGTCAGACAGTAGTCTTGACCAGTGAATGAAGGGGTGAGGCAAATCTTCAATTCAGAACCTCAGTCCTGTTTGAATGTGTTTCACAGTTGTGCGATACTCTGATTTTTCTACAAATATTTATTTTAAAAAATGTTAACAAAAATTCTGTGCATTTTGGAAGTCGTGAGCATCCAACTGAATAATGTATAGATTATGCAATACCAATAACTTGAATATTTTTTTCAAGGGTGTTTTAATATTGTTTGCTGTTCTTTAGTATTGGACCTTCATAGCCCCCCATTGTATCAAACTCTGTCATCTCCATAAAAATATGAGATTTTTTTTTTCTGTCATCACTACAAACAACAATCATTTTCGGGCAGGGTATTCCTTTAAGAATGAAGTACACATTAAGATTTTGCACATTTTGAGAAGACATAACAAACATCACATGTAACTGGGATACGTCAATCACTTTTCTGTTTGTCGTACACTCTCATTTCACTTAACCTCAGTCATCTGCTATTGTATAGTATACTGTACTGGAGGTTTATGATATATTTTAGAAGCCTTCAACAACAAATTGATGTTTTTAAATATTTTTAATGCCACGCCAACATATGTTTGTTACCATCTTTAGAAAGACAATTAGTCATATGCAAAAGAAAACAAATGTGAACTGTCTCAATAAACTGATCAGTAGTCATGTTGTCTTTAAATTTTTTTAAAGTAATAATTAACTTCCCAGGGCATTTTAGAAGTTCTGACATATAGAATATTGTTCAGATATTTTTGGCATTTGGAACAAATACAGGTTGTGTTACACAGCATAGATCATCTGATGTTGTATTTAATGGATGGTGTTCTGTTCATTGCCCCTTCCTAATATTTTACTACAACCACTAGTCTGTGGGAGACATGCAAGTAAGAATTTCATTGTTCTATGTACAAATGCAAATAAATTTGTAATTTAAAAAAATACACACACCAGTGTTTCTCTCTCTCTCTCTATCTCCTAAAACCCTTTTCTTATTTTCTGTGTTCCACAGAGGATGGCTAAACAAAACATTTCTCTGTTAGTCTTGTTAAGGGATATTGATGTTTTTAAATTGATGGCCTTGATCCTGCTATCCATTTTGGTCCATGCAGGGATCTTGACATGGCGTCAGTCCATCTCTAGGCATACAGTACACAAATATTTGCTACTACTGGGTCAGTTTAGTTTCACCAGTTAACCTAGGGCAACTATAATACACAGTGAACTAAATACAATGATAATCACAGTGACATAACCAGGATTAGTCTTCTGGGACTGGGACTCAAAAGTTTTCATTACGTTTCTAGCATCGCATACTCCTTTTGCATAATTTCAGTATAATTTGGGTTTCTAACTTAAAATCAGTTGCTTAAATAAACACTTTAACTTACAGCATTTTCACTCTGTTATCTGAAAACAGCCTTCCAAGTCTAGGTTTTTAACCCTCTACAAGCAGAAAGACAGTCGGTCTGTGCAGATTATCGAGTCAGTACACACACAATAGTCACTTTGAAATGAGATAAGCACAGCAGTAAAATGCAAAAGGATGAATGAGTAATTATCTGATAACACATTAAATGATCATTTGAATTATTAACATAAGTTCAAATGTATTTTAAATAAGCAATTCTGTCCAACTTAAGATGAAAAAATGGAAAAGCAGTGATTCTCATCTCATTTTGCTCTGTGGTTTGTTAATGAGTTACTGTTTCATTCTTTCTCTGTATAATTGTCTATTGTGTCAAGTGTACTTCATAAAATAATTATTTAGTAGAGAAAAATGATAACATTTGATGAATCACGCACACTGATATAAGCTTTATTTTTTTTTTTTTTTGTCTGACTGCTCTGCACTACACTTTAACTCCTGGTATGAATATCACTTAATGTTCCCTTGCTATTTCTGAGCACTAGACCTTTTTGTAAAGCCTTCCCTTTATATTAAAAAAAGTTCAAATGTTGTTTAATGCCATTGGTGACTGATAAAGGATGGCCACCTCAGTGTCACATGATGTCAAAAGGACATCACCGTAGTAATGGTAAAAATCATAAACTACAAAACAAAAATGGAACCAGTTATAAATATTAGTTTGACTGTATTCTATGACAGAGTAAATGTGAGTACAAAGAATAATTCAGAATTTTCATTAATCATTAATGTCTTATTACAGAGCAGTACAAAAGTATGCCAATATTATGTTTTGCTGAAACAGAGACCTGGATATCAGTCAATCTTTGAGTTCAGCAACAATTTTAGTAATATTATTGGTAAAAACAAGATATTATGAAATAAATGTAAATGGTGTGCACATTTATGTTCTGGACCATATCAAGCAAACACATCTGTCAACCTGTCCACAGTGGTTGCAGAAGATCAACTGCCATATACTAGCCGTCTAGTTGCACCATTTTAAAGCAAAATGTATAAAAGAAGATTGAACAGTCTCTGGTGCTTAGCTATTTAAGTTTTCAAAACACCATGAAATGCACTGAGCATTCAATATGAGCAATTTAAAATGAGACTCTTAAGATAACTTACACCATCACCATTAAATGCATTTAGTCCTTGTGTGCAGTTGTTTAAAAAAACACAATGACATGAGTCACATTTTACACATTTTCCCAAATAGCTTAACATTCAAAATTCAGTAGGTTAAAAAGGGTATAGTCTGATCTCCATGACAAAAAAAACTTTGCTCAAATGGCTTTCTTTTTATTAAAGTCTAAAATAAAACAGAAAAAAAATGTCCACACTTGTCCAAAAAATACAGCCTGCAGCAAACCATTTTTTCACAGTGGTAGAAATCACAAAAAGGCATTTGAGGTCTTTACAGGGGAGTAATTCAGTTCAATTCAATTCAATTTATTCTTATAAAGAAAGCACCCTTTCTTATAAGCTCACCAAGTTGTGGAAAGGGAACGGAGATGGTGTTGCCTCTGACCTCAGTTAAACAAGGTGAGACGGAGCTGGCAGTATGAATGTCTTGCTTCTTAATGTACTCATTTAATATGTGACCAATAACTTTAACAACTGTCTTGCTCTAAGAAGAGGGCTACTTGTATTTTGTTTTCTATTTGTATTTACCTTATTTTTAGACACCATTCCACACCATGTAACGCTTTGTGTAGGTCTTGTTTTGACTTTTTCTTCCCTTTTCTGGTTCCTTGGATGATGTGTAGGCACGAAAAACTCAGCTAGTTCTTCAGCCTCCATTGAAGTCTTGGGACTATGCTCCTCAACTTGGGTCTGGAGTTTGGTGTCAAATACCTGTAAAAGCTGTTCTAATAAAATAGTCAACTATTTGGTTTACTGAATGTTTCTGTGTCCATAACCATTTTTTTGCATAGTCCCTTTAATGGTGAAAAAAGCTCTTTTGGGTACTAACTGTCTTCCCATTCTACAGAATGGAATCTAGCCTAGTAATTTTCAGTGCTGATTTTGTATTTTTCCAAGATGGCAGCTTTTAATTTTAATGCAATTTATTTTAGGGGCTTGACTACTGGAAAGGCCAAAAATGCTGATATACAAGTATATGGACCAGATGGATTCCCCAGTCTGAACTTGGCCAATCACACACGGTAGTCATCCTCTCAATAGTGGACTGTTGGACCAGGTTCAGCTGCCCCTGTAACTGGTGCTACAGGTTCTTGCTCATTTGTTGGTCCTTGTCTTTCTGAAGGGTGATGAACTGCTGTAAAAGTGTGTCCACTTCTATGATATTAGTGTCCTCAAGTTATTTGGTTTGACTGTATTTCTGGGATTCCACTATTTGGATTAGCATGCAGTCCAGAGCTGAATCTTACATAGGTCACATCAAGTCAATTGTAGAATAAAAAGGTTAAAAATATACAAATGGGCATATTTGTTAGAACATCTAATACAGTAGAATATGTAATTTAGCGTATGTTGATATTTAACTCTTTGTAGTCTTCCTTTGACCTTGATATCAGTGCACAGTTGCATTAGTGTCTATTTTCTGACCTGAATGTTTCTCAGAGTAATTTTGAAGTGAGCACTTTGCGGCTGCTCCAAACATATATTGTACTCATCTAATAGGTTAGTATGGTGTGTTCTAAGAGTCTACAGTATCTTGTAAAATGGAGAGCAGGAAGAAGTTATTATTACCTTGAAAAATCTTTTGAGCTTCTATGGGCAAAATCATACCTCTCTTCACAGCAGCTAGTGTTCATTAAATTCGATTCACTCTGGAACAGGGTTTGCATTCAGAGAAAGTGAGAGAGCATTCCTTGTGAAACAGGCAATCTTATAACACCTACAGCAAGAAGGTCTTTTTTTTCTAGAAAATAAAATATGTGAATGTTTATCGTATCTATTATAGCAAGTACTATTTACTGCACATTTACAAACTATTCTTAAAGGTTAAACAGGGAAAATTTTAAAGAAACATTTCACTCATTCATATGACAAGTAAATCACAGTACAATGCAGGTTATTTCACCTAATTATTATATTTGTTTAACTTTCAGTTAGTCCATAAATTTATTTCAGCTTCAGTGTGAGTTAGTGGTTTAAGAAAGGGTGCTTAATAGAGATCTGGGTCAAAGCCCTGAGGTGCAACCTTCTCATTACTGATAGCCATTCTGTTAATTATCAAGATGTGAAGCCCTTATTGGAGGCAATTTTGTAGCATCTTTTCATATAGCATCTATTAACCCTCAATGTCTGTCGTTCAAAAAAAAAAAATTCTTACAAACTCTCCACAGATGAGATGAACTGATGTAGGAAAATGGGGTTGATAATATTAAAATAATAAATGATACTTAATTTCCCTTCTTGCTACCTTGAGGTCTGGATACTGTATACCCCACTAAGTATAGGATATGAGCTGCATATCCAAAACACTGTGAAATTGCAGGGTTCCTTAATTTTAGATGGTAACACGTTTTTGAAATGTTCAGTGACTGAAATCTAATGGAAAATGTTTATAGCTCCATAAATCAGAACCCAGGTAGAGTCCATGTCACCTGTTTAAGCAAGCTATCCAATGAAAAGTTTGGGTGTACTTTAAGAAGTTTGCATTTCAACTGCTGGTATTGTACATTTTTCTTTATGTGATAATACATAATTAAATATGCTTTGTCTTTGGAATTTCATATAATTGTTCCAGTTATAACCATATTCAGAATTCATGTAACAGAATTGTAAATGGAACTTCATATAAGAGTACATAGTGGAACACCCCAGTAAGCAAGCATCTGTTGGTCCACTGTCTGCTTAGGAGAGGCAAGCCGCCAGTCAGCAGATCGTCAGCGCGGGGACAGCAGCATACTGACACAGTTTTCCGTCGGTGGTTTACTGTTGGCACACTTGGTGGCTGGCTGCTCAATAGTTAGTAGCTCAACAGTGGCTCGTAGCTCCTAGAATGCTAGTGGCAACCATCCAGCAGGTTAACATCAGACACCTGCTGGCTAGCCAACCACTATTACAGCTGGTGGCCAACTGGCAGCATTTATTAATTGCAAGGTCAACAGACAAAATGTTCATTGATCATGGTCTGTTTTATTCCCAGACAAGCGGTCTTGTGCCTAAATTTTATCTTATTTTACCTGTTGAATATGCACTGAAAAATAGCTAAAGATGTAACTTGGTCATAGTTTTTTTAAATTACTTTGAATAAAAACAAAACATCTACACAATTTAGCCTGATATGTTTGGCCAATAAGGGTGTATTAATATTTTTGTTTCAGTCTGATGAGAGCCAGTCAAATTTTTTTTGAAAGCTGAGAGACCTAAATGTTGGGCCAACTTATCAGCAAAAATGAGCCACTAATGATGTTAAGTGAAACAAACATTTCCGGTTTCTGTTAACTATTATATTTATTTGTTGAACTGTGCTCCCCCTTTATCTTGTCATTTATTAACACACCTGTCAGTCATGTCCCACACTCACAATGGTGTTATAAATGTCCACAAAGCTCACTTAAAGCACGTAGGTCCCATAGTTGTGATTAATAAAGTATCTATCTATCTATCTATCTATCTATCTAATCAACATGTAAATACAATGCGCCCCTTTATCTCTAGTTTTGGTCATGTCTATCTGTAACGTATCTGGTAGAACCTTCCGGTTCCGGATGAGAGTACGCTGTGTGCGATCTGGCTGCCGTTTTTCTGTTATTTTGCTTGGTGAGCTACATTCAGTACTGGATTGTTTCAGTTTTGTGCAGCATGTTGGTTTTTCAACACATGCTAAGGGCCATATTCTGGATCTTGCATGTTCCACTGGTCTGCAGAATGTCTGTACATCTGGTACTGTTGTTGGTATCTCAGATCACAAGCTGACTGAATTTAGTTTCACTTATCTCCTACCTAAAATAAGTCTAAAATCTAAAATAACCTATTGTAATATCAAGAACATTGATCAGTTATAATTCTCTATGTTTGTTGGTGCTTCCTGTCTCCATGATGTTTTTGGGTTGTCTTGCCCAATGAAGATTTGATCTCTATATAATTCCACATTGTCACAAATGTTGGATCATTATGCACCTATTAAATCCTTGATTGTTCCTACTACCCGGACATCTCCATGGTTTACAGCAGAATTGCGTACCATGAAACAAACTGGTCGCCACTTGGAAAGGCTCTGGAAGAAGACTGGTCTGGCTGTTCAAACCCTTGCTTACACCGGACACCTAAAGGAATACAGGGGTAGCCTTATTGGCTGCATGTTCAAAGTATTATTCCACCCTAATTGACTTTGGTACTTTTCACCCCAGATCTCTTTTTAAGACAGTTAACAGACTTTGTCAACCTGCTGTTAAAAATCCTTATTTCTTTGTTGAGCACTGTAATCTATTTTTGGACTATTTTCAGTCAAAAATTATGACCATATATCAAGGTTTCTCTACTAACCATTCCTCATCTCTGTTGACCGATTATACTTCTAAATCTACAGTTTATTTATCTAAATTTAACCACACTACACCAACTTATATTGCTGAAGTAATATCTGAATTAAATCATTCTACCTGCCACCTAGATCATGCCCCTAATTTACTGATTAAGGCTTGCACTGACAAATATTCTGCTCCCATTTCTCATTTCATCAACTGTAGTTTCCGCACCTGTGTTGTTCCAGGTGATTTAAAAACTGCTGCTGTAACTCCTGTTTTAAAAAAACCTGGTTCAGATCCGTTATAGCTAAAATTGTATCGCCCAATTTCCAATCTTCACTTATGGCTGAGATCTTAGAAAAGGTTGTTTCTGCTCAACTCAATGATTATTTAAACTTGCATAATCTGTTTGAGCTTTTTCAATCTGGATTCAGAGCCCTACATAGCACTGAAACTGCTTTACGTAAGGTAACCAATGACTTGCTTATAACCGCAGATTCTGAGATGGCCGCTATTCTAGTTCTCCTTGACTTAAGAGCAGTGTTTGATACAGTTAACTATAACATTTTACTGTCCCAACTTTTATCTATTGGTATCTCTGGTGCTGCTCTTTCTTGGTTCACATCATACCTTAGTGATTGCCAGTACTACATCTTAATTAGGGAATATAAATCTGCCACTACTTCATTCACACAGGGTATCCCTCAAGGGTCAGTTCTATGTCCAATCCTCATTAACATCTATATGCTCCCATTAGTTGAGATTATTCATCGCTATGGTTTAAGCTTCCACTGCTATGCTGATGACACACAACTTTATGTAAGTGTTAATGCAACTGCAACATCTTCACCTGTTGCACTGACTGACTGCATTTGGGAAATCAATCATTGGATGACAGATAATTTTTAACAAATCAATCCTGATAAAACTGAAATCTTATTGCTCATCTGCATTCTTTCCTCAGTGTGAAAGATACTGAAACAAGAGAACCACCTCTTTCAACCTTCATAAACATATGCAGTTTTTAATACCTGGAAAAAATTTGGAATTAACTTGCTTAGAGATCTTTATATAGACAACGTCTTTGCATCCTATGAACAATTACATTCCAAATTTAACATTCCAGCTACACATTTCTTTCACTATCTTCAAATCAGAAACTTTGTTAAACAAAACCTTCCAGAGATTCCTCATCTTGCACCCTCATCCATGCTGGAAAAAATATTGCTCAATCTCAAGGACTTAGACTCCATCTCTACAATATATAAAATCATATTACAATCCCTCCCTTTCAAAGATCCAAGAGGACACTGGGAAAAAGATCTCTCAATTAATATATCAGAAAAGGAGTGGAAAGTAGCAATTCAGAGAATTCACTCGAGCTCCATATGCGCAAAGCATACAATTATACAACTCAAAATTATATATCGAGCACATCTGTCTCGACTAAAACTCTCCAAAATGTTTCCAGGGCATGATCCAACCTACGAACGTTGCAACCAAGTCCCAGCCTTACTAGGTCACATGTTCTGGGCCTGCACCAAATTAACATTATTCTGGACAAAAATTTTTAATTACCTTTCAGATAGCCTTGGACTCACAATCCCTCCTAACCCATTAACAGCTGTGTTTGGTGTTCTTCCAGATGGGTTTAAAGTGGAGAAAGACAAACAAATTGTGATTGCATTCACTACACTTTTGGCACGCAGACTTATTCTGATAAACTGGAAGAACCCAAACTCTCCCCTTTTAAGTCAGTGGGAAACTGATGTGTTATACTATTTGAAGTTGGAAAAAATCAAATACTCAGTTAGAGGATCCGTACAGACTTTTTTCAAAACATGGCAGGATCTAATCAGTAATATTTTAAAATAAGTTCATAAAGCACATTGAATTTATTAATTTAGGTATGTTTACAAGCCTTAAATTTAATGCCGTTTGGCTTGCTCTCTCTCTCAGGGGTGGGGATCGATCTGTTCTTAACTTAAATTTTCTTTTTGTAAAAACTTGATTGCTTTGTATAGATTGTAATAAAATTAATAAAAATAAATAAAAAAAAAAAGATACTGAAACACTCATTCATGCTTTCATCACTACCCAGCTGGACTATTGCAATGCATTGTTTTATGGCCTCCCAACTAAAAATATCAGTAGATTACAGTATGTTCAGAATTCTGCTGCTCGTTTACTTACACACACTAAAAAATCTGCTCATATCACTCCTGTCCTTTATGATTTGCATTGGTTACCAGTTTCTTCAAGAATCAGATATAAAATTATTCTTCTCACCTTTAAAGCCCTTCATGGTTTAGCCCCTCATTATCTGTCTGAGCTGCTGCTTCCTTACACTCCTGCCCGTGCATTAAGATCATCGAATGCTAACTTACTCACTGTACCTAAATACAGGTTAGTAACTATGGGTGGCAGAGCTTTCAGTGTGATGGCCCCTAAAATTTGGAATGCTCTTCCTCTAAGGTTTTGCGAGGAAAAATCTATTATTAATTTCAAACTCCTGTTAAAAATACATCTTTTCAATGAGTATTATTTATTTTCTTGTTATGTAATTTCTACTGTCTTGTTAATGTGTTTATTGAATTATAAAGTGTCCTTGAGTGTATGAAAGGTGCTACATTAATAAAACTTATTATTATTATCTTTAAGGTATATAAACCCTTGGGTCTGGTTAGTTGTGTAACGCAGCAATCTGAATCTCTGTCTATGCGCATCTCTTGTCACGATCTAACCTTGGAAATCACTTTCCTTATAAGTAATTAGCCTTATATCTTAAAGCTTTATTGTTTAATGCATAATGACTGCTATATACTGATTTGTAATACATTTCTTCTTATTTATTTTATTTGGTTGTACACCTGTAAATATCTGTGTGTTCCTCTTGCATATATTTCAGTTCACAACAAGGTACGTCCAGTAAAAGCCTTCAAGAAAGTTCATCCTTGTCATTTTTATATGTGATGTGCTGAGTTGTTTAAGCTCTCTGCATCTGTGCTGCACAAAAGGCATGGAGAGGGCAGAAAAATTTCTGATAAATCAAAGATTAACTACAATTTAAATATATTGTATTTTAATACACAGCAATATTAAAACCATTCAGTTGCCTTAATCTTACTAGTACATTTATTAATTCTTTGGAGACAACACTTTTAGAACTTAGGGATTTTTACTGAGAAGCAAGATCTTCTATGGACAGTCTGAAAGCAGCAGTTTTACATTCGCTCGAATTAGTGGAAACCCCACA
The DNA here is from genome assembly GCA_026402145.1 of Polypterus bichir lapradei. NCBI lineage: Eukaryota > Metazoa > Chordata > Cladistia > Polypteriformes > Polypteridae > Polypterus > Polypterus bichir. Next base: position 43,289,578 of record JANRMT010062837.1, on the reverse strand, counting down.
GAGTATTCACGCTGGCTGGGAAAGGGGTGTATTTCCTCCATGTAGTTTTTGCACTGGTGACGAGCATTGGATGGGTAGGTTTCCACTTTTTTATAGATAGTCAAATGGATAAAAAGCAACTGATACTTTGAGAAGTGCCTAGATGATTTTAGTTCCTCTTTATGCTCAAAACCAACCAAATATTTCAGAAGCTTATGTCATAAAAGGTCTCATTCAGCTATAGACTGCTCCGTTTGATGGCGCCAAAGTTCTAAATTTCGAATAACCAATTGCAGACGAGAGCAGTGGGCTCGGAGGTTAAGGCACATGATGCTGAATGGTGAAATGGTGGAATGAAATAAGCTTCATTCATAGTGGAAGAATATAAGCAATCTTAAGTGTATCTTTTTCACTTATTATTACCTAGCTGTCTACACAACAGAGACAGCAATTCACATCTGTGCATCAATGATCTGGATAAGTATTAATTAACATAGTGCAATTGATGCCAATTTTGGTAGCATTGCACAGTTAGAAAAGCCGTTTTGGTTTTCAGATTCATATGAGAAGGCTCATGACTACTTGCTTTGGTCAGTAAATTATCCACCTTGGACACAGATCCAGAAAGCACAAGGAAGAGAGAATTTGAGACATAATATCACAAAAATTTCATATCAACTGGCCATCTGTGATAAATTGTTTTGTCCGAACCAGAAAATCCTATTGTAGACCAAATCAGAAGTACAATGCTACACTTTCATCATTTGATGAAGATGATGAAACCCTGCCAGCAACCCCTTGAAGATTTAATAAAATTAAGATGTTCTGTCAGTTTTTATTTATTTTTTAACCTGTATAGTGCATAACAAAGACAACATCACAAAAGTGTTTTGAGACAATGGAACTGGAAAATCTTTAATCTATATAAAAGCTGACATATAAACGCTGGTGAATCAAACTTTTTAGTTTCAGCACTTAGATAATGAATTAATGATCGCACTAATGCAATATTATCTGAAAACTAACAGCATCAGATCAGGGGGGATGAAGAGTGTGAACATGACTGAGAGAATAAAACTGAAAAGTAAAAAAAAAAGTACCATAAATTTATACCAGATCTGACAAACAAGTTTATTAAGTTCTCTGTGGCAAAAGAGTGCTAAACACCATCCTTGTAGAAAGAGTAAATGTGATCTATTACTCGGTGATATGTGACTCAATACCAGGTGTATCTCACACTGAACAAAATGTACTATTACTAAGATATGTACTTCAAAACAAAGACAGTTTTGAAAGATAGTTGCATTACATTAGAGGACTGTAGAGGACAAGTTTATGATAAATGAGCCAATATGTCAGAAAAGCTGAAAGGAGTGCAAGCTCAAATTTTAAAACCAATCCACTGGCAACATACTCCCCCTGTGCTTCCCATACCCTCAGTCTAGTGGGTGTACATACAGCTGAGTCATGTCTTGAGGTCCCAGCATTTTTGGGCAGTGTTAATCACCTCTGCAATCTCTTCAGTGCTACTCCAGAGTGATGGGCAATCTTGAAGAAAAAGACAGGATGCTTTCTTCATCGTCTCTCTGACAAGGCATTAAAATGTACTTTAGCAACATGCAGTGTTGGCAAGTCTGAGGTAAATGGTCTGAAGAATTATTTCAGGACCTTTAATGAAATAGTCCTTCTCACTGTGTGGGTAAAGGACCTACAGTGCATTGAGAGCCAAAACCTGATTCTTCAAACATGAGATATTTCTGTGGATATTTAGGCAGCAAATATTAAGACACTACAAGAAGAAATGCAGGAGATCCCCCTAGCAGCACACAATGGAGATCCCAGCTCAGTTTCATAGTAAAGAGAGACAAAAGCTGAAAAGGAAATGCATGCATGATGAGATGATACAAGAGGATGCAACTGAAGAGAATGCAGAAAATGCATTCAGAAACATTGTCTTATTGCAATGGACAGCATTATCAGTGACCTGAGTGCAAGGTTCCACACCACAGCAGACATTTGTGAAACATTTGCTCCCTTCCTGAAGCTAAAATAAAATGAGATAAAATGCCAGGCACTTAGAAGAAAATACAACACAGATCATACAGCTTAAGTTGTAAATGAAATGTTGCACCTAAGGTCAGTATATAGTGCCACCTTTCCACACAGTCTATCCCCTTTTCAGCTCCTTAATGCCATCAATAAGCTGAAAATACAGTGCATTTTTGGAGAAATTTGTATTGGGTTGTGAATTTTCTGTATATTACCTATGACTGTTGCTTGGGATGAATGGGCTTTCAGCAAGTTAAAACTAGTGAAAAACTACCTGAGATCAACAGTGTCCCAGGGTAGATTGAACAGCCTTGCACTTCTTTCCATTGAAAGCCAATTAGCAAAAGAATTAGACTCTAAAGATCTTATTATTGATTTTGCTAACAGGAACACCCATCAGTGGGCATATGAGAATAAACTTAGTATCAGCTGTAGCTGATGGCTTGTGAACCTGAAGGACTAGTAGGGAGGACAACCACAAGACAGTACCTCCCTCAGGCTGGTAGATGGCAGTCTCCCTGGATCACTACAGATTCCGCAGGGCATGCTGTAAGATGGAGTTCTCTGCAGCGCTGTTGGGTTCCCAGGGGGGTTATGGGTTGCAGGGTTTTGGTGGCTTTCACCACACCTAGGAGTACTTCCGGAACATGCTAATGGGTCACCTGGAGTGGTCCCAGGTGTGGCTCAAAAGGAGCCAACTTCCACTACTCCAGGAGCCGGAGTTGGGAGGAGGAGTGGAGGCAGGAAAGAGAACTGAAGAATGGACTGTGTATTTGGTGTGTGCTTGGTGCATTGTACTGTGTTGCTGTGGGGAGCGGGGGAAAAGTACTTCCCCACTGAAATAAAATAAATGTGTGCTGTGCTGGAATTTGTGTCCTGATGTCTGCCTGTGTCGGGCTTGGGCAGCTGGGGCATCCTCTGCACGCCACACAATGTATAAAAGATGTATTAAAATTTAAAGTCACAGTCAGACTGTCAGACTACCTTTACATTTTTTCATTCACTGCAAGATCGATCATATTATCATCTTTCCATCCATCCATTATCCAACCCGCTGTATCCTAACACAGGGTCACGGGGGTTCTGCTGGAGTCAATCCCAGCCAACACAGGGCGCAAAGCAGGAAACAAACCCCGGACAGGGCACCAGCCCACCGCAGTATCAGCATTCTAATTTTTTTAATTATTTAGCCTTTTGACTTTCATACTTTTGAAACACTGCACTGTAGGCTTGGAAATGTAATACAGTTTGTAGGCTTGGAAATGTAATACAGTTTGTAAAGTATTTAGTATATAATTGTATCTTGTATTTAATATTTTTTATAGACTGATACTTTTTGAAGGCTGATTCTTTTTGTCCTCGTTTTTGCAAATAAAACATGTTCATAGTGAAGTCTTGTTTAGTGGTCTTTTATTATGCAGTATTTTTTAAGTGTAGGATTAGAAAACTACGATTAAGTTTTGTCTTAAACCTTGGGAGTAAGAAATATGTAAATAAGAAAGAAGAAAATAATGTTGTCTTAAGCATGACACTCTAAGCAAACCTCATTTAATCACAGGAAAGTAATGGGCTACAGCATCTTGAGAAAGAAGGTTTCCAATTAAGCAGACATAGCACATATTACAAATTACAGTATTACTTGTTTAAATGTGGTATGGAATGTGGCACTAGAATACCACAATAGCCACTACAGATTGGCTGAGTTGTTCATTCAAGTTTTTTAGAAACAATTCAAAGGACGTGTGACAGACATGGATCGAGAGGAAGGGGCTCACAGAGACTGATTCTGTATAGGGCCCAGAGCTCTGTGCTACACCTCTGAGGAGGAGCTTACCAGCAAGCTCTCTTAACCTCATACAGAGACTAGACAATGTAGAAAAGACCCCACAAATTACAAAAAATGCATATGTTGATGTGGAGTTTCCTTTTCTTCTTCCCCTCAACACAGGGGAGTCTCTGAAGGATATATGGATTCCATGCTCTTTCACGACCAATAGGTTTGAGAGAAAGTAATTTCACAATACATTTGACAGAGATTGTACAATACATTTTTGGGTATTTGGACAGCTGTTCTAAGACATGCATGCTAGTATCTGTTTTCCAATATGAGCAACATCTGTCTATTAAAGGTGCAGGACAGTTAAAGAATCAGTGGGGCAAATATTCCCTGCCTAATGACAAATGCTATTACCCAATTATATAACTGGACAGGTGTGGTACAGAAAATCTGTTTCAAGGTTCTCAAACTGAAAAGCATGTAGGTTTTTACAGCCACTAACAAGCATCAATCGTTCTGAATGCCAGAGTCAATATATTATAGGTCTGTCTTTATTATTTCAATGGTGCTCATTAATACACTGAGGTAGGTAACAGAAGTTAACAACAAATATCTGTGTGATGGCAGGGGCAATCAGGAGAAATCACACCACAGAGGAAGCTAATAAAGAGAAACTGCAGCGGGACTTGGTGACTCGGTTTCTGAAAAGTGACTCTGACAGAGATGGGGGCAGAAAACAATAGAGAATGAATGCAGAAAAACATTTGCAATGTAAGCTTTAATTGTGTTTTTACTAAACACTGCTTTATTGGTCTTTGTTCTTTTACTGTCCCACATTAATGATCTCTTTTTTTTTCTTTTTGCTATCCTTGTACAGACGGTGTTGCATGTGAAAGGAGAAGAAAAATGTGCTGTGACAGGGGGCGCTATCGCTCCCTTGAATCCTTGTCCAAGACTCCAGACACTAGGTAAAAGTCCAAAAGTAGACTATATTTATTAACAACAGTGCACAAAGCACCCTCCTCTCCACAATACTCATAAATAATAACCAATACACTATAATAAACCAATCCACCACTCCCAGACGCGTTGCCACCCTTCCACCCAGCTCAGCTCCCCGTCTGGGAACTCCCACAATCCTTTTATAGTCCCTGACCCGGAAGTGTTCCAATCCCCAGTCCGTGTGATCTTCTATCACTTCTGGGTCAGATCAAAAGTCCTTTTCTTCACCCCGTAAGTACGTCATTTCTGCTGTCACTCTGCCTATGATGCACTTCCAGGTTATAGGGCACATTTGACTCTTTGCTCCTCCCTGCAGCTCCCTCTTGCGGCTCCTGTGGTATCCAGCAGGGCTGTGGATGCAAACTCTATTGTCCATAATTCCCTGCTGGTCTTCGGGGCACCTCCATACTGCAGGGAGGGCTCCATCTGGCGGCCTGGGGGTATTGGCCAGGATGACAAGCCGGCCATAGACCACAGTGCATAAATGTGTACAATATATTATTATCAGTATTATTATTGCCATTATTATTGTTGTTCCATATTCTTTGCTCTAATAAAAATATCAAGACTTTTACTAAGTATGTTGTAGTCTATTTAAACTTTTCCCCGCATGAGTGGTGGTCAATTAACGAACTGCCAACAATAATATTTAATATTATGATAATATGAAAAGGTATTTAGCAGCTGAAGGGTGGGTTTCATTCTGCAAATGCTCTCCTGTCACCTGGGGACCAACTGTCAACCATCAATTGCTGCCTCTAGTGGGCCAACATGGGACTGCCCAAAAGCCAATGTGCAAAATTCCAAGAGACCACTGACGGCAGCCACTGACGAACCACTGGACCCGCTGGACCTTTGCTGTCAGGGGCAAAACAGCAGACAATGTCAATGTGTTAGGGCACCTTATGGGAAACCCAATATAATTTAAAGTTGAAAAATTCAAAAAGAAATGTACACATAAACCAAAAACAAGTCTTCCTCCAACTTTAATTTGTTAATTTGAGTTTATTTAATTTGAGTTTTGAGTTTATTTTTTTATTGTCATTATACTTTCCTACAACAAAACTCTGATTACACATTTTCATGTGCAGCAAAGAAAAAAGGTGACAAAACACTACAATAAGACAATTATTCAGGTTATTCAATTAGTGAAGAAAAATAATGAAGAAGAAAGCAGCATATGTTCAATTGCTATATACAAAATTACATTAATCATCTACAGCTTTAAAAAAAAATTATACAGTATTTAAAGCGTCAATATGCATTGCCTAAGAACAAGTTCTTAGTATGTGTGATGAACGTGAAGGTAAAATGCGTCTATATGTGTGTGTGTCTATATTGTATATTTTATGTTTATATTACAGTTCCTGTAAACTAGCGGAGTACTAGGTTTGGAGAGGTGTGATGGAAATCACAGCTCTAGGGAAAAAACAATTTCTCAGTCTGTGGCCTAGATGTGTTGCGTCTCTGATAATGCTGCTAGCCTTTGTCCGAAGTTGGCTAGCATAGATGGTAGCCATGTTTGGGAGGTTTTGCCCTGATGATTAATTGCGCCGCCTTCATCACACAGTGTGGCTTCTTCTGTTCTGTAATTGTGCAGCTGACAAACCACACAATCAGGGCGTAAGAGAAAACACTACGAAGCTGATTAACACTAGAATCCCTGAAGCCTATGAAAAAACTTGTAATCCCAGGCCACCTTAAATTCCCTCGCACCTCCTCATCAGCATCTTTTGTTTTGCAAATGTGTTGATCAGCAGAGTAGCGAATTTCTCACTTACTGAAGGTAACTGCAGGTGGAAGTCCCATTTCACTTATGGTGCCAACAGAGTTGCATTGCGGTGCAGCAGTCTATTAGCCAGCGAAAGCGCTGTGAAAAAGCTGTCTGTTGCTGCTATTCTGCCTTTGTCCAGAAACAGCTTCATAAGCTTTATAACCACAGACTCGGAAAGTCTTTGCCCTGGGTTGCAACTCAAAACACAGTTCTCAACAAAACATTGCCAGATGTCCGAGATTGCAGCAAATCTGTCATCATTCACACATTCTGCATGGGTGTCTTTGTTGTCAAAGCGCAAATGCTGCATGGTAGTCTGATAGTGGTCACAGGACATCATATCTTTGACTGCCAGTACAATAAATATTTCTGCGCAGGCGTCAGCCACAATACTAACTGTGGTCATCGCTGCTCTTGTGAAACTCAGAGAGGGAGAGGCAAGTTTGTTGTACCACGTGAACGTCACTGACAGAATAAAACTGAATAATAAAAAAACAAGCGCTAACTTTTACAAGTAGCCAAAATTTACACGGGGTGTTACAAACTCAGATCAAATGTATGTTTTTATTATATAATAATAATACCAGCTCACTATTCAAAACGCAGAGCACCAGTCTTGAACCCGGTACCTTTGGGTTATAAAGCAGCAATTTTTACCACTGCACCATTGTGTATAAAGTCTCCACACATTATACACTTCACTTCATTATTAGTATAACATAGAAAAAGTTTCTGCTTTAGCTATGTGTTCAGCAGTTCCTGTCATCGTATACTTACACAGATCATTGTAGATACAGAACACACATGAAATACATGTATTCCAAATAATGATATATTATTTACCCAATACAACTCCAGGCACCTCACTGCCAGATAAAGAGAGCCGAGCTCTGAGAATTTGGCGACTGACCTCAGCTCCGTGTTTGGAGGGGGGGGTTATGGGATTGGATATCAGGCTGCTTGCTGCTTGTGCTGATCGACACATTTGTAAAACAAAAGATGCTGATGAGGAGAGGTGCAAAGAAATTTAAGGAGGCCCGGGATTACAAGTTTTTTTGTAGGCTTCAGGGTGTTAAATTTAGTGTTAAAAATATTGACAAAAACCATTTATAAAAAAAAGTCTTTTTAATTTTAAGCACTGAACATTACATATAAAATTATAATAATCTTAGATGGTTCACTTTTAAAAGCAAACATCATAAATGCAAAATATAAACTTTTCAAGGGCTGAATATTATATGTAAAAGTAGTAAGAATTAAGTGACTCTTTTGAAAACCAAACAGTAGAAAATTAATTTATAAAATTACTATTTTCTTTGTTTCAGCACTGAACCTCTGAGTAAAATAATATATTTTTTTAAATGCCAACTATGATTTTCCAGTGGCACCCTAGCCATTAGGGCACTAAAAAATTCAATTGTGCATGTGTCCAAAAAAAAACACTATACTCATTTTAACAAAGCAAGTTTCTGTCCTTAAAATCATTATATATTTTGTTTTAAAGAAGCAAGCCCATACTTTAGAAGAAAGATTCCCTTTTTAACCTCACAGAACAATTACCTGTCCTCACACACTACACAGGACAGTGAGCTAAATTCCCCTGATGACACATGACATTCATTATAATCCCCATGAGACATCACTATGCTGAGGCTACAGTTCTGCAGAGTACAACTAATATACTACTTGTTTTCTTCTTAATTCAAACATTAAACCATAATGCACGATGCTAATGATTACAATCAAACCAGAGAAAAAACAGAAGCAAAGAAAAATATTTGAACGCAATATGAAATTGATATTAATTTGTGTAAAATGAAGATTTTTTTGTGAGAACCATTATGTTTACATTAAATAAGACAAACCATACTATGCTTTGGTAGTATTCTAATATTTGCATCACAGATTATTATCACAATGTCATATTTACCATAAATATTAATAGAATATGTTTCTGGGAGAACGTATTTCATTAGATGTGGATTTAGCAAATGAATAGTGTGCCAGTGTCAAATTAGGTGAATTAGCCTATTTCAGTAATTGATTCATTACATCTTTTATGCCTAAACACATTTAAAGGATTTGTAACATGAACGTGATTTTTTTTTAAAAACTGAGGTATATAGAATCTCCATTTACTGCATAGCATATTTCATAGTGAGGTTGTCTGTGTTTCTGATAAACAAACACACAAATAAAAAGTATTGTGAAATATGACAATAAAAACACTGGTATATGAGTATAAATCAAGATCAAGGTTCAAGGATCTTTTATTGTCATTCTAGCATCCATATACAAAAACGAAATTTGGTACTCAGGTCCCTGTAATTAAACAGTGCCCATCATAAAAATGATAAAAAGTACCCAATAAGTAGCCCCTTATCCCCATGAACTTTGTGATACAGGTACCACAGGTAAACACAATAAATAGAACAAAACAACATTAATACATAAATTCAGTAAGATAACTGTAGCTAAAAATATTATTGCTAAAAGAAATATTATTGCTGTATGCCCTGTAATCAGTAGCAAGTAAAAAAAAGGGTAGCACCAAATAATTTAGCACTGAGATTACTAAAACAAAATGCAAAGCGTAGTACAAGTCACACAGAGTGTACGGTCAGATTTAGTGCTGATGTATTCATTAATTTAGCAATAGCATCCAAGAAGAAGCTGTTCCTCAGCCTGGTAGTGCTAGCCCGTAAGCTACAGAATTTCCTACCTGATGGAAGGGGGGCAAACTTTCCATGTGCAGGATAAGTGACATCTTCCATAAAGAAAGAAGGTTTTACTTTTGTACCTGCTGGTATAAATGCCCTCAATATTGGGTAGAGTGCTGCCGATGATCTGTTTTGCACACTTAATTACAGCAGCTGCTGTACCACACTGGAATGCAGGAGGTAAAGATGTTGCCTACCACACACGTAGAAGGAGGTGAGAATAAATGGGCACAGACCAGCCTGCTTCAGCAGTAGAGGTGTTGTTGGGCTTTTTTACAGTATACAGTAGACGACTCAAAACGAATGATGGTAGAAGATGTAGTGCTGTGGATCTCTGACTGAGGCCTGTTTGTTGGAAATCCAGTTGCAAAATATTAAGTTTAATCCAAGTAGGGACAGTTTGTTCACCAGCATTTGGGGGATGATGGTGTTAAAGGCAGAGCTAAAATCCAAGAAGAATAAGAGAGCCAGATTAGTCATAGAAGAGGTGGTGTCAGCTGTGGAACAGTTCTTCCTATAAGCATATTGATGGTCTTTTTTAACTCAGCAATTACCAGCCTATCAAAGTACTTTGAGATTATAGGTGTAAGAGCCGCAAAACGGTTGTCATTCAAGCAAGACACGGTGAAACTCTTTGGGACTGGAATGATGACAGAGATCTTAAGGCATGTTGGTACTGATGCCTGGGACAATTAGATGTTAAAAATATATGTCAGCATCTCTGTTAGCTGCTGAGCACTGTTCTTCAGAGCCCTGCCTGGGATCTTACCTGCCTGTAGCTTTACAGGGATTAACCTTCATATTTAATTTTTATGTATTTCTTCATTTATTTGTTTTAGTGACACTGCATACAACATAAAACAATGAAAAGAAAACTGAAAAGAAAAGGCAGGCTCTAGCGTGTTCTGTATTTTGATTCTTTAGTCATTAATAGCGTGGACAGAAATCTTTGACCATCAAAGGCCACGTTTACAGCAGACACTTCAGACTCCTGTTGATCAATTCAAAGCTTGTTAAATTAAAATAGACACTCTAAGCATTAATTCTAGGCAACTTTTCTGTCACTCATCCATTACAAGTTTGTGTATACACTTCACTAACTATTCTCCTGTCAAAACACAGGATACTAGATCCAAACCCTTTTAATTTGACAGGTGAAAATGAAAGTTTTTATTTCATATGCATATTTTGTGTTGCATAAAGTGTCATTGAAGTAAATAAATGTGGAAATTATTCAATAAATACATAAAAAATAAGCAGAAAAAACATATTTCATGAAACATTTATTTATTTCTACTTGTATGTCATTGTGTGTTTATCATATTTCACAATACATTTATTTAGTTGCCTATTTATTATTGTCCGAAATATTCCTATGTATTGTCTATCAACATACTCTGCAGTACAGTAAAACAGCAGTCTCTATCCTAATATTTTTAAGGAAGAAAAGCTCATCTCAGCTCATGTTTAATTCATGTCATCTGAGCCTTGCATAATCACATCCCATCTGATCCAAACAAATTATAACAGTTTGGGATAAAATTTATTTAAAAGAAATATATGGAAAAAAAACTGTCTTCAATTCAACCACCTGGGTATATTGAAAGAAGAAAGAACTAAATAAAATTAAAGTGTGTTTTTGTTGTCATCATCATCATGCTTCTATTCACTTCACTTGCAGTTGTGTTGTTATGTACCTCCCATCCCATTCATGCCAGAGAAATTTAAAACATTAATTCATATTTAAAATATTGTTACCAATATAGTATAATGCATAATATACAGGTATAAGGTAATTCTGTCTATTTCAAATGATGTATTTAAATTTTCTATAATTTTAATTCCTTAGAAAAAAAATTACCCATTAAAAAGATCACCCATCAAAAGTAAGCTACAGAATTGAAACTACATGCTAATATTTACCGTGCATACAAAGGCCTCACAATTGTTATGTTCTATTTGGTGCCACTACCTTGGGTGTCATATTGGTCATTTCCCAATATTCCAGGTCTTTTGGAACTCCAATATGGATAGGCTACTACAAGGAAAAGATTTTTTTCATGCAAAATCATTTTTACATAAGGCATAAAACCTATACAAATATTCAAAAAAACATGTAATTATGTGCATATTTAAAACCTTTGGTCATGGAGTACTGGGTCACAATTTTAGCCTCTGAAAGGTAAGTTGGTGTTGGTCCTGAATAATAAGGACAAACTGTCTCATTTGGCAGACATTTGGTTGGTATAGTCTTAATTTCCCCTTTCAGGTGGACTTCTTGCATTTTTGTTTCATTCAAAGATATATGTGATCCTCCTTTTGATATGAACAGAGGAAAAGAAATTGTGTTGCTAATAACCAAAATCCTCTTGATCATCTTCTTCCTCCTCAATATCTTCACTATTACTTTGACTATTGTCTATAAAAAGACCCCAACCCCACCCCTTTGTCTTGTTAATATTAACACATAGACAAATGGATGCAGGAGGCAGTGATGCAGCTTTTTGGAACCTTTACAAAGGCACCAACACTTCTCTGCCATCTTCTCAAACATGATGCTTGTTGAACCAAAGCAATTCCAGGTTCTCTTTTATCTGCTATACACATAGAAGTAAATGTATCTCTCACAATAGCTATACCCATCATAGAATACAGGCTACAGTATACAAACTCATTCCCTGAATGCTACACTCATCTTTGCTTGGACTAGAAATTAACCCTTCTCTAGCACTGACTGCATGGCTTCAATATTTAATGCTTTTGGACAAGCATAGACATCTGCATAGGGAACTCTGCGCATGTGTTTATATTCAACACCAGTGACCTCATGTGTAAACAGTGCAGAACCACAAAAATGTTGCAAACTTCCATTTCCATGCTCACTTCGAGATGTAAAGCCATGCACATTTTCATGGCGGCCTCACACTATATGTAAATTGTAAATTTTGTCTGTTGGTGAAGAGAAAAGCCAGGCAGGCAAGTCTGTTGGTGAACAACATCAGTTTTGGTGTGCACATTATAACTTAAACATTGCCCTTTAGAAATACTATAACAAATACAAACTCTAAAACAACTTTTAAAGTAGTAATACCAAATCCCTTGTACTTATAACTTGTTTTATTATTCCTGACAGATGAATCAAGGACCAAGGAAAAGGACAGAATGGCATTTCTACTAAAAAATGTTTTATATCAGTATTATCAGTGTATACTAGTATCTCTGTGAGCTTTTTTCCCTGACCACATCACGTTTACCTTTTTGTCAGTAATATACCTACAGCTAACTGACTGTTGATTAAGGACTAGAATTTGGACCTACTTGCAGACTTTACAAAGAGTTTCACAAGTGTAATATCACAAGTATTTTGAAGTCAAAATAAAAGCTGAGATCACCGTTTAAACAATTTCAGTTTTGTAAATTACAAGATGACCAGAGCTATGATTTCTTTGATCATGTACCACTGTAAAAAGGTTACCATGAGTGATCCCACATGAAACAAAGTAAAGCAATGTCGATGAGGACCACTGTTCTGTTGGCCTTTTAAATGGTGTGATGCCTGGTTAATTTTAATGTGCATTTTGATAGGTGTTCTGATCCAGTACATATTGTACCTTTTTCTGAAATTGAAATGTCTGGTATAACTTTAGGATCTGTACTTAGAGAGCATTTGCAGGCTAGTTTTTGGTGAATATGGATAATTTAGATATCATTTGATATAATTTAGACTACATTATTAAAATTAAAACCAAATATCATTTTTTGAAGAAAACATAAGATTTTTCTTTTCACTCAGACTGTATAAAACAGATATAATGAAATGCTCCCTTTGTTTTGGAAGGCCAGCACCTTGGTGTCTTTTGTTTTAAAAAAGGTATACTTTTTATTGTTTTACTATATAATGGAAAAATTAATATTAATTTTGGTGCTAAAATTTATTTCTGTGTTAAGGTAAGCATGATCAAGATATACAATAGTGTAAAATGTGTATTACACTTTTAAACAATGGTCTTTATTGAAAGGGTAGCCATCCACCATAACCATAAAATTGTAAAAAAGAAGGATTGTCTCATCCGTTGTGTGAGATCGACTTCTAGAGCTGAGGTCCGTTTAGCAGTGGTGTTATATTACCCTTTTTTTAACTATCATTCCAAGGTATCCTGGATTTACATTATACACAAGTATAAGTAAGCATAAGCTGCAAACAAAGGGTTCAGAAAGAAAGGGATAAGGATAAGGCAGCTAAAGTTTTATCAAAGTCAAAACTGACCTCAAGAGCATGGTACACCCTACCAGAGACTGACCTGGAACAGACATGCAAAGGATTTGATCTACCAGGACCTGATGTTCTAACTGAAAGCGAAAGTTAGACCAAAACTGAGATTTGAGGCTGGCAAGGAGAATTTGTCCATTCCAGGAGGATTATTGGAACTGCGCATGGCCCTTTTATGTCCGCTATCAACTGCAGCTAATACCTACTGTGAGTCAGCAGCATCAACCCCAACAAGACTCACAACTCTGCTGTCAGAGCTTAGATGAAAACCGAAATGCACTCTCCGAGATAAAGGTAATAATTGCTACACTCATTGGTGGTTGGGGGCGGGAGTTTGTTGGATGCATAAATGTTATAAAGATTGATATAAAGAAGGATATAAGGAAAGAACTAATGACCTAAACAAGAAAAAATGAGAAACAGTATTAGAATATAAAAGACCTGGAAAAACTTTTAAGTACTAGGTTTACTACAGCCTTTACAGAAATTATACAAAAACTGAGGAAAAAATACAGGAAAATATGAGTAAGTTAGAGAGTAAAATTAGAGTACTTGCTGCTCAGCTTGAAGATGCTAAGCAAACGTTTACGACTCATATTGAAACAGTTGAACAATCGACATGTGTCACTGACAAAAAAGCATCGGCTGCAAAATTAGAATGTGACAAACTAGCGGCAACGGAACATAGATACAGAAGGAACAATATCAGAATCGAAGGACTCCCTAAAAAACATGAAAGTCCAAACTCCATGAAATTCGTAGCTGAACTATTCTCTAAAATAACTGGAGAGGAATTCAAATTGGACACCAAGATCTCAGCAGTCTATTATATATGTGGATTGAATACCTCAAAACTGAGAAGCCTGATTGTTCATTTCAAGAAACTACAGGCTAAAGAAAACTTCATGTCCCTTCTCAGACTGAAAGCAGAGATTATATTTGAAAATAACTGCTTTCCTATTTTCCCAGGTTTCTCCCCAGTAACAGCTAAACGCACCGCATTTACAGCTTTAAGCAGCACCTATTACATAACTGAAATTAGATACAGCCTCTTGGACCCTGCCAAATAGAAAGTGGTTATTGAAGGTCTTTTTTACATTTTTAGCTCCCCAGCTAAAGCAGAAAAGGAACTAACAAGACTGATCAGACATCCTTTTGAAACATGACCATGAGTTATACCATTTTCTGGCAAGGCAAAGAAGATTCTGCTTGCAACTTGCAACTTGGACCATTTTTAATGCAACATTTGCTGTAACTCTACATTCTATTTCCCTTTTGGCCACGTGACCTTTTCTTTTTTTTTTTTTTGTTAAACTTTAAAAATCATATTATATTGAAATTTCTTCCATTGAATATATGTACATTTTAGCAACAACAAAGTAACTAGCTATTTTTTTTCCACTTCATATCCTTGGTTTATTGTATTGGGAATGCACTATCATAAGTTATCTCAGTCTTCAGAGAAAATGTTTAACATCATTCCCTAGATTTATTGTATTTGGACTGTACTTTCAAAAGATTTAAATTCTAACCTTTTCTGCACTACTGCTGGGGGGTTTGTTATGTTCTGGATGTGCTCTGTCTCTTGGAATGTCAGAGGACCAGGACATCGTGAAGTGTGATCTGCTTCACTCAGGGAGGCAAAATATGTTTGGGGAAGGCACTGCTTTTTCTTATTTATCCTTTCTACCCCAATAACCGTAAATGCCAACATAACAGAAGGCTTCTTAGCCATAATACCTGGCAATAATATAAAATCTGTGTCAAAGCTATCATATGTAATAATGTACTACCTTAGTTTAAGACTACAAAATGCCAACAAAAGTTCAGAAAGCAAATTTTATGACCAAACAGTGAACTTTGTGAGCTGGAATATCAAAGGTCTCAATCATGAATTAATGAGAAAGAAAGTATTCTCTCACTTAACAGGTTTAAATGCCAAGATAGTATTTTTACAGGAGACTCACTTAATAAGTAAGGACAAGATTCAGTTACAAAGGGAGTGGATTGGCCAAATTATTCACACCAGCTCTACAAAGAAAACTAGAGGCGTGGAAATCTTAATACACAGAACAATTCCATTTGTGGCGTCAATTCGTAATAGCTGATATGTCATGGTGATGGGCAACTTATTTCATATTTAAGTGATTAAGTGATTCTGATAAATATCTATGCACCTAATGTGGATGATATATGATTTCATCCAAAATGTATTCACATATATTCCTAATGTGAACAGTCATAAAATTATAATAGCCAGAGACTTTAATTGTGTTATAAAAATATACCTGAATATGTCTTCAGTTACAGCAGTGATAACATCTAATACTGCAAAAGTAATTACATAATTTGCAATGAATCAGAACTTATCAGGGCCATAGAGGTTTTTTAAATTCTAACCTAATAGCATATTCCTTCTTCTTGTTGCTCAAGAATTATTTCTTCATAGACAGTAATTTTTTGCCCATCATCAAATTTTGTAAGTGTGATGCTTTTGTTATCTATGACCACACTACTCTGATCATGGAGCTTAAATCCCTATGCCCTTCATACTCATCTCATAGCTGGTGTCTTAACCCCCTGTCATTAGCTGATGAAAACTGTACAGAATTAATATCCAAGCAAACTGATTATTTTATTATGATCATGGGGAGAAGGCCAATAAGATTTTAGCACAACAAATCCACAAGCAGGAAGTTCGCAATACAATATCAGCAATTACCAGTACAGACGGAGATAATATCATTGACCATAAAAGTATAACCCACACAATTACAGAGTAATATAAGTCCTTATATTTTAATCAGTCTAAAAAAGATAAGACACAATCTAATGCATTTTGTTGACTGTTTTTTTGACTAACGCTAGATACCGTTAGTGCTGTGGAATTGGATAAGCCTCTAACACTCTCAGAATTATGACACGCTATAAACTCACTTCAGAGTGGAAAAGCAGCTGGCCCTGATGGCTACCCAGTGGAATTTAAAAACAAATGTTCAAATAAGTTAGCTCCACTATCAATAGCAACGTTTATATAAACTGTGATAGACCGCTGGGGCTCTTACCCACCTGGGATGCCTCCATAATGGCAGGACCCTGAGAGAGAGCTTGCAGTCCCCCTGGCTTGTTATGATTCCATGAGTTTGTAGCATAGAAGCTCAACCATGCTGGGGCCCGAGGCCACCATCAGAGGGCACATGAGGAATGGCTGAGCTGTCCTCGGCAGGAGTACCACAACTCCCAGAAGTATGCCTGGAAGAAGATCACGGGACACCAGAGGCATTTCTGGGTGCACTATAAAAGGAGTCAGAGACAGGAGGAAGAGTATGAAGATTGAGGGAAGAGTGTTGGTGGAAGAGAGAGAGGAAGAGACAGGGCAAAGTGTATATTGTGCGGGACTGTGCTTATTACTGAGCTGTACTGCATCAGTGATGGGAAACAAGTGAAGTGCATTCCCCCCTTAGAAATAAAGGCTGTGCTGTGTTGGGACTTATGCCTGTGTCAGTTATGTCGAACGTTTGGGATGCTGTGCACCCCCTGGTGGTCACAGAGCTAAAGACAACAAAGTTCTACCTCAAACTTTTTGCCAAGCATTAATTACTGTATTTCCTAAGAAAAATAAGGACTTACTACAATGTGCATCGTGCAGACCAATCTCGCTCCTGAATAGTGAAGTTAAGATATTCTCCAAAGTTCTAGTTAGAAGGACTGAGAAAGTGCTTCCTTCTATCACAAGACCAAACTGGGTTTACTAAAAGAAGACTCTTAGTTTCTAGTCTTTGATGTTTGTTTAATATAATATATTCACCCATTAAATCTAACACCCCAGAGATTTTACTATCTGTGGAAGCAGAAAAAAAACATTTGATATAGTTAAATGAGACCTGTTAATCACATTCCACAAATTTGGGTTCGGCCCAAATATATGTGCATGGATTTAAATACTCTATACTAGTCCGGAGGCTAACATTATTTCAGACTAAAATAATCCCTCCTCGAACGCGGGGTTGCGTTCCAGAACCCCCCGCGATAGGTGAAAATCACCGAAGTAGAAACCATATGTTTGTATGGTTATTTTTATATATTTTAAGCCCTTAGAAACTCTTTCACACTGTTTTAAATATTCTCCACACAGTTATACAGTAAACCCTGGTTTATCGCGGTTAATCCGCTCCAGACAGATAAATGAATTTCCACGAAGTAGGATTCTTTATTTATAAATCTAATATTTTCGCAGTTAGAGCTTAGAAAACCTGTTTACGACCTTCTAAATATGTTTTTTAACATTATTAGAGCCCTCTAGACATGAAATAACACCCTTTAGTCAAAAGTTTAAACTGTGCTCCATGACAAGACAGAGATGACAGTTCTTTCTCACAATAGAAAGAATGCAAACATATCTTCCTCTTCAGAAATCCGCGAACCAGCGAAAAATCAGTGATATATATTTAGATATGCTTACATTTAAAATCCACGATGGAGTGAAGCTGCGAAAGTCGAAGCGCCATATAGCGAGGGATCACTGTACTTCAAACTAGAACACGATACCAGGATGCCCCCAATAACCATTGCTCTTAGCAATTACCATTAAGCCATTGACTATTTACTTTGGAATTGCATCAGAGATAAATGGGATTACCAAAGGAGAACAGAAAATATCACTATATGCAGACAATGTATTACTGCATCTATCTGAAACACAACATTCGGTGCCAGCAGTTCTAAAAGCACTAGCAGAATTTCAAAAGATATCTCGACTCAAAATCAATTTGAATAAAAGTGTGCTTTTTCCAGTGAACTTGCACTCAATATTAGACTGGACACCTATGAACATCCTTCCCAAGCTTCTTGTTCTATTTTAAAGCATCTCCATACACACTTACAAATCCTTTTAAAGAAATTAGAAGTTAACCTCATTCACTTGGAACTCGAAACATCCACACATCCAAAGTGCTACTCTACAGTGACCTAGAACAAAATGTGACATGGCACTACCTAACTTTCAATTTTATTACTGGGCAGTAAATATACAGGCCATAAAGACTTGGACATTGACACAAATTGATGAACATACACAAGCCTTAGAATTATAATCTTTCAGTACTTCTTTATATTCCCTGCTCTGTGCTCTGGTAAATACCAACTATTGTCAATA
This sequence comes from Polypterus bichir lapradei, assembly GCA_026402145.1. NCBI lineage: Eukaryota > Metazoa > Chordata > Cladistia > Polypteriformes > Polypteridae > Polypterus > Polypterus bichir. The sequence goes on along the minus strand of JANRMT010062837.1, from coordinate 43,270,852 downwards.
CACTAATAACCCAATTACCCTTCATTCACTCAGAATAGAGAACCAATGTAGGAAGCACTTTAAGATAGAGAAGCTCTTACCTGTTGCACCTCTACACGACAACCACTTTTTTCCACCCTTTCAAATATGCACAGTATGTAATGTTTGGAACATGTCTAGTATTGAAACATTTACAGACTTACATAGATAATGTCTTTGCATCATATGAACAATTAAGCATCAAATTTAAGTTCTCATCAACATGATTTTTTTGCTACATTCAAGCTAGAAATTTTGCTGAATGGACCCTGCCCAATTTTCCTCACCTTCTACCTATTTCTAATCCAGAAGAAATATTGATCAGTCAGAAGACTCAGATAGCATCTATACAACTTATAAAAACATTTTAAATTCCCTTTCTTTCAAAGATCCCAGGGTACAATGGGGAAAGGATCTTTCACTTAATATTTCAGAAAAGGAGTGGAAGGCAGCCGTGCAGAATATACACTAGGTTCATATGTGCAAAGTGTTCAATCATTCAACTTAAAATCTTCTATTGAGCACATTTATCTTGTTTATAGCTATACAAAATGCTTCCAGGGAAAGATTCAACCTGTGAATGTTGAAGTCTAGCTCTAGCCTCACTGGGCTACATGTTTTTGGTGTGCACCCAATAAACATAATTTTGGACAAAAATTGTTGAATACCTTGTCAGACACCCTTTGTTTTCATAATCACTCCTAACCTATTAACAGCTGTGTTTGGTGTACTCCTAGATGGGCTTAAAGTGGGGAAGGACAAACAAATTGTAATCTGCTTTACCTCACTACTAGCACGTAGACTTGCGCAACTGGAAGAATCCCACACCACCACTTAAGTCAGTGGGTAAATGATGTCCTATACTATTTGAAATTGGAAAAAATAAGATTCTCACTTAGTGTATCTGTTCAAAACTTTTTTAATATATGGCAGGATGTAATCAGTACCATTTTAGAATAAGCTTCTCTATCAGGGAAAAGGATACTCCTCCTTCCTGACTGCTTTTAATGATTTGCTTTGTTGGTTGGCTGTCCTGTTTCTTTTGGATGGGGGTTGAATTTTGGTTTGTTAAGTTTGACTTAATTTTATGGATTGTTATTTGCTTTTAATTAAAATTAATAAAAAAATGTAAATAAAAAAGTAGAAAGAAAATGTGTTCTTTATTTTTTATAATTGAGGGAATCAGCTCTGTTTCACCTTTTGTGTGCTATCACTAATGGACTCCTAGTACAAATAAAATTTTCAGTTGTGCATGGAAAAAACAATCAACCTCCAAGGCTAAGCTAGATTATATAATTATCAAAAAGAGTTCTTAGCAGATATTCATAAATTTCAAACCTTTCTGAAAATGAAAATTTTTGTTTGGTACTGATTCTACAAAAATAATGGTGCAGCCAGAGCAGGATAAGCCAAAGCAGCAGCAAGTTCATCTTGAGAAGCAAAAGTGAATAATGTTTTGGACTGGATGAACTTATGTCTAGCAGTGTCAGCAAAGAGCTATAAAAACCAGTTTCGCAGAGACTGTAGGTTTTAACTAATGTAACTAAGTGGTCCTTTTGAATATCAAGTTACAAATCTACAGAAAATAAGCTATTTCCCATGTGATCACCTTGCACAACAATATTTTTGCAATTTGAAAGCTTCCGCAACAGAAACCCTGAATTGTTTTTTTGAACATTATTATGGAATTCTGATTTTAAAGGGTTTTCTGGGTTGAAATTATTAGTTTGTGAAATAGTAATCACACAGTCATTCACTGCAATGTGTTTTTCTCCAGATTGTGCACAGATTCTGTAGGAAATTGTTAGATACGAGGATTGCATTCATTCTTCTCAGTCCTGGTTATGTTTTATTCAGCACATGATTCTCAAATTTAATGAGAAAACCAAAGAAAAAGAAGGCGGCTAGAGAAGAAAACATGTCCCATGCTACAAAACTTACAGTGTGAATGCTTCATGAATGTTGACCTAACAATTTCTGCTTTTACAAATTACAAATTGACTGGGTCAGAAGTTATTTTTTTTCTATTTTGAAAGCTGTCAAGAAACAAGAACTCTCTTCAAAACATATCCATAACCACATGAATGAGGAATTGTGGTCTTGGACTGGTGAAAACTGTGTGCATCAGCCCTTTGCCAAATACTGTCAACTAAAGTGCAGAGGTGTGGTGAAAATCAAGGAAAACAAAGAAACCAATTTCTTTAATTACAGTGATCGCTAGTTTTTATTTATGCATGAGAGCAGCTTCATTCATGTTATTTTAGGCAGATACTCACTCAAAGAGAAACCCTCAGCCATGCAGTAATATAGACACTCAAGGTTGCAAAGTCAGGTGGGCTTAGACAGTGAAAACAGCTTATCTGACCAAGGTCATAAATCAGTCCAGTTTTAAAATCCGAAAATATATTAATTTAGTTCACAGCTGCACAAAGTTTCAGCCTACAGGTTCATATAAAGTTTACAGCACAGATATCTAGGATAAGTAACCTCATTATTCATTGCACCTTACCTTAATACTGGACAGAAAAACATTATAGACAAAAGTAGTGTAAAGTAATTTTGAAAATATTCATACATTGCTAATGAGATGCTACAAAGGTCATACATTCATAGACTATAGCTGAAAAAGTTGAAATGGGTTGTTTTTAATGAAATACCTGATCGAAATTGGTACAAATCCTCAAGTTACCTCCTAGGCAAATACAGACTGTGATTTTCAAATTAGTTCAATACGTCATTGAATTTTCATGTGAGTAGAATGCCTAAAGCTGTGAATTTAGAGGACAAAAGGAGATGTTTAGCAATTTTTTTCAGTACAGAAAATCAGCAATACAGTACATTAGCTCATATCCTGAATTAGACAACAATGACCAACAGAACATTATAACTAAAGATAAAAAAAAAACTTCTAAGATAGTGGTAAACAAAGTTATTACATCTTGCAAGCTTGCATAATGTAATCTTTCTAGTTAGCCTATAAAAGGTGTTAATTTGCTTAACTTCTTACCACAGTCAAAAATATTGAAATGTTTCAGTCCCATGGTTAATATTTCACTCTGAAACAGAAAATACACACATTTAAAATGACCTGAACCAAAAGTTTTATACAATGCAAAAATCAAGTGAACACATTGACCAATGCTTATATGATTCCAAATCCTAAAATATTTTAATAGATACAGATAGTGTGTTACTTGGAGGGTCTTCATATTTCCTTTCAGAGGAACACCTTACGCACAGGAGAACTGATGCTAGAATAAACCACTTTTTTCGGCAAGAGCACCTCCACTCCAGATGAGACTTCATCACTTCTGTTACCTATGAGATTTTCTTCATTCAAACAGAGTGTAGTTATGCCCTAGTGTGTTTGATTTCAACATCTCCAACTACCTGTGAGGGGAAAAGAAAGACCATTATTTTTCACATCTGCCATACTGTAAAAAGTCTAATCTTTAACCATTTAGAAATGCTAAACTTTTCAGCAAACATGTACCTTGGCATCCTTTCTAAAAAGATATGCCATATTGTATTTTTCTTGTTCAACTGAATACAAAGGAAAAAAACACTCCTAAGTAAGTAAAGACTATCGGTATATACAGTAATAGCGCTGACAGGTTACATCATCCAGGGTTGAGTCACCTCACAAGCAGTGGTGCGCCTATGAAAAAAATAAACCTGCATTGTTGCAAACATTATTTCATCTAGTGTGGCAATGGCACTGCAGAGGGCTGGCACCCTGCCCAGGGTTTGTTTCCTGCCTTGCGCCCTGTTTTGGCTGGGATTGGCTCCAGCAGACCCCCGTGACCCTGTAATTAGGATATAGCGGGATGGATAATGGACGGATGGATGGCAACGGCAAGCAGTCCTTTTGAGGAAAGTGACTCACCAAAAAGAGCCTTGTTAAAAGCAAAGGATTCAATCTAGGATATGAGGTGACACTACAATTTGTTGTTACAATTGTTCCTTTTAAAATTGTTGAATGATTGTCTTTTTAAAATAGTTTTCAAATTAGTTCCAGCAGATTGTCCTGCAATGATCAGTCTCCAAGTCTGCTTTCTCTTTCATTAAACATTGTTTTTTATTCTGTTCCAACTTTGTAACCAAAATAGTTTTCTTATTGCAGAAGGTTGCATTTCCTGGCGCATCAACTCATTAAGAAATGTTTACATTTTTTTTAATGGATCATTTCTTTATGAGCATATACAATTCATCATAATTGTATTACATTTTAATTGTAGGAGAAACTGAATCTTGTTTGTATGAATGATTGTTTTTAAAGAACACTTAGTTTTAGAGCTGTCATTGACCGGATTACTGCCACAAATATTACAGAAAACGCAGCTCTCAGAAAGAATTGCGGAGTGGTCTAAGGGTGATGACCTGAAGACTGAAATTGACTACAGGAGTTTCAGCTTGTTTTACCGGACCATTTATCACATTCTCCAGATTTACAAGAATGGATGAATTTACTTTACACCATTTGAAAAACATTTTACCAAACTAATTACCATTAAAAAAGTGGCAGCAACAAAGGGAGAAGAGACAGAAAAGATAATAGACACATTGGCACAGAAGTTAAAGGCAGTAAAAGGAGTTGAAGTGAGGTCTTAAGGTCCTGGAGTAGTTCTCAGAATGCAAGATTATTATACTGTATGATTTGGGGAATGAACTTAGTTACTCTATTCAGACCCTCAAAAATTCCTTTTCCTTCTCCACAATATTTTATTGAAACAGAATTAAACTCAAAACTCAGTAAACTCAGTATCTACCAGGTGAATATGGTAGATAATATGAAAGTTTCTTAACCAGTAACTGCGCCCATTAATTGCAACAAGCTTGATAGCCTTTTAGGAACTATGCAGTCAATAGTGACACAGGATGAATTCAAACAATTTGTTAAAAAGGGCTTGTCAATCTTTGACATACAATGTGAATGATCAAACGTGTCTTGGTCAAACAAGCACTACAGGTTCCTGTTAGTTCCTGCTGTTACTGAAAACTTAAAATATTCTATAAGATACATAGCATAAAATCCTTTATTCAATACTGAATACATAATATGAAAGCAATATAATATTCTGTACATGAAGATATAAAAAATAAAACTTTTATTGTAGACAGTATATCAACAATATCTGTTTATGTCTAGTGTTCAGTTTGGCTACATTGGCATGTGCTAGATCATATTTTCCAAAAAGAGAAGGGTGCTAGCCTGTAAGTCTCTAGGTCACAATAATGTTCTTTTCTAAAAGCATCATAAATTTTCTTAATTAAACTATGTGAATGATTATTCATATTATACTATGTTTTTAAACCTTCCTTTACAAACCATTAATTTTCAAAGGCTTTCAATGTGTTCTCTATAACTTGAACAATAGGAACAATTTAAAATAGTGCAAGGTCTTAACCGATATTTGTTTTTGCCACGGTTTGAGCAGAGCTACTAGTACATTTTGAAAATGTCCTGAATAAAAATTTTAATTAGATTTGCAGAAGCACATGCACCTGGTCTGACCCAGGTGATTAACCAAAAAACAAGGCAAGACTTTCATCTAGTAGTATGGCCAGCAAACCTATAATGAGATTTAGAGTCCTTTGTAAAGTTTCAAGCAGAACTTAGTTTACACAGTCCATAAGTGCTACCAATCATTCATCCTCCTCTGTGGTTTTTTAAGATAAGCAGTTAGTTTGTATATTGATCTCTGGTGAGGAATTTATCTCAGATAGATAGATTGTTAAGCATTTTAAATGGTCTCAGGCTGTGTGAGGAAATGTAGGCTTTTAAGGTGGTCATTGGTCTGGTAAACCAGATTGAAAATGAGAGCAGTCCTTGAGCTTCATGACAGATGTGTAAGGCATCTGATCAAAGAGATTGCAGCAAGCTTTAGAAACCACTTCACAATGGTAGTGGCCATTTCTGGTAAAAGATTAACTTCTGAAAGGTAAAAAAAAATGTGTACATAATGAGTGTTAAGATAAGGAAGTTGTGTTAATCTGCTTAGGCCCCAAAGAATATATTGAAAATGGGTGTTTACTTAAAAAGGGGCATTTTCGTCAATTTATTTTCCTTGTTACTATCATCTGACCAGAATTCATTAGATTCTCACATTGATACATTTTAAATTACATGATTTTCTTAACTGTTGTGAAATATTTAAATCCTGTTTGGCTTTCTATGTGTTGTATAAGCGATTTAAATAACCTAAAATAAAGCCTTATCAGCAATAATTTCCTGGAGTACATAGTGTAACAAATCGACTCCAGACAGTCACAAAGGTTTGGGGCAGCCACCTATATAATATGATCCTGGCTGCAAAAGGTTTGAAAAAGTGAGTTGTTTACAAGACAGTGTCTAAAACAGAACTAATTAAGTGGAGGTAAGGTGGAAATGAGGTCATCAGTGGCGGAACAAGAAGTGAAGTCTTCGGAACCAGAAGTGACGTTTGTCAAAGGCATAGTAAAAAAAAAATTCAGTTTTTACAGCCAGCCACTGTAATTGTACCATGATGTACTGATAAGATTTCCCCAATATTCATTCATCCTAGGAGCTATTTCAATAGACTTATCCTTCTTGGGAGTTTGTCAATATTTTCTATTTCACTCATTTCAAACTTGTATTATTTTTACCAAGACCGATTGCTTGTGTGAACTCAGCTTATATTCCAAATGCCTACATTAATCTTTACCATGGTTCTTATTTCTGTTTATTGATAAACTGTATTCAAACACATTTTGCAATAGACTATTTGACACATTGCACCACAGGAGGCAGGGAGCCTGCTGTCACACAAGCTCGAGTAGGATGCAGCTACATGGCTATGATAAGAAGGGCAATGCCATTTCCAAGTGTGAGATGGCACTGCCAGTAAGACCTTCTCCTCTTTTGCCTCTCCAGGACTTATTGCTAAAATAATTTGATGTACTACAACCTGTATGATACCCCAACCCACTCTCTTCTGTTGTTCTTTTCTTATAGTGTACATAGGTAAGCTTTTTTCTTTTCTCTGTAACTATTTATCACAGCATGCATACAAAATGTACTACATTTTACACTCTTGAAGCTTGGCCACCACTTAATTCAACTACCATTACTACAAATATACATTTTTTAATTGAATGCCCTTGATCCACTATTCATTCTTATTGTTCAAAAATGGTGGGTAGCCTACTAGTGGTACTAGAACATGAAACAGGATAAGAGTGAGAAAAAGGCCAGTCATCACCACACTGTACCAGACATGAAGCAGGAAGAGGCAGAAAGGAAGGGGTGTTTCATAGTTCACATTAATGTATCCGTAATTGTGATATTAATAAACTGTGTCCTGGTCAAAGTACTTAATGCTAAAAAATAATATTAGTTGCTGATATATTACATCTGAGCATTTAAAATCATAAATCATAGCATTCTTATTAAACATCTTACCGTTATGCCAGTCGTGAAATCCTGAACTTGCCCAGGTTTTCCACTGCACAGAAGCTAAATCAAATGTACCATTTACACATTGGAATGGGATAAAGATGTTAAAGCATCCTAAGATTTTGACAGCCATTGATCTGAACAGATGTGCACAGCATTTAAAACCATTGATCACAGCATTCTTATTAAACATCTTACTGTTATGCCAATTGTGAAAACCTGAAGTGGCTCGGGTTTAGCAATGCACAGATGCTAACTGCCTGACTTTTTATCTCGAGTCAACCCCATTGAACAGCAGTGCACAAGGAGTAGTGTTTGCCTTTTAGCAAAGAAACTAAAAACAAAACAGGTTTTTCAGGACAAGATAATTTACTTTCAAAACCAGAGGACCAACCATTATCACATTTGGACAAGAATTGCAACAAGTATTTTTTTCAATCCTATATTTGTTGTGGAAAAATATGTGAGACTTTACCAAATGCAGTCTGTGCAAAGTATAACGCTTTGTAGAGCAACCATGATCATTATTCTGCAAGTCTTCTTAAATTTGCCTTGACATTATTAGCTTTTACTAAAGTTAATCACTATGCTTCTTGACACACCTGTAGTCCCATAAACAAACTCACCTTTACAGATGCAGGGCTTGTTTTGTAACTAAAAGAATTAAATTGTAATACGGCTGTTTTGTCTAAGTGGTACACATGCAGGACCCCAAATGGGCTGAATTGTAAAGACCACCGGTAACATTCTCAGTTTTGGATTTCATTCATACAAGGAGAATACATCTCCTAGCAAATGTTTATTTGTTTAAAACATTAAAGTTAAACAACAAATTAATCATTCATTTCTTCCACAATATGTATAGTATCAGTTATTTTTGATATTATTTTTTGCAATTAAGTATCATAAAGAGGAATTTAAATAATCTTCTTGATTTAAGTATATATACAGTATGGTAGGAGCATACCGACCTGATATCAACTCAAAAACCTGGAAATTGTTCATTTTTTAGCCCAAGACCACAAGAGCTCTTTAAAACAAAAGCTTTTGACACCTTTGTAAATGACAGAGGTTTAATTCATTATAAGTATAATATGAATAAACATACCCCTTTCATTACACAAATAATTATATAAAAATAGTTGAATTTAGTGCTAATATTGACTATATCAGCTTAAACTAAATCAGATTTACCAAAATGATCTAAAGGAGCATATAACTCTTTGGGTGAGAAAAATTACTCTTGCTAAAAGCATCAGCAATTTCCCAAATTACTATTACCAAATGATTGTTCATATCATAAAATTTTACAGCAGTTTGAATTTTTACATTCATTCAGGCTCACCATAACTTCATATGCACATTGAAATAAGAGAATGATGTTAAAGCATCCTAAGGTTTTGACAGCCATTTATTTGAGCAGATGCACAAACCTTCAACAGCTGCTTTCTCTTTGCCTTGGTTTCACATTTTGCACTGTGGTAACTGCTAGTGGCAAGTCGCATATTCATGATTTTCGGATTACAAGCGGAGCATTTCCTGGTAATGTAAGGTGTAGGCTCTCTCTCTCACTTAACCCACACCTTTCTCTGAAGTACCACAACTATGCTCCACCTGTCCACACTCCAAAAGCCACTTGTTTCCTGTATTTCTATCGGTCTGGTAATGACATCTTTAGGTCAGACAAGCCTACAGTACCATTTATGCAAATGCATAGAAAACTGTCAACATTTGCGGTTCTGATCTGGTTGTCTCTAATCAGGTTTTACCGCAGTTACAGATATCCTGTTTCTAGTTTTTATTCCTCTTTTTAATTCTTTCCTCTCTTTGTCTACAATTCAGCAATGGTCTCCATTCTGGGTGTGGATTAGTGAACCACATTTTTGTCCTTTCACAGTTTTTAAAAGGTTTGTGGAGTTTAATATATAAGATACAGATAGGCAGGATTAACAACAATGTACCACAGGACATATTGTAGGAGCAAATGCAAGTGTATGGGGCTAAAAGAATGATGTTGCATGCTCCTTTGTCCCCGTTGTGTCTGTACCTTTAGTATGACTTTCTGATCTAGTATATCAGGACCAACACACTTTTAACACATTTTTTCTAGGCCTTATTTAACATAGGCTAAATTGAGGTATGAAGTTGCTTCTACTTACTTGTCAAAGTAGTGAACTGGATGTTTCCTCAGTGATATGCAATTATTGCTTCCCTATGTTAAATTCAATAATCATGGCAAAATTTCAAGTAAAATTCAATTTTCATTTTTGTGTGTTTCTCTCTTCAGAATATATTGATCTGTCTCAGTATGAATAGTTTCTCACAAATAGCTTTGCTGTAACGTTAAATTTGTAAGAAATCAGTAAAATAAAAAACTGAAATATCATTGGTTTACCAGCAAAAATAGTATGGTAGGCTTGGGCTATAAAGGGTGTTAAGGTGAATATAGTATTCCATCAAGGGGGCATTTTGTCCAGTCGGATACTTGTCCCTGATTTTAACAGATATAAAATAATGGAGTAACCGATTATAGAAGGCTATAGTTTCGGGCCTCCATGGAAGCAATCTTGGTTTGCTAGCTGTTCTTCTTTTTGACTCATTTTATTGAGATTACGGGTATACAGTTCAGTAGTTCACTTTATTATATTAGCTGTATATAACCACCAGACTAATAAACTCTGTCACACATGAAATTAGGTATTCTATACATCTGATAAATTTTAGTTAAATACAACAGCAAAATTTGTAACCTGAAAATTCAGAAACTCTTATGACTTGAATTTGGAACGAACCAGAACTACCAGTAAAATGTGAGGTCATCTTTTCCTGCCCTCACTATTCAAAGCTCCAGCAAGGAATGACAAGCCTGCCACATTCATTTATACCAATGGCAATCCTAACATCATTCCTGGCCCATGTTTGAACAGTGTTTTTGCTGTGAACAGTTAAGTCCACCAAAACAAAAAGCAAAATATATGTGTGGTAACTGAACTGAGTACTAATAGATATGATTCAAATTTTATACCAGTTTCAGTGCAATACTAAATGCAGCTAACTGCAATGTACAGTATCATAGGAAATGTAAAATCCAAATCTGACTAGGATATTTTATCCTTTAATTCATTCAAATTCTAAACACATTACTTACTGTACAGGGATGTTTTGGAGCCTGATTCTATCCCAGCTCTACTAGCAAGAGATGTGCTTAGATGGGTCAGTCGTTCATTGCATGGTATACTCACACATACAAGGAGAGGATACAATCACTAATCTAATGTGCCCACTTTTAGATTATTGGAAAAAATGGAATAGGAAACAAACATAAAAAAGCACAGGTAGGATGGAAAGACAGTGCCTAACATCACTAGCATGGCATCACAGTGCTACCTTTGGACAAATGGACAAAACAAGTAAAATAAAAATTACTGATTCTTATTTTATAAAAATTTAAATTACATACAGGCTGATTTTTCTGAAAAAAAAAACCCAAATTTCCTTCCTTTTAAACAAGAACAAAATTATAGTATATAGCTAGGATTATACTGCATCCGACAAATATTGACAGTTTGGGGCAAAAATCTGTTTTATGTGGGTGTTAGAAAAAGACTTGTTAAAAAACAATAATGACTTATGAAGTATAAAGTACTAAAATTGCACAGTACAAAGTGGAAGCCATCTTTTTGCCTAATTTGACAAAATAAGTAACTACATGTTAATGTATTACTGTATGTTCTCATTAGTACTTTGCTTGCTTTTAACCTCTTGAAATTAAGTGTATTGTAAGAGAAAATATTTTTACATACATATGAATCTAGATGCATGGTATTGATTTTAGTTTTCCTATACAACAGAAGAAGTATGGTTAGCATTAGCCTGAATATGCATTTTGGCTTAGTTATTTCACTGCAACCATTTGCTTAATTAGACATTTGTTACTTTCATTAAATATTACTTATTTACACTTTTCTTTTTCCTTCATAGGTATGGAAATTGCTTCCAAAACTAAATTAACAAAGATATCTGTTTTACTTTTACATTTATACAAGTACTTTAATACCTCAATACATTTTTTCTAATTGCTCTTTTACAGGTACATAAAACTCACAGAATCAAGAACACTTCGGACTGATGAAGCTGCCAGATACTGTCTGCATTTTTCTTCAACGACTATTTTTCTATCAATGATTATTATTGCAGTGGTTATCTTACTGAAATTTCCCAGGTATGTGAAGTATTCATTTACTACTCTGGCATATCAGGCATCTGTCACATAATATATAGAGTGGTTTGCTAAAGTTTGGCCACCCTTGCTTAAAATATCTGTTACTGTGTATGGTTAAGTAAGCAAAAGATGAACCGATCATTTTTATTTACATCATTCACAGGTAGAAAATGCCAAAAAATGAAAAGGGCCTGAAGCAAAAGTTGGGGCACCTGACATAGTCAGTAAGACCCCTTTGGCAAGTATCACAACTTGTAAATGCTTTTTGTAGCCAACTAAGAGTCTTTTAGTTCTTACTAAATGGGTATTTTCGCCCATTCATCCTTGCAAAAGGCTTCTAATTCTAAAAGATTCTTGGGCTGTCTTGTATGCACTGCTCTTCTGAGATCTTTCCACAGATTTTCCAATAATGTACAGTATAGGTCGGGGGACTGTGCAAGCCATGGCAAAACTGACAGCTTGCACCTCTTGAGGTATTCCATTGTAGATTTTGAGGTATGTTTTGGATCGTTCTCTTCTTATAGGACCCTTCCTCTTTTTAACTTCAACTTTTTTACAGATGGTGTGATGTTTGCTTCCAGAATTTGCTAGTATTCATTTGAACCTATTCTTCCCTCTACCAATGACATGTTCCCTGCGCCTTTGACTGCAACGGAAGCCCAAAGCATCATCGATTCACCCCGATGCTTAGTAGTTGGAGAGGTGTTCTTTTCTTGGAATTCGACACTCTTTTTTCTCCAAATATACTTTTGCACATTGAAGCCAAAAAGTTCTATTTTGACTTTATCAGTCCACAGGTCTTGTTTATATGTTCATTTACAAACTTAATGTGCATGAAGAAGGGGCGTGAGTTGCCTCGAAAGCTTGCATATTGTCATCTTTTTAGTTAGCCAATAAAAGGTGTCATTTTGCTTGGCTTTCCTCTACATTCATAATGGCTAACACGGTACAACACCCTAGTACTACTCCTATCATCATAAAAATAATATCAAGTATACATCTCAGTATTTTAATTATTCAGAGAGCTGTAATATCACAAATGTAATGGATTCTGTGTCCTGTCGGAGGAAGAGAAAGCCAGTTTAAGAATCACATAGTGATTCACACACAGAGCACATAGAAGAACACATACAAAACAAAGCAATTAACTTGCTACTTTAGTTAACGATGGGATTTGAGAAACTAGTAAGTTAAACGATTTTAAGATGAAGTTTATGATGTTCTACTTTAATGACAAAATAAACTACATGATTAAAGTGGAAATTTTGAGATTAAAGTTGACATTTTCAGCTTTTTTCTCACTGTGTCCCTTTTTTTTCTTTCTCTGTACCCTAATAAGCTTTCATATGACACTCAGACAGTAGCCTTTTCACTGTGACTTTGATATCTGACAACTTCTTTTTTATTTTGGGCGCTGTGTGACTTTGTAAACTTGAGCTTTCAAGTTTCTCCGACACTCTATGTCACTTGATCAACTTCCTTTTGTTGTTTATACTACTGTTAAAACCAACAAATAGTATGTTTTTTGTTGCCTCCACTTGGTATTCGCTGAAATTCTTCTATTTTCTCCCGTGCTTTTGCCATTGCCTTTTCACAGAACACTGAGCTTAAGGGCTATTTACTGTATATTGATTGACATATTCCAAGAGGCATAATTCTGGGAGGAGTTGGGGTGGGGCTGCAGGAGTGTGTACATGCATTACATTTCACGCTGACCGGAAATAATGGAGCAGAAGAACATGGAAGTTGGCGTTCTCACAGATTTTTGCATCTGGATTTTTTTGTGTGTATGCATATTTCCACTTCTTTCTGTACGCCATGTTTTAGTGTGAATTCTACACACAGCGTTATGCATGAAGCACCAGGATTCCTGGAGTCAGGAGGAATTTTTGCCGGCAGAAGGGACAAAGTGATCGTGGCTGGACGTGACAACATGGATCCTTGGGACAGTTCTTCTCCACTCTAAGGCTAATGAAAACCATGTTAGTTCAGGCATTACATTCAAAATCTTTTCCATATTTCTACTTGATCCCATACTCCTTTGTCTGACAGTAAATCTATACTAATAAAAGGCAAAGCCCTCACTGACTCACTGACACACTCATCACTAATTCTCCAACTTCCCGCGTAGGTAGAAGGCTGAAATTTGGCAGGCGTATTCCTTACAGCTTACTTACAAAAGTTAAGCAGGTTTCATTTCGAAATTCTACATGTAACGGTCATAACGGTCGATAACGGTCGACAACGTCCGCCATGTTGAACTTTCTTATTTATGGCCCCATCTTCACGAAATTTGGTAGGCGGCTTCCCTGTGCTAACCGAAACCGATGTACGTACTTATTTTGATGGTATGACGCCACTGTCGGCCGCCATATTGAACTTTCCAACGTCACTAATTTTCCAACTTCCTGTGTAGGTAGAAGGCTGACCCCATCTTCACAAAATTTGGTAGGTGGCTTCCCTGCGCTAACCAAAACTGATGTATATACTTATTTCGGTGGTATGACGCCACTGTCGGCCGCCATATTGAA
>JANRMT010062837.1:43215223-43256564 GCA_026402145.1 Polypterus bichir lapradei | reverse complement strand
TTGGCAGGCTAATTCCTTACAGCTTACTTACAAAAGTTAAGCAGGTTTCATTTCGAAATTGTACGTGTAACGGTCATAACGGTCGACAAAGTCCGCCATGTTGCACTTTCTTATTCATGACCCCATCTTCACGAAATTTGGTAGGCGGCTTCCCTGCACTAACCGAAACCAATGTACGTACTTATTTCGGTGGTATGACGCCACTGTTAGCCGCCATATTGAACTTTCCAACGTCACTAATTCTCCAACTTCCCGTGTAGGTAGAAAGCTGAAATTTGGTACTTATTTTGGTGGGCATTACTTACAAAAGTTAAGCAGGTTTCATTTCGAAATTATACGCGTAACGGTCATAACAGTCGACAACGTCCGCCATGTTGAACTTTCTTATTTATGGCCCCATCTTCATGAAATTTGGTAGGCGGCTTCCCTTTGCTAACCGAAACCAATGTACGTACTTATTGTCGGCCGCCATATTGAACTTTTCAACGGTCTTTGTTACTTATGGGCCCATCTTCAAGAAATTTGGTACACAGGTTCCCAACGCTAACTGAATCCTACTTATGTACATATATACATCCATAGTCTGCAGCTCGGTCACCGTGTGAGGCGGCGTTGGGTCCCCCATCCCAACGCCTCCCACGTTGTTGGCTGCCTGCCTATATAAGGCCGTCCGTCGCTCCGGTCTCATCATTCCCTTCCTTGCTTTGCCACGGGATTCACGTCTCCCTGCTGATAACTACAGCCTTTTTATTTAATCCACGGCTTCTCCGCTGTTTTATTGTTCATTTATTACGATTATAGTTATTGTGTAGGTATTTTAGACTTCCTTTACATTATTCAGGTACCCATTTCCTTTATCATTCCAACCGTACCCCTATTAACATGTCTATCGAGGTGATCACCATCGATCAAAGAACTGTCACTTACCAAGTGGTTTCCATGCCTGGAGATGGCACCTGCCTTTTCCATTCTCTGTGTTACATATTGCACGGCCATATCAGGCTCACTCTTGATATCCGGAGGAACATTGTGTCTTATGTATTGAATGACTGGGACAGGTTCAAGGTGTGGACTGATGACGGTACAGTAGATAATTAGACTACACAGGAGCACTAGAAGAGTGAAATGCTTAAAGCCCTTCACCTATGGTTCTGCATGTGAGTTGATGGCTGCCGCTGAATTGTTCGGTTGTCGCTTTCAAGTGTACCGAAATGGCCAAATATTTTACACCTTTCAACAACCGCCAATGCCTCTTAAACATCTTAGATTCACAGGTGACGATTTCAATAGTGGACACTTTGATGTTTATGAATGTTTAAACTCTCAAAAGCTGGATGTGAAGTTATCGATGAAACCGGTTGTGTGCTTACAACGCTTGACAGATGCCGAATGTCACTTCAACACAAGTCCTGCAAATACTGTCGTAATTGAAACAAACCATGAAACTCAAACCGATTATGACAGCAGCAATCCAAGCTGTGAGATTTGAGACAAGATTACTGTTCACATGGCCAACTGTACATTGCATGCTCAAGAGTAAGCTCAGCGCACAGCTTGTCATATTACAACCGGAGGGCCGAACTGACAACATAGTATACAAAGAGATCCTTAACAAATAATTATTGGTATATTTTCCCTCAGTTTAAAAAGGTTTAATTTTCTTCTTAATAAAAATTTTACGGCAATACTTTGCCGCTGCGAAGTGCGGGTATTTTGCTAGTTTTATAATTATACTACAGTGCTAGAATGTTGTACCTTATTAAGCCATTATGGACGAGATGAGAAGTCAAGCAAAATGACACCTTTTATTGGCTAACTAAAAAGATTATAATATGCTACAGGAAATAAATAAATAAATAAAAACGTGTGTGCTGCATCTCTCACAGGCGGATTGCAGTCAGCCAAAGATGGTGGCCTGGCCCTCCCAAAGGAACTCCAATTCCCAGCAGCCTCCGCGAGACCCGTCAGAGCACGTGCCAACAGCAGGCATGTTCATTGGCTCCCGGCCGGAGGGTAACACGAACCAGGAAGTGAGTATACTTCTGGCTGAATTAATTAAACGTTTTGAAATGTGAGAACTCAAAAGATTGATCGAGCCCGTAAAAGATATTTTTCAGATGCTGGCGGTGATTCAGAAGATCGTCAGGGATCTGGGAGAAACAGCTGAGGCGCCCATCCGGAAGGTAAATGAGTACCTGCAGCGAATCGGACGGGAGCATCCAGTGTTATATGATGTGGCGGTACAGGTGAGTAATACCGGTACCATAAATAATGAAATAGGGACACAGTTTGATCTGGGCCCGCATTTATTAAGTAGTGGGTGCCAAGTTACTGCGTGCCCTACAAGAGAGGCCGGAACGTTGACGGAGTGGTTGGGGGAAGAGCCAATCGATCTGGAGCAGCTGGACGGTGCTGTCTCTCGGAGCGATCCGGTCCTAAAGACCCCGACCTGTGTTATTATTAAGTCAAAAGGGGTGCAGACAGTAAAGGGTCTCTCTCTATCTCATAGAGAGACTCAGACTGTGGGGAAGCCCCAGATTAAACAGGAGATCTTTAAGGTAAAGCGGGGGTCTCCTGACAAACTAGAGAAAGGCGAGAAAGAACCTTTAGTGGCAGTGGGGGTCTCCTCCTCAGCAAGAAAAGGGGTGGAGCTAACTTTTCCTAATTGTTTTCAGTCCCGCAGGAGGAGAATAACAGGAGGACGAAGGCAGTGCTATGGATGCCGAAGGTTGGACCACATTTGGCGAAACTGTCCTTGGAGAGCGGGAGACCAGGTGTCGAATTGGACTAATATTCCCCCTAGATTCTCCAGGGAATGAGAAACAAGGATCAGCCAGGGTTCGACCGGAAACTCCTCTTGGAGAAAGACTTCCCTCGCGGGGCTGGCCACTCCGAATTATAATTCTTCACTGGGGGAGGAGTACTGTTATGTATGGCCGGCCGTTCATACCAGCCAATACCTCCATGCTGCCAGGTGGAGCCCTCCCTGCAGTATGGAGGTGCCCCGAAGACCAGTAGGGCATCATGGACATTGGAGTCTTTATGCACAGCCCTGCTGGATACCATGGGGGCCGCTAGGAGACGCTGCAGGGAGGAACAATGAGTATTTGCCTTACGCCCCGGAAGTACGTCCGAGTCACATGGACAAGGGGAATGACATGCTTCCGGGGTGAAGAAAAGGACTTTTGATCTGACCCGGAGGTGATAGGAGATCACATGGACTGGGGATTGGAACACTTCTGGGTCAGGGATAATAAAAGGACTCTGGGAACTCCCAGATGGCGAGCTGAGCTGGGTGGAAGGGTGGCAACGCGTTTGGGAGTGGAGGATTGTTATTATAGTGATTATTGATTATTTATATGAGTATTGTGGAGAGGAGGGTGCTTTGTGCACTGTTATGTATAAATAAAGTCAACATTTGGACTTTTACCTCGTGCCTGGCATCTTGGACAAGGGTTCAAAGGAGCGATAGTGGACCCAATCTGTCACAATATATATATCTATACACACATACACACACACATATATATATATATATATATATATATATATATATATATATATAGTGGATGCTAGGGGTCACCGTTGCCTCTTAAACCCAACAGACAGACGCACAAGACACAGGTTAAAGGCACCCAGAAGATATTTATTAAATATTTTTTCTTCCACAGTGCTCCCAAAGCACCACAGATGCCAACACACAATCAATAAACATAATAATAATCAGTAAGCTTCATCCACCAACCACCCGATTCTGGCTTGCCTACTGCGTCTTCAGTAGTCCTTTAAATAGTCCTTGACCCGGTAGTGCTTCTGTTCTTCCTCCCACGTGACTTGCCAGCACTTCCGGGTTGGATAGAGGACATGAGGTATCTTTTGCCCGGAAGTACTTCGTAGCTTCCATCCTCGTGACTTGGGAGTACTTCTGGGCTATGGATGAAATACAATTCCTCCCATCCACTTGCAGCATCCCCTGACGGCATCCACGGTACCCAGCAGGGCTGTGGTATTACACCACATGTCCCACAGTGCCCTGAGGGAATCCAGGGCACTGCTGCAGTCCAGTGGAGCTGCCATCTAGCTTTTTGGGGGAGGCAGTTTCCTACCAAAGCTGCCTTCCCCTGTCCTTCGATTGCAGGGGCATCCCAGCATCTCTTACTATATATATAGATATATATATATAGTGATATATGGCTGGCCATTCATCCCAGCCAATATCCCCAGGCCGCCAGATGGAGACCTCCCTGCAGCATGGAGGTGCCCCGAAGACCAGCAGGGAATCCTGAACAATGGGGTTTTTATCCACAGCCCTGCTGGATACCATGGGGGCCGCTAGAAGACGCTGCAGGGAGGAACAAGGAGTATTTTCCCTACAACCCGGAAGTGCGTCCTAGTCACGTGGACAGAGGAAATGACGTGCTTCCGGGTTGAAGAAAAAGGAGTTTTTATCTGACCCGGAAGTGTTCCTAGTCAAGGACTATAAAGGATATAGAGGGTTGAGCTGAGCTGGGTGGAAGGATGGCAATGCGTCTGGCAGTAGCAGGATTGGTTTATTGTATTGTGTAATTGTATGAGTATTGTGGAGAGGAGGGTGCTTTGTGCACTGAAAATTAATAAAAAGTCAACTTATTGGACTATTACCTGATGTCTGGCATATAGTCTGAGGGTTCAAGAGGATGGTAGCGCCCTCTATCTGTCACAATATATATATATATATTTTTTTTTTTTGAATATATATATATATATATATATATATAAAGCAGTCTGTGATACAGTAAAGAGTCTGTAGGGCACTATTTGATCAAGAAGAAATGTAAAGGGGTTCCTGTTGGCTGTTTAAGCAATATGTTGACAAAACATGCAACTTACAGGGATTAAATATTTAGAGGAATGGGTGGATACCTTCTCAATTTCTTGGTCAGTAGCAGGCTTATGTAGTAGAAATAGATCATTCCAAGAGTGCAGTGATTCATTTTGACCCGTGTCAATCCATTTTGTATATGTTTAATTATCTTTATAAAACAAAGTGGGACAAAAGATCCGTGCACAATTTTTTAAACAAAAATTAATCATTTTGATGCCCACAGAAATGTTACAAATTACGGTATGTGACGGAAAAAATTAACAGTACTATTAATTACAAAATATAACTATGCTAAACCTGGTGAAATGTCTCACCACAACAGTCTCTTCCATATCATAATACCTATGGTCAGGTTTTGCCAAACATCAAAAATATGCCAGATAACTAAAATGCAATCCAAGAAAGTAGATGATGCTGGTTACTCAATTTAAGAAGTCATTCAACAGAGGGAGTACAATTACAAATAAACTCACAAGAACTACTGAAAAATGAAAAACACAGTTTGGTGCCATCTTATATATGTTCAGTCGAAACAAACTGTGTTTGACTTGTTACAGTGTGATCCTGTAGCATTGTGCTGTGAAGGAGATGAAGGTTTGTTTGCTGTAATCTGCTGCTTATCCATTTAGGCATATGTACTGTGAATCAAAAGAATTCTTTCTGGCAGAATTCTTTCATCCAGAAGAATTCTTAAAATTAATAGGGAATCACTTACTCGA
Organism: Polypterus bichir lapradei; assembly: GCA_026402145.1. Taxonomy (NCBI): domain Eukaryota; kingdom Metazoa; phylum Chordata; class Cladistia; order Polypteriformes; family Polypteridae; genus Polypterus; species Polypterus bichir. The sequence continues at coordinate 43,250,981 of JANRMT010062837.1, read as the reverse complement.
GGACACCAGTGGAAATTAATGGTATTTAGGACTGAAACCAGAGCTGTGGGAATCTGAAACTACTGAGACATGTGGATGAAGCAGAAAAATTAGATATTGGGAAAGCTTAGCTATCAACTAATTAAATCTGCTAAATAAATGGACTGAGAGTCTCCTCTCGTTTGTCAAGTTTCTTATGTTCTTACGAAAATGATGTGGCTTTCTTTCGGATTGTAATCACATATCAATCAAACCTGCATCTCAAAATCTTCAAACTGCTTCACAGTTGAGTTATTTATGCATTGAATATTCACAGCCACTGGTACAGTAAAATACAGATGTCAAAAGAGTCCTTTTTGCACAATATTTTTATGCTTCTACCAATAATTAACTTAGTAATAGTAATCGATATCAAATTCTGATGCTTATATGTACGGTTTTAGATAATAAGATTTCAAAATAACACAGTATCTTGAACTGTGATTGAGTGTAAGTAGGCAAACCCAGCAGTGAAATTACTCCTCTTTGCCTTTTAGTATATAGATATATAGTAAGTCTTATTTAGATGTTTTGCCTGCTACTGTAGATAGTTACAACCCCACACTGAACATCAGAATAGTTGGTTCCCTGTGGGTTTGGAAAGCAGTTTAAAGAATACTTATTCAAAAGTTCTGCAATACACTGGCAACATACAGAAAGAGCTGTGTGTGTGTGTTATTATAGCTATTGTGCATTGCAGATTTTACAAATAAGAAAAGAGAGCTGACTGTACTTCAGGTTTTGAAGACATAAATGTGTATACAGAATTTTAATGACAGTATGTGACTCCAATCCATATTTCATGTTGTATTTACAAGCTGCTCAGAGAAAACATGAACAATAAAAGGCACAAAGACAGGGAGCTACAATTAATAATGCTGACCGCTGAGCAAACAAGCTAAAATACAATTTGGAAACTGCCTTTCCCAAGCCATCGACCTAACAAAGGTATGGGGAACTCTTCTCTGCTTATTTGATGGGACTAGAGAAGCTAGACAGGCACTAATGTTTGAGCTGAAGACACCAGAAATGGCACAGATATATTTCATTTTGGAAAGCTAATACAATGATTTAGTATGTGCCATAAATATGAAACTAGGAACATAACATTTAAGCTGTTAAGCCTCAAACTTTTTTGATACTACATCAAAAAGAGTGGTGGCTCTGAGGCTAGGGATCAGCACTGGCAATCAGAGGGTTGCGGGTTCGAATCCCGTAAATGCCGAAAGGGACTCTGCTCTCTTGGGCCCTTGAGCAAGGCCCTTAACCTGCAATTGCTGAGTGCTTTGAGTAGTGAGAAAAGTGCTATATAAATATATTCATGAATAATCCACTGCATCCACTGAACAGTGTCATCTCCAGGCAGAGGAGTAGCTTCAGTGACAGACTTTTGTCACTGTCCTGCTCCACTGACAGACTGAGGAGATCGTTCCTCCCCCACACTATGCGACTCTTCAATTCCACCCGGGGGAGTAAATGCTAACTTTTTTTTTTCATTTTTATTACTATTTAATTTAATATTGTTTCTTTGTATCAGTATACTGCTGCTGGATTTTGTGAATTTCCCCTTGGGATTAATAAAGTATCTATCTATCTATCTAAATGCAAAGAATTATTACATAATAATGGACACAGCTATACTCTAAATATTATTAGAACAACAGATAACAAAGAATACATTTACTCTCAAAGGTTTAAAAGTTTCCAGTTCAAAGAAGATCATTGTGAATAAATACATAGTAAAGTGGGCATAATACACATTTATGTTAACTGTTGGCCAGTCTGCATGTCTTGTTAATGGACGTCAAGCACAAAGAAATACATTGCTTCAGTCTTCTTTAGTTATGTCATCTCTTTAAGCATAGTCTGGGTACTGCCGTTTCAGGCAGCCACCAAGGAAAATAAGACCAAGGACTGTATGCCACACAAGCAGAAATAAAACAATGTACAAAATTCTGAACACAGTGGCCTCTGAGGGAGACATAAAGACTTTGAGTGCTTATATGTAATATGAATAACTAAACTATACTCTGCTTGTAGAGATTCCGAGTCTTTTTCATTAAAGTGGAATCTTTTGTTTGCAGTTATTTATGGCGAACCATCTTAAATATTGGGGATATGGAAAAAAGATACAATTTAAGTTTTGTCAATATTAAAATATTCTACTTCTAAACAGGGTCAAATATTTCTGTAAACAAATTATGTAGATCTACGGTGGGCTGGCACCCTGCCCGGGGTTTGTGTCCTGCCTTGCGCCCTGTGTTGGCTGGAATTGGCTCCAGCAGACCCCCGTGACCCTGTAGTTGGGATATGGCAAGTTGGATAATGGATGGATGGATGGATGAATTATGTAGATTAGTATGAATTCTAGACAAATCCTGAAGAGTGCTTATGCACAGATACAACATGAAGTAAAACCTTTTTCACTATACATTTGGCAAACTCTGAGACTCAGTGATGATAACAGAAAACAAAATAATATCCTTAAATTCAACTGTTTATGATGCCTGAGTGCATTGAAGATTATGAAAAGAAGTAATCTGAAATACACAGCAAGATGGTTAATGGGTGACAATCAAAAAGCTGAGCATTTGCTGCTTAATTTTGAGGAAAATGCAGACTCCATGCTATAATTTAAATATAAATGCTTAGAACAGTTCAGCTACATCTGATTAATTATTGTAACAAATGTCTGGCTGTGTAAACTATTCATTAGTGACATTTGTTTTTATCAGCTTAGAGGTGACTTTGATATAAAGTATACATACATACTATAGCAAATAGCACCTCCTAGTGTCTTTTTAATCCTAAAGTGAAGATGAGTCATATATATATATCAGATATAATGCTTTATTTGAACCATAAGGACACATAAGCTAGATGAGCTTAGGAACAGCCAAAAAATATTAAAGGAATTTATTTAAAAATTTAAAATCAGCTCTGTTACCTGGATGGATCTCCTTATACAGACTATAGTGCTGAACAGAATAGCTTCTCCACTTGTTCACCTTCCAAGTACCACAATACATTCTTCTGTCTGTCTTTCTTTTCCACCAAATACTGGTCTCTTTTCCTCCCACCAGTGAGTCTTTATCCAACTCACCTACTATCTCCACAACTAACAGGGAAGTAAAAAAAACTAAGGTTTTCAATTCAGTTTATTTCTGTATTACTGAGAGCAGGCACAGAGCGCCAAGAGAAGCTCTCAGGTAAAATGCAAGTATAGGTTTTTCAAATTACTAAACACACAATATTACACATGAAAACACAGATTTGTTAAAACAATGTAGACACTGATTACCATAAATGGGAACCAACAGTATCTGTCCATTAATTAATTAATTGCTGAACTATGACTATTTGACAATGAAGGAGAAAGAAAACAAAAACTCCAGTCAGCAGCAGCCCTGAAGAAAATAAATCTTTTGGGATGTCCACAGAGAATTGCAAGTGAGAAAATCAAAGAAAAGGACAAGGATAAATCCAAGCCAACCCTGGGGGTTATTTCATGAAGGGTGTTTATGAAATTAAGACTTATCTCAGTAATCTTCATTTTCCAATCAAGGTTTCATTAAAGCAAAGTGGTTTTTTTTGTTAACTTAAGATGTTTTTTTTGGGGTTTGGATACTCACAATTATGAATACATTTGTAAGGTTTAAGAAGCTGCTTATTGTTGTTTATAACACCTATCAGTTACAAAGTACAAAGGAAAGTGTAGTATCTAAAGATTGAGTATTTGTGGCTTTAACAATGTAGCCAACTGATGGGATTTATGATGTATTTTTAATTGTTATAAAATAGAAGAACATGTAATGGAGACAGTGGTGGTTGATCAAGAAATAATAGTTGATTTATAATAACATAGAAAAAGAATTGCATCTGCTGTAAAGAAAACAAGAAAGGCTATGTGGCAACCCATAGCACACTGATGCTCTAATTTTGTGATTTGCATAATGAAATATTAATGAAATTATTCAAATTGTTTAAAAAAAGTTTCATTTGAGTTGCCTGGTTTGATTGTAAACATATGGGTGTGTAAGCATCAAATTTAAAGCATTTAAAACAAGTATTCAATAGCAACAATTGGCAACAATTGATAATAATATACAAGAACATAACTTACTTCAGAAATACCAGAACAGTACATTTATATGCAAACATACCATATATTGCACATTTAGCAACCAAAAAGAAAGCTGCAGCTTCTGCCACTGGTGAAATGCTCCAATGTCACTCCTTTTGAAGGAGTTGCCCTCATTTAAAGAACGGAACTGTTCACTGACAAGACAAATGATTTGTATCTTACATATTCACTCTTTAATTAGCTTGGTGCTGTCGTTATTTGCCGACAAGTGCAGTCTACTGTGTCTGTGATGTTTATGAAGCCTAAATAACATTATTTAGGGTCACTGATAAGACTTCGGATAAATGCATTTTATATACAGTAGATTCGCTTACCACACTTCACATTTTATGCACTGAATGTAACAGCAAATGTATGTTTGAAAATAATTGTCATAAGTAGCAGACCAGGCTTGACAATATTTATAATGGGTATTTCTATTCTACTGGCATATCCCCAATTACAAAACATTTTGTATGTTTGATATCTTACTAGTGAAAAAAACAATATGGACTATTATACAAATTAAAAAGATGTGAAAAAGAAGTCAATTTAGTTATTGAGGTGTGCAATTGAATCAATTTAATATATGTTACTCTTTATTATTTTACAATATACATACAAATACTGTCATGAGTTTTATCAAAAATGTTTAGGGGTTTTCTTTCCATTCAACATTTTGGCTGGTGGTTTAAAGGCTCTAGTATGTAAGGAGAGGACCACACCATGGTTGATCCTAGAAGATCTTGATGTGTGGCATTTTTTGTTGTACATTAGTGTAAACAACTTTGTGCTACTTTAGTGTTGCATGTTTACTGACTTAGAACTCATACAATTATAACTGATGATTGTAACATTTAACACCTCTTTTTTAACTATTTTTTTTTTATTACTGTACCTTTTTCTTTTGTCTTTCATTGGGGACAAATGGGAATGAATGGCATAGTAACTTAAATGTAATATATTATTAATTCTTGTCATTTTTCATTAAACCGTGTAGCTTTTAAAGTTTAACTGCTATGCAATGAATATCAGATTAATGTAAAGTGTAAATAAGAATGCAGCAAAATTAAATATGCTACAAATTCCTGTAACTTGCAACAATGGTGATAACAAATGACATAATTTTAAAATTGTTTACTTTCAAAAGAAAGTTTAGGTTATAATGCTTTGCCATTTTGTAATGAATATGTAAGATAAATTTAGATGAGAATTCATCAATAATCCACAACACTCCACTAAGCTTCATGTTTAGACTGGCAAGGAGAAGGCTAAGAGATTAGTTTAGTTGCCCTGGTTACCAAGTTTGATTTTCCCTAATCCTCTTATAGTGGAACCAAAACCAGCTCAGATAACTGCAATGTCTTGATTTAAGCAAGGCTTATGCACACCGTCATCCCCTCACCCCCCATAACCATTTTTATTATCAGGGGCAGCCTTTTTAAGCTACTGAGTCACCAGTCGCCTCTCTTTGGTCTGTGTCCTGGTGCAGCCTTTAACACTAGAATTAGCAAAGCTTACGAGAAAACTTGTAAATCCGGCCCACCTTAAATCCACTCGCACATCTCCATTCAGCGTCTTTTGTCTTGTAAATGTGTCGCTAATCCTAAACAGCAAGCAGCCTGCTATACCATCCCCCCCACCGCCGGAGAAACTGCAAAAACATCTCCCAAATGAAGCCTTGTTTATCAGTGAGTCAGGTACCTAGGCTAAAAAAATATATTGTTATTCGGAACACATGCATTTCACGTTTGTGTCCACAAAGATCTGTGTAAGTGTAGGATGACAGAAATGTTGAACATATACCTAAAAGTCAAACTTTTTCCATGTTTTAGTACTAATGATAAAATGTAAACATGAAGTGTACAATGTGTGAAGACTGAAGTCCAAATATCAAATAAGCACATTTACAAAAGATACAAGTTTAACAGAACAAATGCGCTTTTTTTCCCCAAGACTATAAACGAAGAAAAAGAAATCAGGTTAGTGTTGCATGTTGTCCTGACTGCCGTGCTGTTTCTTTCAAGGACAGGTGATTGGCAGGATGACGCCGGACTTTGTCCTGTATCCAAACGGTGCCATCTTTTGCCTGTAAGACTGGTGCAGCTGCGTTGTTCTTATATGTGGACATTTCTTGCGGGGAGGGCTTCTGTTCTCTTTCTCTGATCTGAGTTCACCTCTGTTATAGCGTTTATTTGAAAACAGCACTGTATGAACAGGGAGAGCGTGAACACGACTGAGAGAATAAAACTGAATAAAAAAACACTAAGTTTGACAAGCACTATAAATTTACAGCAGCTGTTACAGACGCAAATCAAATGTATGTTTTTATTGTATAATATTAATAATAATAGCAGCTCTCTACTCAAAACGGTAAATTTGAGAAGCTGCCAGCATCGAACCCAGAAGCTCTTGATTGGGAGTCAGCTGTTCTTAGCATTGCAATACACAAGCTGTCGCATCAACCGCCTACCGTAACCTCCTTTCTTTTTTCTTCAGTTATATTCTTGAATAAAAGCACACTTGTTTTGTTATACTTGTACTTTTTGTGAAAGTGTTTATTTTATATTTGGACTTCAGGCTTCACACCTTATACACATGTCATAAAGATGGTCCTTAGGTGTGTGTGGGAACTGTTAATATTTGAATCTGATGATTGTATATAGCGCAGAACTGACCTCTCTGTACTATGCTGTCCTCTGCATCTCCTGAAGTTCAAGAGAAATACCAACATGCAGCAACAAGATCAGAAAAAAAAAACAAACGCGGTCACTAACTACAACTGCATGAAGGTATGCAACTGAATATAATGTTGCATTAGTGCAACAATGTTATTCAAAATGTACAATACAGGTCATAAAATGAATTATTCCAAATGTCATATATACCTAAGTCTTTTGTCAGCGCAGCTTTGACATCATTGATCAGAAGGTGCATACTAATTCAGCGTGAGCAGGAGCACTCAAGAATAATACTGAATTCAAAAAAGTCACATCCACAGTCATTCTCAGTCATGCACACCACTCACATCCACGTCCACAGTTTTCCCAGTCTCATTCGCAAAAGATCTGACACGGTTTTCAAATAAAGAGGGGGTGTAACAAAACAAGTTTGTTTGTTATACCACGTCTTTATCTGAAAATGCCGTCAGATCCAGGGGGTGTTTGGGAGCATGAACGTGAGTAAGAGAATAAAACTGAAAAAAAAAGGCTAACTTTAACCATAAATTTACAGACGCAAATCAAATGTATGCTTTTATTGATGATATTAACAATAAGAGCAGCTCACTACTGAAAATGGTAAATTTGGGAAACAGCTGATATCAAAATCACGACCTCTTGATTGGAAGGCAGCAGTTCTTAGCATTGTACCATGTAAGCTGTCATATCAACCGCCTACCGTAACCTGCTTTCTTTTTTTCCGGTTAAATTCTTGAATAAAAGTGCACTTGTTTTGTTATACTTGCACTTTTTGTGAAAGTATTTATTTCATATTTGTATTTCAGGCTTTACACCTTATACATTTCATGTCTACATTTTTTCATGAACATGAAAAACGTTTCTGTGTTAACTACGTTTTACATAGATTTTTGTTGACACGGAACACACATAAAATGTATGTATTCCAAATGATGATGTACTATTTTACCCTATAAAGCTCCAGCACTTCACTCGAAGATAAACACTGAGCACTGAGAAACTTCTTTGCGAATTAAACTGCAGCGGTGGGCGGGGGAATGGGATACCAGGCTGCTTGCTGCTTATCGGCACATTTACAGGACAGAAGACACTGACAGAGGTGAGAATGGATTTAAGGTGGGCTGGATTTACGAGCTTTCCCGTAGGCTCTGGTAATTCTAGTGTTAAGGGGAGTCTTACAATCTTGTCTTTTCACTATCTTGTGCTATGTTTTCTATGTTATTGTTTTGTTTACTGTCTTTTATTTTTGTAATGTGGTGACACATGATGATGTAATCAACAAATGCTAACATATATCACAAATTCAATCTTTTAGATTTACTCTTTAAACATCTGTAAGAGCCATTTGCTAGTTATTTAAGATATATAAATGTTTGCCTATATATTAGTGCATAGTCTATGGGAGGTTCTTACAATGCCTAAAGGTTGAATTGAATCGGTATATTCTAACTATTTCTAACTTCTCTGACTATACATCATACTCATTTAGTGATCCTGCATTGCCATGTGTAAGGCATTGAGGGCACATGGTTTTAAACCGTGCCTTATGTGCCAAGTAACATGAAAGACAACATGCTGTATTGAATGTGCAGCACCATAAGTTTAAAGCATACTGAAGAAGAAATAAAGCACCCTTAAGTATTGAAACAACTAAAGTTTGATAAGAAAAGCTATGTTTAGAGAAGTTTAGATATTTTTTCTAATTTGTTGCCTTTTATTCTACGTATGTGACAACCCTTTTTTCTTTATTCTTATGTAGACTATTTGCTTTGAATTTGCTCTTTTAAAACTAACTTTTGGACTAAGAGATTTCTTTTGGCACGCGTTTTACCCATGCTTGATTCTGCCTTACATACCCGCAGCTACAACATACTGTAAATATGTAAATAAATAGTGCTTTTTTTTCTTTCTTTTTCTTATTAGGGCTGGAACTTGAACACTGAACTGTGGAGGGCTATCAGGAAAAGAGATTGTGGCTTTTTTTTTTTTTTCACAACTGTTCCTGACAGTAATGTACATCTTCAGGATTGAAGCCTGTTAAGATTCTCTGGTGCATTGGAGTGGCAATCTGTTTTTTTTAACATTCTCTTAAGAAATGTTAATATGAAAAGCACAATTAAGATGAAAGATACATTATACTCAAGAATACACACAATATAATTACCTTATATAGTGCAACATGCATTGCGTATCACTGAATTACAGTATGTGTAATCCTGTTTCCTTGGTAACATTAACCTATTAAATAGTAACATTGTCAATATTCAATGCACATTTTTACATATATGTAAGGCACTGATGTTTTTCCATAGACCGACTAATGTATGCTTTTATTTCTAAATAGCTGCAGAAAAATAATTATACACTGCACTGCGACTTATGAGTAACCACAAATGATCTTACCCAACACAGTAAACATTACAGTTTGTACAGATGCTAAGGTCAGTAATCAGAACAGCACACAAGAGGTTATGCCTTATGGGTGAGCAAAATAAAGTCTTATTTGTCTAGTATTTGCTATGGTTATTTGTTTGTACTATATGTGAGTCAGTATTTTAAAGTTAAACAGCTTTAGAAAAAAGTGATTGAGTGAAATAAATGAAGAACTACTAAACAAGGAAAATGGTGTTTTCTTTTCTGTCTGTTTAGTTGTTTATCACTGCATATAAGAGTAGTGTAAGTTTAAACCCTGAAGACTACAGATATATTCTGTTAGTCATTCATACTCCTACCAATATATCTTACTGACAGATGTCTTGAGGTTAATCCTGACATAAATGTATCTATATAAAGGACACAGTAATTTTTATTTCTAGGTTTGGCCTGAAAAATATATAGAGGAATGTGGAGTCACACAGTAAAAAATACTACTGCCTAATTTTTTTCTGTTATAAATAAGACTGGACTTTTGATGATTTCACAGCAGTACAAAATGACTTCTATGTGATCTTGACCGGTAAACTGCACATTTAAAAAAATGTGGGTAAGGAGTTTTTGATATTTGTTAGATAGGAGCCTGAACTGAAATCGACTTAATCCAATAATATAGCCATGAGGAGCCAAATGACAGCATTGTGGACAAGGCAGGTATCAATTCTGGTTTGGATATCAATGTATCACAGTACACTCTCTCCCAAAATCGAAAATGAAATTTATTCCTATTAAAATGTAATTAACGGTCTGTGCTGATGATCCTGTAGAAAGTGGAGGCAACTGAAATGTTCTGATGCTGACCATCATACTGTTGCAAAGCCTCGCTTTAAAGTTTTAATTAAACAACAATGTTGTCACTGCATTCCCATTACCCTATTAAATATGCAATCTAAACCCAGTCACTTAACCTATTTGTGCTACAATCATAAAAATATTTACACATGAACAATTTGAGCTTCGCCCCCTGTTACGTGCCAGCCACTTCATGTCTCTGCCGCTCACATTGTGAAGAGAGGGCCTGAATGCACCCCAAGGAGATGTGGTCACTTGTCCGAAACCCCCTCTTAAACATTGATACAATGGGAAACAAATACAGTTTTTTTTACCTCCTCTTTGCTTAATCAGCTAATGGCTTGCTGCTGCTGCTGCTGTGCCATGTGATCTGCATTTCGTGCGCCGCTTCAAACATTTAAAAGCCTGTACAGCAGCTGTCCTTTTGTCTCACTGCCTTGTCTCTCTTCTCCCCCAGACATCCTCTGCTCCTGTTGGGGGTCCCGCTCCCGAGACGCACACCTATGAAGAGGAAGATTTTCTATTCTTTTAATTGAGAGACGGAACTGTCCCCACCAACTACACATGGAGCTCGATTCACTCTTGAAAGAGACTATGCTTGTTTGAAGTGTTTGAATAACGTTTCTGTCTCTAAAATATTCTGTGTATCTGTGCAACTCTGTGACCCAAGTATGACAGCGTATATGGATTTCATTTTCACCAAACAACAAATCTTTTAATTCTTGCGGATATTTCACTGAGTAATCATTTCCGTTTGTTTGTGCTAATGCAATCTTTACTATCATTTTTTGAGACTTTTGAATTTTAGTACTTTCATTATCTCTAACCTGCTCTGCATGTGTATTGCACCAACATTTTTGAATTCTTTACGATGTTCTACTTTGTCATCTACTCTTTGTCTTTTATTTCCAGCCCCGGGCATGGTTAAATCTCTTGGCACAAAGTCTCATCTCGCGGGACGTGAAAGTGTGTCTCTGAGCAAGTCACGTCTCGTCTCTCTTCCCAAGATTTTTTTATTATTATAGAGAGACAATAATATTACTAGGAGATATGCGGACATCCATTTCTCAAATAAAGGTGGTTCTTATACATCAAGCTGAACATTTCCATTCTGGCAAGAAAGAGTTTTGTTTTCACCTTGAAAAAACATAACTCCACAGTGATCATATTATAGTACTCATGCATTTTTCTTTTGTTCTTGTTCTTGCATTCTGCATCCTAAATTATGCAACCACTGCTCTTCTTTTTCCTGTTTCCAATTACAAAGTGCTTTTTCACGGCCAATGATCAAAAAACACAATACTTACACTTGATTATGAATTTAGAGGATGTATGCACCATGTTCTGGGGGACTGTCAATGGATGGGCTTGTAAGGATCAAACTTTTATTACAATAAACCTTTCTGCCCACTAATAAGACACTTAACATTGCATCTTTTCTTTCTGCTATATCACTTTTTTGATCACTCTACTTTTCTCAGGTTGCTGCAACCTCAAAATATTTGCCTTTTCCGGAACTTATACAAGTCAAAACATTTCAATGAAAACCAAGGCTACAGGCTGCTGCACCATATGTGCTTGTCACTCAGTGGATGCCACAGCTGTCATTGTTCTTCTTCCTATCGCATATTTGACTTCTGTAATTTGCTTCATGCTCAGCAGATGTCACTTATCTTCTTTTTCTTTCTGTCATGTCTCAAATAAACGAAGGTCTTCTGCTGTAGTACTAAAATGGAATGCTTGATGTGGGAAAGACAAGTAATTACATAAATGGAAGTGACAAGTGCTTTTACTGTCTATTATGGTTTGTAATGTGACTAATTGGAACAACTGTATATTGATAATAACAATCTCCAATACTCCATTACCATTGTTTTTATCCAGTTTATTTCCTTTTGTGTGAATATAATCCAAGGATTCATCTTTAAAAAGTTCTTTTAAATGTTACAGTACATGTGGCTGGTATATGAGAGAGAAAACACTGATTATAAGAGTTTACTTCCATTAATTTTGCTCTCAGTTCCATGACTCTAAAATTCACCCAATTACAGACCAGGAATTGTGTGAAGTAAGCAAATTCAACAATTACTATTATCACTCCCATTTCCTACCACTGTTTCCTATGGATACTCCATATTCTATCAGCTTGCAAAAAATGAACATAAAAATGATTTGTTAAAACCATTTTAGTACAAATACAATGTTTAGACATTGTGGTGAAATAAGCCACAAGAAAATACTCAAAAAAGAGTTGGGGAATGACCCCATATATTGTCCTAAGGACAAAGATGAAAATACAGTCAAAATAAATAAAAAAAAATGATTACAATCAACACACAGCCATTTTCGTGGCTTTTATATAGCGATCAAAAAACATGGTAGAAGGAAGTGATGTCATTATGGCAGAGTCAGAAGTGATGTCGTCGTATATGACTGGAAGTGACGTCACTCTACAGGAATCGGAAGTGATGTCACGGATGTTACGTGGTTTGAGATTGCAGCCATTTTGTTTGCCTGGAAACAAGGTAGGTGAATTATGATTTTTCTTCTTTATTTCTGCAGACAAAGAGAAAGAGAGACATCAATGCACATAACCATCCTCTCATCTCGCAAAATATCACTCACCTTAGGACTTGATGGCTGCTTCTTAGGCGCATGTGTGTGACAACATATATAACAATTTTTGTTGCATTCCAATTAATAATTTTTACCAAGTCACAGAGAGTGTCCTGTTGTCCTTCTATATAAAAGCGGTCGGGATTGTCCTTCCGTCCTGTGAGTGCTACGCAGGCGCGGAGTTTCACACACGCCCCGTCCATTTTGCAATGCACAATGGGATTTGTAGTTTCGTTTTTCCAGGTAAAAGATGATTTTCTACTCCAGACTGTGCGAGTAGCATGGAGTTTCACACATGCCTCGTTCATTTTGCAATGCATTTCGTTTTTCCAGGTAAAAGATGATTTTCTACTCCAGACTGTGCGATATCTTCTTCTTCTTTCTTACTATATAAAAGCGGTCGGGATTGTCCTTCCATCCCGTGAGTGGAAAGAGTAGCGGTATTCCGCTTATCGCAGACTTACTACTTGCAGCTTGCGGTACGAAGCGACATGATGTGAGCAGAGTTCGTGCTCCCATCATTCCCTTGCTTTTGTGCGCGATGCGCTGGAAAAATAGACAAAATTATGTCTCTGGAAATAATTAATGTTGATGGAGTACAAATGCCTCACCGCATAGTAAATATCAGGGGGGTTAAAAAGGGCGACCTCAATATAGAAAAAAAGTTTAAATTTCATCACAAAAATAACAGAAACTACGAGTATTAAAGTAATACCGCTCAAATGCAATATAACCAAATTAATGAGTTTGTATAAAATATCAAACTGATCTACATATTGAATTGCCTTAAGAAGTGGTCAACTTAAAAGTCGGTCGCCTTAAAAGGCGGGTCAGCCTAGTATCAAATAAGGCTTGTGTCTTTCTCATTTGCAAATGATGATGTCCTCTTGGCATCCTCTGATCTTTGGCATGCATTGGAGTGGTTGCAGCTGAATGTGGTGCAGCCAGACAGAGTATCTGAGGTCATAGGCTTCTTCCACAAGACAGTGCTCTCCTTTCTGTTGGTGAAGGTTCAGCAGCCTCCCTAAAAGTAGGAAATTATGCACCTTAGATCTTGTTTACAAGTGATGGTAAGAGCAGTTGTAAGATTAACCAGCAGAACAGTGCAGTGACTGTAGTATTGTATACTGTTCCGGTAAGTGGTGGCTAAGCAGGAACAAAGTCCACAGACAACAGCTTTAATTTATCAGTAAGTCTAGGTACCCATCTTCATTTATGATAATGTGCTTTGAATAATACAGTCATTTTACAGTTAGATGAAATGAGGCTTCTCTGCATGATTACTGAGCTTGCTATCCATGTAATGATGACATGATAAAAAGAAGGAATGTTTGAGATTGGCTGCTGACCCTCCATTAGATCAGTACAGATAATCATATGTAATAAACCTGTTTTCTAGTTACCTTTCACGGCAAGTGCCTCACACACCTCCCACTGGGCAGACCCAGGATGTGGCAACAAGATGAAAACAAGCTGAATTATGTGGCTGGAATTTAGAAGTCTGGTCCGATCAACTTAACAAACACAATAAACCAACATTCACTTTTAAAAAAAACCCATAAAATTTACATTTCTTTTTAAATCATGCAGTGAGAAAAAAGTCTAATTACCATACATTATGTTTGTTAAAAAGCCCAACCTTTAGTTGTGCACTGTTACACCAACAATGCAATCTGTTCACTGGACACTCGTTTCCCAACAGAAGTTTTGTCCAGTCATGGAATCCCTGTCAGCGTCTCCTCGTCGTTCTTTTTCTCCACTCTGGGCTCCTTGTGTTGCTGTGACCTAGGCACGCCTCACTTCTCGTCTGCCAGCTTCGTTCGGTCCTTTCATGCAGCTTCCCTCTCCCGCTGGACCCACACCCGTCTTCTTGTGGAGCTGTGTCTTCCTCCCCCGGGGAAAGTGTTGCCGTTCGTGTCCCTCACGTTGCACCAGCCACGTACCCCAGTCTGCCAGTGAGCCTCTGTGCTCTCTGCGAGTCTTGGCAGCGTTCTGAGTGGACTGTTCCTCCCCTTGCCTTCTGCTGCCCAGAAGCTTAAATCTCCTTCAGTCCCTGCAATTACCAGTTCTGGACAATCGGATTAAACAATGGCACAGCTACATTTCCTGGGTTTAACAATTAATGAAAACACAAGTTAACAAAATGTATTGTTACCAATCATGAATAAGTACAGATATGCTGATTAGAAACCAATAGCGTCAGACATGTAATATCCAAGTCAGGTAAATACACACATCCTCCAAGGGAGGAGCAGGTCTATTATCACAACTTTGTATTGTTTGTATACTCAACCAGACAGACTTCAAAGCAGTGACTCCTTTGCCAGACAGCAATACCTACATCCTGCAGACAACCCTGACACAATCAGTAACTGGTTTATCCAGCATATCGAAATACAAGGTCCCCTTCTGACAAGATTTTATTTCTTTATAGCCGTAGATGTCATTTCTGATATCTGTTATCATACCTCAAGTTGCCTCATGCAGAATTAGAGAACAGTTTACCAGTTAGGGCACAACAGAAACATAAGCTTTGCATATTGGTTGAATCAAGACACTAGTGTTTTGGATGGATCTGATGAAAAATGGTAATTGCAAACTAGAAAATAGCATTTGTTTTCTAAATGTGGTAGATACATATGGCACAGAATCTCAATGCATTGAATGGCTGTGTCACTCAATATTTATCTCTATGGTTCTGATTAGTTCTACATCAGAGCAGATTGCACTGTTTCACTACCTTTCTTTCATTAAAGTTTTAGATATGAAGGTTACTAGAACTGTTTGTGGTGGTAGTTTTTATCTCCCTTTTCGTGAGAACACTGGAATGTCTTCCTCCTTGGACTCTTTTTGTGATTGCATCAGTTAGTTACAGCAATATCAGGAAGCTACAACCACAAACTAAATTCTCTTAACCACATTGCCCTGAATTCCTGTCAGATATTAAATTATCTTCTGACTCCTACTGCTGAGCTGTAATGATGTGCACTCCAACCAGCCAGGATATGAGCTCTGCAGTGATTATGCGATATGAACATGAGGGACTGTAGTGCTAGTGATAGCACTTCTAACAGATCTGTTTTCTGTCAGGCTCCTATCCTCTCTCAATTACAGGGATCTGTACTCGCTATAACTGCTATTTCATCTTCAGCTTTACAGAATTTGTTACTTTGCACTAACTCTGATATTGTCCTAATTTGTCATGATTGTTTTCTTGCTTGCAGTGTTTTACTGTAAAATGTTAATTTTATTATTTTGTTTTGAGCATTACACCATTTTGAATTTCTACCAGCAGTGACACTTTGTCTTTTTGATTTCATTATACTGTTTAATGTTGTTGTGGTGACTGTTAACATGATTGAATTCATGTGATGCATGAATTATTGTTAAAGCGGATATAAACAATTTGTTACAGTGCAAGTTATGTTTTAGTATTGGGATAAGTTACTCTCGACTATTTAGGTGATGTGTAGATCAGTTGAAAAAAGTTTTAAAGTTTACTTAGAATGTTTGTTTGCACAATATATTAGAGCAGTACACAAAGAAATCCTGTCTTGCTGCTACTTGCTTGTTATTCAAAATTTGTATTTTCACACCCTGTTAGGAGACCAGCTTGTCTAAATAGGGTACTGCAGAGTGAATGATATGTATGACTGAAGGGAGGAGGGTATATTTTGAGAAGAAGAGAGGGATAGGGAAGGTGAGGTGAAGGAGAAAGAATGTGGGTGGAATGACTAGAAGTGAATGATGGAAGCCTATGAAAGAAAAAAATCGGAAGCTAAATTAATCAAACAAAAAGTGCGAACAAGTCATTGAAGTGGCATGCCCAAAATGGTTAACACTAGAATCCCTAAAGCCTACAAAAAAAGTCATAATGCTGGGCCACCTTAAATTCCTTCGCACCTCTTCATCAGCATCTTTGTTTTGCAAATCTGTCAATCAGCATAAGCAGCAAGCAGCCTGCTGTCCCAACGCCCATTGACACAACTGAAGTGAGACGCAAAATTCTCAGAGCTCAAGTCTGTTTATCTGGGTGTGAAGCGCCTTGAGTTACATAGGGTAAATAATATAACATTATTTGGAATATGCACATTTCATGTGTGTTGTATTTCTACAGTAATCTGGATAAATGTAGGATGACAGGAAATGCAACGCAAGAAATGGTGAACACATAACTAAAACAGAAACATTTTCATGTATGTTCACAATGTTTTCCGAAATGTACTATACAGGTCATAAAATGAGCTATTCCAAATATATATACATATGTCTCTGTTCTTTTGTCAGTGTGGCTTTGACATCATGAACCACAAGGTGCATACTAATTCAGCATGAGCAGGAACACTCAATAAAACTGAATAAAAAAAAATTCAAGTGACGGTGAGATACGAAGAAGGCAGATTCACCAGCATTTGTGTGTCAGCTCTTATCCTTCCAGATCAGAGAATTTCCAGTTCCATTGTCTCAAAACACCACTCACATATACAGTTATTCCCAGTTTCAGATAAAAAGTAACCATGTCAGATCTGGGGTGGTTGGTGGCTTGGGTTGCGGGTGTTGTATGATGATCGTGACTGAGAGAATAAAAGTGAAAAAAAAATGCTAACTTTTACAAGTATTATAAATTATGTTTTTATTGTATAAATAGCAAAATACCCACACTTTGCAGCGGAGAAGTAGTGTGTTAAATAAGTTATGAAAAAGAAAAGGAAACATTTTAAAAATAACGTAACATGATTGTCAATGTAATTGTTTTGTCACTGTTATGAGTGTTGCTGTCATCAAGGATTTGATTATCATTATTTCAATCAGATTTGTATTTGGAGGACGTGTTGTGTTCAAGTTACATTCCGTGTTTGTCAACTGTTGTAAAGATAACAGGTTTTTTTCATCGAAGTGTTCACTACCCAAATCGTTACTCGTGAATCTAAGATGTTTAACTGGCATTCCCGGTATTAAGTTGTGGAATTGCCTGTGAGTATTTAGCGACAGCGTCTCTATTAAGTTGTGGATTTGCCTGCGAGTATTTAGCAACAGCGTGTTTATTAACTTGTGGATTTTTTTGTGAGTATTTGGCGGCAGCGTCTCAAAGTTGTTTTCGTCTAGCTGCATCAGAAAATGTACCATGACATCTGACACGCCTCCGTTTTATTGTTTTCTCACAGTTTGGATTGCTGCTGTCATAATCGGTTTGAGTTTCATGGTTTGTTTCAATTACGACAGTATTTGCAGGACTTGTGTTGAAGTGACATTTGGCATCTGTCAAGCGTTGCAAGCATACAACCAGCATACAACCAGCATTGATAACTTCGCATCCAGCTTTTGAGAGTTGAAACTTTCATAAACATCAAAGTGTCCACTACTCAAATCGTCACCTGTGAATCTAAGATGTGTAAGAGCCGTTGGTGGTTCTCCATAGGTGTAAAATATTTGGCCATTTCGGTAGACTTGAAAGCGACAACCAAACAATTCAGCGGCAGCCATCAACTCACATGCAGAAGCATAGGTGAAGGGCTTAAGCATTTCACTCTTATAGTGCCTCTGTGTAGTATAATTATCTCCTGTACCGTCATCAGTCCACACCTTGAACCTGTCCCAGTCAATCAATACACAAGACACAATGTTCCTCCGGATATCAAGATTGAGCCTGATATGGCCATGCAATATGTAACACAGAGAATGTAAAAGGCAGGTGGCATCTCTGGGCATGGAAACCACTCGGTAAGTGACAGTTCTTTGATTGATGGTGATCACCTCGATAGACATCTCACTACCCAAATCGCTACTCATGAATCTAAGATGTTTAACAGGCATTCCAGGTATTAACTTGTGGATTTGCCTGTGAATATTCAGCGGCAGCGTGTCTATGAACTTGTGGAATTGCCTGCAGGTAATTAGCGACAGCGTTTCTATGAACTTGTGGATTTGCCTGCGAGTATTTAGCAGCAGCGTCTCTATTAAGTTGTGGATTTGCCTGCGAGTATTGAGCGACAGCGTTTCTATGAACTTGTGGATTTGCCTGCGAGTATTTAGCGAAGAAAAGCGAAGCAAAGAAGGGAATGAAGAGACCGGAGCGACGGACTGCCTTATATGGGTAGGCAGTCAATTACGTGGGAGGAGTGGGGATGGGGGATGCAATATAGGCAGGCAGCCAACTACGTGGGAGGCGTGATGATGGGGGAATGCAACGCCGCCTCACACAGCGACAGAGCTGCAGGCTATGGACGTATATATGTACGTAAGTAGGATTCAATTATGACCGTTAAGTGTAGAATTTTGAAATGAAACCTACTTAACTTTTGTAAGTAACCTGTAAAGAATGAGCCTGCCAAATTTCAGCCTTCTACCTACACGGGAAGTTGGAGAATTAGTAATGAGTGAGTGAGTGAGTCCGTCAGTCAGTGAGGGCTTTGCCTTTTATTAGTACAGATATTAACAATAAGAGCAGCTTACTACTCAAAACGGTAAATTTGTTGGGGAGCCAGTTTTGAACTCACGAACTCTGAATTATAAGTCAGCGGATCTTACCGCTACACTATGGAAGCTGTTGTATTGTACTTACCTTTTATGAAAGTGTTTTTAATTTGATATTTGGCCATCAGCCTTCACACATTATACAGTTCATGTCTACATTTTTTTATTTACTACTAAAACATGAAACATTTTTGTTTCATTTTGGTTTTATTATGCAGGGATGCCTAGGTTGGTGCCATAACATTTTCCTGTGGAAAACTGCAGTGGTTATTTGACCACAGTAGTTTATTTAGTGGGTGAAATTCCTGATATTCTGGAAAGTTACACTGAGCATTTGCTATAAAGTCATTCCTGTGTTTGCTTGGTTAGAGGGACCTGTGTGGGACCTGTGTGGAAGAAATCAGTGTCAGCTTATCACAGAGGAACTGTATAATGGGCCTGAAGTAGCTGTAAGTAACTGCAAAAGGCATTAAGGATTGTTTGTTTATTTATATTTTGGTTTTCTTGTGACATACATGCAAGAGGGGCAGTTGATATTTTGGTTGTTGGGCCAAAATGCGCTCAAGCCAAAACATTCAATAAAGGACATTTCTTGTAAAAGAATACACAGATGCTGAGAGTTCATGTGTGTTTATTGCTTGGACTTGTTCTATTGTATGTGTGTGTGTGTGTGTATGTGTGTGTAAATATGTTCCTAAACCAATTTGTACCAGACTTTTATATAAAAAGTTAATATATACAAAAGGGTAAGATTTTACTTTTATTACGAAAAGGCTGTATTCTTCTTACAGTACTTCCACTAATGGCACTGTGAGAAAAAGAAAGTAATTTAATAGTGTTTATTGTCAGGCGAAGGAATAGGAACCAGAGTGTGTGTAATTATGGTGGAGATATAAACAAGAAAATTAAAACCCAGGTTCCTGCCCTTTTTAATGTCAGCAACGTGGCTAGAATTTTTATGACAGCAAAAGAATGGTGAACAGAGCTTTCTTGGCTTCCTGTATAGATTTCTACTGACAGGTTGGTTGTCATGTAGATGGAATGAAATGCTTGTACTGAGCTTGACTGTTGTGGTTTGGGTGTTTAGTTACCATGTTAAAGGAAATGGTGCTGGTGGAAAAATGTTGTGACCACACTCACACATCTGGGTTTCTCAACTGCTATCTGTAGAATTAAATTTCTCAATCTTTCTGTCTTTTTGATATACCTGGAAAGGAATAAAAATAATGAAGAATTCTGGTGACGGAACTGTTGCAAACTTGGAATGAACAAAACCAATGCTTTCCCATTCCAGTTGTCAGCAAAGGAAAGTCCAGAATTTCAACCAGCCCCCATTAACTTCTTTTCACAATTATTTCAAATAAACATTTCTTATTGGCTATACCAGTATTGCTAGCAGTACATGCCTCAAGCTAGTGATTCTTTATTTACTGCATTATGGGCTCATCAATTTAGTATGGCTATGGTTCTTATTGCATAGTATTTGTCTATCTTCTTCACAACTTAGTGTCATAAAGAGAAGAATGTGCAAACTCCACACAGGCAGAAATTGTCAGCGATTTGAACCCAGGATTCTGTAAATGTGAAGCAGTAGGAGTAACCACTACTTGTATGATATCCTCGTTTAAAATACATTTCATCTTTATATTACTTTATAGTTGTACAGGATCTATTATTTACATGTTCATAAAGTCAATATTGTCACATATACAGAGTACAGTGGAATTCTTACTTGCATGTGCTACTTAACATCTTTATGCACTTTATATTTTATGCTTATTAGTTTCTCAGAAATGATGAGAGATTATAGAATACTTAAACCCATGGGAAGAAAGTGCTATTTAACAGTGTTTAGTTTCTATAAAGTTTAATCTTCTGTTCTGTAGAATTCCTCTGATGGTACTGCATGTCTGAAGATAAGGAGGTATGAATGCAAAGCCAGTCTACATGGATAAAATATCATAAAAAAATTACAGAAACTGTTATCTCCAGCCAGATGCAGTATATGAGCCAAGTGGTGATTAGACATTTGACAGAAAAACTGCTTAGTTTTTGTTTCCAGCAGAAGGGCCTGTATAACTTGAAAATGTCAGCATTTTGTAGTTATTGACTCTGAGACTTGATCTAAAACTGGTTTTGGAATAAAATGCCATTTTCTTGTGTTAATTAAAAATATTGATAGTAATGTTATATGTATATCCATGTTTAGAAATGTGACAATGACAGTAAAATAATCTTTTATTTTAAGTTATTTCTCAAAGAATGAAGCAAAGGTACAGTTAAATTTTCTCTTTCACAAAATACTCTTTATTTGTAAATGAAGAAAGCAAATCATTAGCACTATATTTCATGATGAAAGTATTAACTACATTTTCATATATATACACACACACACATATATACATGTACATATATATATATATATATATATATATATACAGGGTGAGCCAGAAAGGACAGACTTTTTTACAAAATCACAAAATTGTTAATTTTTTCTTACAAAGAAATTTATTGAAAGATTTGAGCTCATATTGAAATAGCATTTGACAATTTGTAGGGATGGAAATGCAGGTCTAAATGCAAAATACGTCTAAATGCAAAATACGCCTTAATGAACGATTACTGAGGCCAAGTTCAGAAGAAGATCGACTTGGACTGCGGAGCAGGGCTAGTCGTACGCTTTCCACATTTTCAGGGGTACATGCCGTTCGTGTAGCCACCGGCAGTCTTTTGTTTATTAGTGTACCTCGTGTACGAAGTGCTTTAACCCAACATAGGGTAGTGTTACGAGCGGGAACAGCTTTATCTCTGTTGATATTGAAATGGCAACGAAACTTACACTGAACTGCGGTAATAGATTGGTTGTTCTTGACAAAACAGTCGTACACAAAAACGTGGTGTTCTTTCATCCAGAGCTCCATGGCTTCAACTAAAAAGAAAATAAAAAAATGCTAAGACTTAGCGAACCTAATGCCACCTACCGCACATCTGTCACTCCACCTAGTGGTGAGTTCTAGCCATTTCAAAGATGTCCATCCTTTCTGCCTCACCCTGTATATGTATATATATATATATATATAGTGACAGATTAAGGGCTTTTTTGCTCCCTTGAACCCTCAGACCTCTTGTCAGACACCAGATAAAAGTCCAAATAATTGATTTATTATAATAATAATGTGCACAAAGCACCCTCCACTCCCAAATACTTCAATAAACAATACAATAATCCAATAAACAATCCTCCAGTCTCCCAGACACTTAGCCACCCTGCCTCCCAACTCAACTCGCCATCTGAGAGCTGTCACAGTCCTTTTATAGTCCCTGACCCAGAAGTGTACCAATCCCCAGTTCATGTGATCCTTATCACTTCCGGGTCAGATAAAAAGTCCTTTTCTTTATCCCGGAAGTACGTCACTTCTGCTGTCACTTTGCCTATGACTCACTTCCGGGTTATAGGGCACATATGACTCTCTAAGCCTCCTTGCAGCGTCCTCTGTTGGCCCCTGGGGTATCCAGCAGGTTTGTAGGGGAAAACTCCATAGTCCATGATTCCCTGCTGGTATCCGGGGCACCTCCATGCTGGTATTGGTCGGGATGAAAAGCCGGCCATGGACCACAGTACTCCCCCCGCAGCGAAAAACCGTGGTTTGGAGCGTCCAGCCCCACGAGGGATATCTTCCTCCAAGGTGATCCAAAGGTCAGGCCTCCGCGATGCAGCTGACACTCCCGTGCAAACCTAGAAGGAACAGTACCAGAATAAATACTTTGATCCCCTGCCCTCCTAGGACAACCTCTCCTTTTGTGGCCCAGCCTGCGGCATTCATAGCACAGGCGTTGTCCCCTTGGTAGTCACTCTTGCAAGATTTGAAGCACCTCGGTACTTCTGGCTCCACCCTTTTCTCTGCTGAGGAGGATTCATTGGCCGCCCTTGATCTTTCTAACCCCTTTTTTAACCTGTCAGGAGACCCCTGTTTTATTTTAGTGATCTCCTGTTTAATCTGGGGCTTGTCTACAGTCTGAGTCTCTCTATGAGATAGAGAGAGACCCTTTACTGTCTGCACCCCTTTAGACTTATTTACAACACGGGCTGTGGTCTTCAGGGCCGAATTGCTCCGTGTAACAGCACTATCCAGCTGCTTCGGATAGATCGGCCCTTCCCCTGACCACTCGGTCAATGTTCCGGCCTCTCTTGTAGGGCACGCAGTGATTTGGCACCCACTATTTATTAAAAGCGGGCCCGGATCACACTGCATCCGTATTACATTATATACGGTACCAGCATTACCTGCCTGTACCGCCAAATCATATAACACGGGAGGCTCTCGGCCTAATCGCCGCAGGTACTCACTTACTTTCCTTAAATGGGCTTCAGCCACTGCTCCCATCTCCCCAACAATCTTCTTAATCGCCTCCAATGTCTGCAATACACTTCGTACGGGCTCGATTAATTTTTCGAGTTCCGCACGTCAAAATAGTTAGTTAATTCGGCCAGAGGCAGGTTCACTTCCTTATTCTCCTTACCTGTCGGCCGGGAGCCAATGAACACGCCCGCTCCTGGCACGTGTTCTGATGGGTTCCGCAAGGGAGCCTGGGATTTGGAGTTCTTTATGGAGGTTCGCGGTGCCGCTTTTGGCTAACTGTGATCCGTCTGTCTCAATTTATCGATGGACCAATCAGTCATCTCCCGGACCTCTTTACCTTTTTGTAGGGAGAGCGTTCCTTCGCTTGCCTCCCTTTTCCCTTTCGGAATAACCAAGTCCGTCTTTTCCTGGGTGATGCCAAAAGCAGCTGTATATGGACCTTCTCCTTCCCACAATCCTTCAGGGTGGGTCACGTGTCCGTTGCCGGCACCCGACATGTGGAACTCCTTTGTTTTACTCGTTTGCCTGAATGAGAGCGCGCCATCGCCTTCAGGATTTTCTTCTGCCTCCTGCAGAGCCTCCAGATGGACACCTGGGAGGTATGTGCGCGGGACAAAATGTGTTATTTTAAAAACATTTTCAAACCCTTCCCCGGCACATACCTCCTTGAAGTTGTCCTCTTCCGGATGCTTTTCCCGATACGCGTAGCCACTCCATGGCTTGTCTTGAGCATAGGCAATGTCGAACCTGGAACATCTGCTGGCGTTGTTGCTCTGCCTTGCCTTTTTCTTGCCCATGACTGACTTGGTAAATTTGGGTTTTCTGTGATTTTTCCCGTGTGTTGTGACGCTATCTTCTCGGGGTATTCTGTCCACAGTAAATTTTTTCCAGGTCCTCTGCCAAACTGACGGCCAGAGAATCCTGCCGGCTACGCCAACTGTGACAGATTAAGGGCTTTCTCGCTCTCTTGAACCCTCAGACCACTCGTCAGACACCAGATAAAAGTCCAAATAATTGATTTATTATAATAATAATGTGCACAAAGCACCCTCCACTACCAAATACTTCAATAAACAATCCTCCAATCTCCCAGACGCTTAGCCACCCTGCCTCCCAACTCAGCTTGCCGTCTGAGAGCTGTCACAGTCCTTTTATAGTCCCTGACCTGGAAGTGTTCCAGTCCCTAGTTCATGTGATCCTTGTCACTTCCGGGTCAGATAAAAAGTCCTTTTCTTCATCCCAGAACTATGTCACTTCTGCTGTCGCTTTGTCTATGACGCACTTCCGGGTTATAGGGCACATATGACTCTCTAAGCCTCCCTGCAGCGTCCTCTGTTGGACCCTGGGGTATCCAGCAGGTTTGTAGGGGAAAACTCCATTGTTCATGATTCCCTGCTGGTATCCGGTGCACCTCCATGCTGCAGGGAGAGCTCCATCTGGCGGCCTGGGGGTATTGGCAAGGGATGAAAAGCCGGCCATGGACCACTATATATATATAGCAGTCACTGTTATGTTTTTCATACCCTGAAGAGATTCAGTTTAGAAATCAGATTACATTATGACATTGTGATCTTTAGCGATAGTAGGGAGCAATTTGAGGAGACCCTGGAGAGGTGGAGAGATGCTCTAGAGAGGAGAGGAATGAAGGTAAGTAGGAACAAGACAGAATACATGTGTGTAAATGAGAGGGAGGTCAGTGGAATGGTGAGGATGCAAGGAGTAGAGTTGGAAAGGGTGGATGAGTTTAAATACTTGGGATCAACAGTACAGAGTAATGGGGATTTTGGAAGAGACGTGAAAAAGAGAATGCAGGCAGGGTGGAATGGGTGGAGAAGAGTGTCAGGCGTGATTTGTGACAGACGGATATAAGCAAGAGTGAAAGGGAAGGTCTACAGGACGGTAGTGAGACCAGCTATGTTATATGGGTTGGAGACGATGGCACTGACCAGAAAGCAGGAGACAGAGATGGAGGTGGTAGAGTTAAAGAGGCTAAGATTTGCAATGGGTGTGACGAGGATGGATAGGATTAGAAATGAGGACATTAGAGGGTCAGCTCAAGTTGGACGGTTGGGAGACAAAGTCAGAGAGACAAGATTGCGTTGGTTTGGACATGTGCAGAAGAGAGATGCTGAGTATATTGGGAGAAGGATGCTAAGGATAGAGCTGCCAGGCAAGAGAAAAAGAGGAAGGCCTAAGAGAAGGTTTATGGATGTGGTGAGTGAGGACATGCAGGTGATAGGTGTAACAGAACAAGATGCAGAGGACAGAAAGATATGGAAGAAGATGATCCGCTGTGGCAACCCCTAACAGGAACAGCCGATAGAAGAAGGAAATGGCTGTACTGGGCATAATAAAATTTAAAAATCATAATGAAATAAGGAAGTCTGAAGCAAGTAAATTGGTCATCAGTTAAACAAATATGATAGTTACTTCTAGAAAACATACCCTAGAGTCCTTTTCCCATATAAAGTCAGATGTTTCTGTCCTAGGTTGAGGTACAAAATATTACTAAGGACCTTTGATTATCTGTATTAATGTCCTGAGGTTTATGCAATTCAAAGCAGATGTCCAAAAATAAAGTGTTCCTTTTACACAGATTAACTGTTGCTTTTTATTTTAGACAGAGACTCTTGACTCTGTTATTAGTTATACATTATGGATGATTTCTTGAAGGCTTATGTATCTTGTTTCATTCCTCTTTGTATATGGTCATACAGACAATAGTTTCAAATGTTTATAAATTTTTTTAAAATGGTCAGGAGACTGTAAGAAAACTGTATGCCAATGTTCTAGTGAATGTAACTGTCCATGCTTGTAGCAGACAATTTCTTAACTGGCTTATTTAACACTCTGTTTTACAGTAGGTAAAAAATTCTGTTTCATTCTTACATGAATGTAAAATATTATACCATAATCTAAGTAACTATGTGAAACTGATATTCTATTCAAATTAGCAGAGACTTGTGTGAATTTCACATTAATGTTCTAAGATAGGCTCTTAGAATTTGAAAGTTTATGAATACCTATTTCAGTTTAAATGTTAAATGCAACATTTTTACTAGGTTTAATTGGCTTGATATTGTGACATGTGAGTCCCTGTCTTGCACCCCAAAACATGATGCTCAGTCACAGTACTTTAGCAAAACCAGCTTTATTTAGCTTGAAACAGGAACAGCACCATTATTTATTGTAGCGGGGTCTATCACTCTCTTATACACAAACACAGCAATCAGGCAGGGTCGTGGCCAGGATAGTGGCCAAGTAATACTGTTCCCTGCATTTATAATGTTTCTTGCATCACCCATTGATGACGGCACTTGTAGCGTGACCATGGTTGGCTCGAATTTGCTTTCATGGCGAGCAACTGCAGTGCTGGGAGCCTGTGGTTGCCCTGGCAACAGATATGCTGTCTTCCACAGACACGTGATCGTGCTTCGGGACACTCTTTGGCCGGGCGTTCATATCCTTCTGTTTGTACAGCCATTGTAGCGGGGTGTGCTCAGTCACCAGGGTAAACCCCAGAGATAATAACGGAGGGCGTTTACCTCCCACTTAATCACTAAGTATTCCTTTTCAATAGTCGAATAATTATGCTCCCTGGGTAGCAGCTTTCTGCTGAGAAACGTGATGGGGTGCTCTTCCCCTTCAAAACATTGTGAGAGCACCGCTCCTAAACCAAAAGTGCTAGCATCTGTTTGCAGAATAAATTCCTTTGAAAAGTCAGGATTGCGCATAACCGGGAATGATGATAAAGTGGCTTTTAGGTCCATGAAAGCTCTCTAACAAGTGACGGTCCAGACAACACTACGATTCTTTTTGCCCTTTGTCAAGTCAGTGAGGGGGCAGCCCGATGTGCAAAATTGGGAATGAACCACCTGTAATACCCTGCGAGCCTGAGGAAGGCAGGAACCTGCCTCTGTGTTTCAGGACATTTGAGGCTTGAATGAACCCTTTCTCATGGAATATCACAGATATTGGGTTTACGACATACCTAGCTTGCACTTCTTAGGATTGGTCGTCAACTCTGCCTGTCATAAACTGTCAAGCACTGCCCAAAGGCGGACAAGATGAAATTCCCAGTCATTACTGAAAACTACCACATCGCCAAAATAGGCACTCGCGTATGCGGAATGGGGATGCAGGATGTGGTCCATCATTCGCTGAAAGGTCAGCAGTGCACCATGGAGACCAAAAGGGAGTGGCGAACGCCGTCTTCTCACAACTAGACTCCTCCAAAGGGACCTGCCAATAACCCTTTGTGAAGTCAAGGGTTGATATATATGAAGCCTACCCGAGCTTTTACAACAGCTAGTCCACACGCAACATTGGGTATGCATCAAAGTTGGAAATCTTATTCAAATACCTATAATCAATACAGAACCCAACCAAACGGTCTGACTTTGAGACAAGTGCAATTGGAATTGCTTGGACGATTAACACCTAATTTCCTCTGGTAGGCGATATGGGGGCACCTGTATAGTAACACCAGGTGGAGTGACAATCTTGTGTTCTGCAATATTCGTCCATCCAGGCTTTGCTGAAAAGACGTCCAAGTTCCCCTAGATCAGTGATAGCAATTCCGCTTTCTGGGTGTCAGTTAAATCGTCCCCAATAACAACCTCAGTCTGGAGGACTGCTGCAGCCATGACCAGGACTTCTTAATGGTCGTGCCACTCCTTTAAAAGATTAACATGCAAAATTTGTATGGGGTTACACCACCTGGGAATTCTGACTTCGTAATTCACTTAGGACATACGCTCTTCTATCACTGTTGGTCCTTGCCATTCGGCCCTGAAATTTATGTAGATCGGATGGGGTCAATACAAGCACGCGATCCCCCTTCTTAAACTCGCGGAGTTTACCCGTCTTGTCATTATTACGTTTTTGTGCCTCCTGCTCACGCTGCTGATGTTCCACCGCAATAGAGGACAATCTGCTCTTGCAGCGAAACAACTCAGTCTCATGAGTCCCCATGAATTCATCTCGAAAAATGTCCAACACCCCGCATGATCACTGGCCAATAATAGTTCAAAAAGGCTCATCCCAATGGATGCTTGCAGGGCTTCCCAGTTAGCAAACAGGGGGAAGGAAAGAACTGTATCCCAGGAAATTGAATCGTCATGGGATACCCACCGAATCATCTGTTTTAGGGTTTTATTAAATCATTCAGTCAGGCTATTCGTCTGTAGATGATAAACTGTGGAGTGTAACTGCTTAATTCCAAAACGTTCGCATAGGTGCTTCATGATGCAAGACATAAAGGGTGTGCTCTGATCAGTGACAATCTTACAAGGGATACCAATACGTGTGAACATATCCGAGAGTGCTTTTGCAATAGTTCGGGTGTCCATCCGTCGTAGCACTTCTACTTCTGGGTATCTAGTGGCGTAATCGATTAACACTAGTATATAATGTAAGCCACTTTTATTCCTGGGAAGCGGGTCAACAATATTTAATTCCACCCTTTCAAAGGCAACGACTAAAATAGACATCGGTACAAGGGGTGCCCTGGTGGGTCTGTGAGCGTAAACTATTTGACAGTTGGCACAGGCCTTACAAAATTACTCCACCTCCCGGGCCCATATTCACCCAATAAAAGCATTTCGAAACATGTTCCCTCATCTTTTCTGTGCAAGGTGACCCCCCAAAATGTGACTGTGAGCAATTTTTAAAACCTTCTCCCTATGCTCACTTGGTACTACCAACTGCTCAATACGTCCATCACCCATACAATCAGAAATCACCCGATACAGAAAACCATCCTTAAGTAAAAAATGTGATATTTTAAAATGTGGGTTGTCTCTTTCCGGAAGTAAGAGTCATTTGCAACGTGGGCTTGTCTGAACGCAAAATCCAAGTTGTTATTGGCTCATTGTAGGCGAGCAAACTCCACCTGGACAGCAGTCTCTGCTTTCTCCGTGTTTGATGCAGAATCGTACTTGCCTTCCACTGCTATTGTGTCTGATGCAGCATTGCACTCACCTCCCACTGCTATTTTGTTTTCATCCGGGTCTGTATTGAATCATCGGTCTAGGGAGGCTGTTGATGCGTGCAGCAGTGTGGAAAAGTTTGCCAGCTGTCCCGGATCTTCACTTGAGGATTAATCCCCGAACTCACTGGACAACTCTGGTTCAATTTCAAACCAGTTTCCTTGACTGACATTGTCTGCAGCTAGCCCCTTTCTATCCACTGCAGGGGTAGGCTTTTTCCTATTAGCAACAGCCAGGGTGAGGTGTCTGATATGACAGTTCAAACCTTAATGTTCTTCCCTTTAAATTTCAGAGGGAATAATATCATTTTGGATGTTTACATTATCTGTGGTCTTATAAGAAGTCGCTACCAAAATCCAACAGTGCAGAGAATTCCTGCCAACGTTATAGAGACCTTAAAATTGTCCTCTTTTAACATCTTGGGGTAAATTTGCAAGCCACATACCTGGGCCAAACCAATAGACATTGTTCGCGCAGGTGGGAGGTGACAATCCTAAGTCAGATTTCCCAGTTGATCACAACGGGAGCAGCTGTGTTTAGTCCACACTATGGTGTTCACACTCACTGGTGTCTTCTACCTGTGATGCTGGCGACCCTGAAGGTCTATACTGGCTGGATTAAAATTGGGGTCAAGCCTGGATAGCCCCAGTGTTTCCAAGTGTCTTGTGCACCCTCTAGTCTGTTGTTCAGTCTGTTCTGTAGCATTTCATCACAAAGGCTCTTGTCTATCCCTGAGAGGACTGCATCAAGAGTGAGCGTCTTTCACCTTTAGTGAAAGTGTTTATTTGATATTTGGACTTCAGTCTTCACATATTATACACTTCATGTGTACATTTTGTCAATTATTACTAAACATGAAAAAAAGTTTCTGTTTTAGTTATGTATTGCCTGTCATCGAACATTTACCCAGATCGTTGTAGACTTGGCATACACATAAAATGTAATGACATATTATTTACCCTATAGAATTCCAGATGCCTCACACCCAGATAAATAGACTTCAGCTGTGTCAGTGGGCTATGGGATAGCCGGCTGTTTGCTGCTTGTACTGATTGAGACTTTTGCAAAACAAAGATGCTGATGAAGAGGTGTGAAGGAATTTAAGGTGGCCCAGCATTATGACTTTTTTCGTAGGCTTCTGGGATTCGAGTGTTAAATACATATTCAATACATATAATCAAGTTATAATAATATACTGTAATTACTATTGAAAAATAATCTTTATTAGACAATCTATATGTTTATTATGATACAATACGAATTCTGAAATATGATGATATGGCAACACCTACATTAGATTTATACTTTAGTTCCAATAAATGCGTATATTTTCATAATTACAGGCCTAATCATCCTCCTCATATCTCCTTCTATAGCCACACATTCAGTTAATTGATTGCTACGAAAATAATGTAATGAAAACCTACTTTACAGAGCTATCTGAGTGACAATTAAATTAAGTACTTCAATTAAATACTACACAGTATACATATTTTAAAATAACATAAAATTATTTTTTCCACAGACTGCTCTACAATTAAGATTTATCTGTATATACTGTATCTGATTATATTCAGTTATATGAGCATGAGAAAAAAGTTTTTTTTTTGTTTAAATGTCTTAGTAATTGCTGGTAAATAGATAATATGATGACGAAGGCTTTATGAGAGAGATTGGCTGTTTGAGGTGATTCACAACATATGTTTTTTTTGTACTTTAGGAGGAAGGCATCTAATGCTTCTGAAGATCTGCTTAAGGAGCAGTATATTGATCTGTGAGAGCGACCCTTCTACAGTGACCTGGTGAAGTACATGAATTCAGGGCCAGTTCTGGTAATGGTATGTGAAGGCCTAAATGTAATCAAGACTGGCAGAGTCAGGTTGGGTGAAACCAGTCAAGCAGATTAGATTCGAAGCATTGGTACCATCTGTGGTGATTTCTACATCCAAGTTGGCAGAAACATCATTCATGGCAGTGACTCTGTGAAAGTGCCAAAAACAAGATGAGCTTGTGGTTTAAACCTTAATAACTGGTGAAATACAAAAACTGTGCTAGAGACTGGATCTATGAGTAATGCACACCTTTAGGTTTGTCTCTCCATCACTCCAAATGATGTCAACTGGGGAATAGAACAGTGTTTGTTCTTTTTAATTGTTAATCTTTAGTATTATTCTGGAAAAAAAAATCTGTCATTGCACATGTTAGAAATGACATGAGACCTCATGTTTAAACAATGTGTATGCACAAAAATGTTGTAACGCCCGTTTCCATGCACACATACATTTTCACGACAACCTTACTCTGTCCATACGCAAGTTTCTGCTCGGTTTTGCAAACTGGCAGCACCCATTGTCAAAGCAGTGCTACTGTGTGGTCTCCCTTTTCAGATATTTGCACCAATGTTAGGGGATTTGTCAAGTGCACCAAAAGTAACTGAATATCATTTTCAAATTTAATTCTCTTGATTGTAATCATTCTGTAACAATATAATGGCACACAGAATGGCCAAACTATTCTAACTACCATAGCTGCATTAACATTGTTAAAAGACATTGCAAATGGAAGAATTAGAACATAATTTGTATTTATAGATGATGATGAATGGCTTCTAAGTCAATTTTGATTTCCAACAGTTATTGTCTTGAAGCTGTGTGCTGAACTGGTGCTGGATTAACAAAGGCAGACAAGCTTCTGTTCCAAGATCTCTGCTTCCCCCAGGAAAGAAAACTCAGTGTCAGGTGCTCTTTCAGTGTAAAAGGAACCACAGCATAGAGAGGTATGTACATTGCAACAGGTACACATGTCGGAAATATAGGAAGGACGGTCCTTGGGTCTGTGGGAACTGTTAACATTTGAATTTGATGATTGTATATAGCGCGGAACTGACCTCTCTGTACTATTCTTAACTCTGCATGTCGAAACACCACCACGCACCAAAATGTGGAGACTAGGCAAGATCGGGGAAAAAAAACAAACACAGTCACTGCCTACAACTGCAGTTCCAGTCTCATTCATGCAGAATATCTGGCACTGCTTTCAAATATAGAGGTGGTATAACAAACAAGTTTGTTATACCATGTTTTTATTTGAAAACTAACAGTGTCAGATTGGGTTGGAGTGTGAACGTGACAGAGAATAAAACTGAAAAAAAAAAACCACTAACAAGTACCATACATTTACACTGGCTGTTACAGATTCAAATCAAATGTACGTTTTTATTATTTAATAGTAATAAAAATAGCAGCTAAATACTCAAAAGGGTAACTGGAGGACCCGGGAATCAAACCTACAACCTCTTGATTATGAGACAGCAGTTGTTACCGCTGTACCAACCAAGCAGACATATCTACCTTTTACCTTAAGTCAACTTCTTTTTCTTCAGTTATATTCTTGAATAAAAGTGCAATTGTTTTGTTATACTTGTACCTCTTGTGAAAGTGTTTATTTGATATTTGGACTTCAGTCTTCAAACATTATACACTTCATGTCTACATTTTGTCAATTATTACTAAAACATGAAAAATTTTTCTGTTTTTGCTATGTGTTCAACAATTCCTGCGCCTGCAATTCCAGGCACCTCACACCAAGATAAACACACCTGAGCTCTGTGAATCTTCTTTGTGACTTCAGCTGTATCGGTGGGGGGATGTAATAGTAGGCTGCTTGCTGCTTTTGCTGATCGACACATTTGCAACACAAAAGACGCTAATGGAGAGGTGTGAAGGAATTTAAGGTGGCCCAGGATTATGATTTTTTTTGTAGGCTTCAGGGACTCTAGTGTTAAAGAATTGTGCTCTACCGGCTCCTTTGCAAGTTTATGTCCACTCTGGGAGTTTTAGCAACAGCAGGTTTTCAAAATGAACTTGCTGATGATTGGGTATTTCACAAACATCACTGAGTCACACCATGCCAGCTGTATGGGATGGTATTATCTGTTTGTCATCCAGATATATACAATTTTTGAAAGCATCTTCATAGAATGAATTTGTTTATGTAAATAGAAAGCATTTCCACTCTATTAAAGTGCTGCTCTATAGTCCACAGAAAGTGTGTCGCATTGTGCAGACGTGTAGCGTGTTGCATAATGTGGCACACAATCGTGGCTTGCCCCGTACCTGAAGACATCGGACAGCATTACAACTTTGTTTGATGTAATTAGCAGAATAAGAAAAAAGGTAATCCTACGAACAGCAGGACTGTCACCACATGGTTTCATGTCCTCAGCACGGGGGTCAGCTTTTGCAATATTATCTGAAACAGAATAAACAGATGGCGGGCTGCAACTTGCATTTTACAGCAAGTTTGATATCTGACCACTTCTTTTTAATTTCGGCCACTGTGCGACTTTCTGAACTGTCAAGTGTTTCTACCACGCTATATCACTCCATAACTTACTTTTGTTGCTTATACCACTGCTTACGTCAGCAAATACTAAGTTTTTCCTTTCCTACGCTTCACATTTGCTGAATATCTGCTTTTTTCCATGTGCTTTTGTCATTATCTTTTGCACAAAAACTAAATGAAAGGGACTATTAATATTGATTTGCATATTCAAATATGAAAAATCTGGGAGGAGTCAGGGTGGGGCTGTGGGCATGTACACATGCTTTAAATTTCACGTTCATTGAGATTTTATAAAGGGGAAATGCATAGAATTTGGCATACCCACAGTTTTATGCATCTGGATGTTTTTGTGTGTATGCACATTTCCAGTTTTGTCCATACGCCATGTTTTAGTGTGAATTCTATGCCCAGTGTTATACACAAGAACAATGGTGTTTAAAAAGCAGCTATGGGTGCCATATATTAACTATCATTGATTCTGAGCAATGTTCCAAATTATTATATCAAACTGACTAAACTTTCAGGGTATTTTTAAAATATGACCTAGTAGTTGGTCTTCACTGGATTGCTCAAGTTTTTTTAAATTTTTTTGACATTACTCCTGTTTACTCATTGGTGAATGATATATGTGTTCTCTGTAAGTTATTCTTGATATTTTGTTTAGAAAACAACTTTAGAAAACACTAGGTGTTTTGTTTCTTTTCCAATATTTGCTTAGCAGATTAGTTTGGCATCTTCCTTATATGGAATCGTACTTTGCTACTGTTAGCTCATACAGGAAGCAAAATGGTTTTCTTGGTCTGTTTGGTTTGTTTACCAGTCTAAGTGAAAAGTGGGCCATTAATTCAGTCAATCAGGTAATATATAACTTGAAGTCTGAGACTGTGGTTTTAAAAGCTCAGCTAAAATGAATAAAAATTAAATGATAAAAAAGTCAGATAACATGTATCAGCACCACTCAAGGTACACAATCTTCAGAATTTTAAACTGAATAAAGATACATTTTTTAGATTAAATTAGATTAGATTCAACTTTGTCATTGTACAGGTAAATGAAATGCAGTTTAGCATCTAATTAGAATGTGCAAATAGTAGAGTAAGGTGCAATAAACAGTGGGTGCAAATTAGTACATTAACACTAGAATTACCGAAGCCTACGAAAACAATTGTATATTTGTTTAAATTCCTTTGCACCTCTCCGTCCGCGTCCTTCGTGTTGTAAATATGTCAATCACCACAAGCAGCATGCAGCCTGCTATCCCATCCCCCCGCCCACCGCCGCAACTCAATTCGAAAAGAAGGTTCTCAGTGCTCAGTGTTTATCTTGGAGTGAAGTGTCTGAAGTTGTAGAAGATAAATAATATATCGTCATTTGGAATACATACATTTCCTGTGTGTTCTGTGTCTTCAACAATCTATTGTGGTATATGGCCGGCCATTCATCCCGGCCAATACCCCCAGGCTGCCAGATGGAGCCCTCTCTGCAGCCTGAGCTGCCCTGAATGCCAGCAGGGAATCCTGGACAATGGAGTCTTTATCCACAGCCCTGCTGGATACCATGGGGGCCGCTAAAGGATGCTGCAGGGAGGAACAAGGGTTATTTTCCCTACAGCCCGGAAGTCCGTCCCAGTCACATGGACAGAAGAAATGACGTACTTCTGGGTTGAAGAAAAGGAGTCTTTATCTGACCCGGAAGTGTTGCCAGTCACATGGACAGAGAGAGAGAGAAATACTTCCGGGTCGAGGACTATAAAAAGACTGTGGAAGATCCCAGACGGGCGAGCTGAGTCGGATGGCAGGGTGACAACGTGTCTGGGTGTGGAGAATTGTTTATTGTACTGGATTATTGTGATTTGTATGAGTATTGTGGAGTGGAGGGTGCTTTGTGCACTTATCTATACTAATAAAC
>JANRMT010062837.1:43189627-43205223 GCA_026402145.1 Polypterus bichir lapradei | reverse complement strand
GGTGCTTTAAGGTCCCTCCGCGGCTTCCTATTCGCGCATGCGTGACACGACCCCCCCCTCAGCCCGAAACCGTCAGGACGGGCGGACCGAACCGAGAGGTCGTGAATACGTGAGAGGGCATCGGCGTTGGCTTGAAGGCCGCCACGGCGATAAGTGACCGTGAACTTATAAGGCTGTAAGTCCAGAAACCACCTGGTGACTCGCGGGTTCGACTCTTTATGAAGGGACATCCACTGCAACGCGGCGTGATCTGTCACCAGAGTGAATTCACGACCCAACAGGTAGTATCGGAGATAAGTCACAGCCCACTTAATGGCCAGGGCCTCCTTCTCCACCGCCGCGTACCGAGTCTCGCGATCCAGCAGTTTCCGGCTCAGGTACATCACGGGGTGTTCAACACCATCGATGCTTTGGCTTAACACGGCGCCCAGGCCTGTGTCCGAAGCATCGGTCTGGAGAATAAATGATAAACCAAAATCAGGGGTTCTTAATACAGGCGCTGACGTTAGGGCCTTTTTTAAGTCACTGAATGCACGTTCCGCCTTTTCATTCCATACCACTCGGAGAGGAGCGCCTTTCTTTGTTAAGTCAGTCAAGGGCGCTGCCCTCTCGGAGAAGCGGGGTACGAACCGGCGGTAGTACCCGGCTAGCCCCAAGAAAGCCTGCACCTGTCTCTTGGTACTCGGACGGGGCCATTCCAAGATGTCTTTAACTTTGGAGCATTGTGGTTTCACCTGTCCTCGTCCTACAAGATAACCCAAATATTTGGCCTCCTTTAAGCCAAAGAAACATTTTCGGGGGTTTATACGGAGGCCGGCTTTAGCTAGCGTAGTGAGAACAGCTGAGACCTGCGATAAATGTTCTTCCCAGGTGCCGGAATAAATGACTACGTCATCCAGGTAGGCGGCACTATAGGACTGGTGGGGCTTCAGCACTCTATCCACCAGACGTTGAAAGGTCGCTGGGGCTCCGTGCAGCCCAAATGGGAGAACTTTATACTGCCAATGTCCACTAGGGGTGCTAAAGGCCGTTTTCTCTTTTGCGGATGCCGTTAAAGGAATCTGCCAATACCCTTTTGTCATGTCAAGGGTAGTCAAGTATCGAGCCGTACCCAACCGCTCAAGTAAGTCGTCAATACGAGGCATCGGGTAGGCATCGAACTTGGAGACCTGATTTAGACGTCTAAAGTCATTACAGAATCTCCAGGAGCCGTCCGGCTTGGAAACAAGGACGATAGGACTGGACCACGGGCTATGACTTTCCTCAATAATGTCCATATCCAACATTCGTTGCACCTCCAATTCCACTTCCGCCCGTTTTGCCTCCGGGAGTCTATAAGGTCTCTCCCGGACGATCACACCGGGATCCGTGACTATGTCATGCACAATCAGGGCAGTCCTCCCGGGTGTCTCGCTCACCACTTCGGGGATGGCGTGGATGGTTTGAGTCATCTCACGTCGTTGCACGGGTGTTAGCTCGTCACCGAGGTTAAGGGCCGATGCGCCACTGAAAAGGGAGAGGGACCTACGAGTATCGGGAGTGTCTTCCCTTTCCTTCCAAGGTTTTAGCAGGTTAATATGATAGACTCTCTCACTCGGTCGACGATTAGGTTGGAGAACTAAATAGTCGACGAGTCCTTTTCTTTCTTTAACCTCATACGGGCCTTGCCAATGAGCCAGTAGCTTAGAATGAGAGGTGGGTACAAGAACCATGACTCGATCCCCTGGCTGGAACTCTCGGAGGACAGAGTTACGGTTATAACACCTGGCCTGCGCTGCCTGCGCACGAGTCACATGATCTTTTAGAATAGGCCTGATTTTGGTAAGCCTGTCGCGCAATTGCGCAACATACTCCAGTATATTGGGGGAGGGAATGGTCTCAGCCTCCCATCCCTCTTTTAACATGTCCAAAATTCCTCGGGGTTGTCGTCCATATAATAATTCAAAGGGGGAGAAACCAGTAGATGCCTGTGGCACCTCCCGATAGGCAAAGAGTACAAGCGGTAGGAGTTGGTCCCAATTCCTGCCATCAGCGTTGACTACCTTGCGAAGCATCTGTTTAAGCGTCTGATTAAAACGTTCTACCAATCCATCTGTTTGGGGATGATAGACAGACGTCTTTAGGTGCTTTATTCGGAGTAATTTGGCAACTTCCCTGAACGTATCCGAGGTGAATGGAGTACCCTGGTCCGTGAGGACTTCTTTAGGAATACCCACTCTTGAAAATAAATTAACTAATTCCCGTGCGATATTTTTTGTAGTAGCGGAGCGCAGGGGAACCGCCTCTGGGTATCGGGTGGCATAATCAACCATGACCAATATGTATTTAAAGCCACGGCTGGAAGGATCGAGGGGTCCTACTATGTCGACCCCGATTCTATCAAAAGGAATATCTATCAGGAGAATAGGGACGAGAGGAGCGCGGTCCCTCCTAGGAATCTGGTGTATTTGGCACTCCGGACAGGACTGACAAAAACGCCGGACCTCCTCGTTAATCCCAGGCCAGTAAAACCGGAGCTTAATCCTCTCCAGTGTCTTCTCGGCCCCGAGATGGGCGGCAAGGAGGTGAGCGTGTGCTAGTTCACACACCTCCCGCCGGAAGGTGCGTGGTACTAGCAGCAATTTCCGCACCTCCCCTTCGTGAGTGGCTACCCGATACAACAGATCATTTTCCAGTACAAAGAAGGGCTCGCGTGGTATGGAACTATCAGCTTGTGAGCCGCCTGGAAGAACAACTGCATTCCGGGCAAACCGGAGGGAATCATCATTCCACTGCTCTCTTTTAAATGATGCAGGCGTGGACCGAAATTGACAGTCCAAATTAGTGAGCGGATCTTCCGAGTGGCCTTGCGGGAGTGTTCCCTGGCTTGTCCCTTCCCCGGCGGATACTTCCGGGTCAGAGTCTACAGCCTGAGAAATGCCCTGCGAGGTGCCTGCGCCATTTTGTTCAGCCCTGGAGCATGGCGTGGAGACCGCGGGAAGGGTGCCTCGTCCCCTCACAGCTAGACCTAAGGAAGCTTCGGGAGTAGTGCTCGTTTTACCGCAGTTTGTTTGTGACCAATCTCGCCCCAGGATCACCGGATAGGGAGGTTTGGGCAACACCGCGACCATCTGAGAGGAAACCTGCCCTTTCCATGTAATGAAACATCGAGCGGAACGGTAAGACCTGGTCTCTCCATGTTGTGTAAGCCACTGTCGCGGTAATACGTAACGGCGAGCAACAATGGTAATGTTACTGCCGGAATCAAACAAAGCTACCACCGAGTGTCCATTTAATAACACCACTCCCGTGTTTGGTATTGCCAGCGGGTGCGACGGAGTACAGTACCTTTCCTTGGTGGCCCAGGTGCAGTCCATCGGCTCCGTGATGTTGAGGGGACAGGTCGGTAGTAGATGGCCGATCTCTCCACACTTGTAACAGCGCGGAGAGATCGGTTTTTCTTTGGTTTTCATCGGCGCTTCCGCAGCGCGTCGAGAGGGCTCGGAGTGGGCCACCCGTCCCTGTCGGTTCCCACGCGCTAGCCTTTCGGACCCCCCGGCTTGGTAGGCCGCAAGCTGACGCTCCAGTACTTCCAGGAGTCCCGACATGTCTTTATATGGATGGCGCCGGACCTGCTGGGCGAGAGAACTGGGCAAAGCGTTAACAAGGCCCTCACAGGCCACCTGCTCGACCACTTTTCTGCCTTGGGGACCTTCGGGCCTTAGCCACCGCCCCATCTTTCCCCAGAACTCGAAAGCCTGCGCTCGGGCTGGCCTCTCTGGATCAAACTTCCAGTCTCTCCATTCAACCGCCTGCTGGCCCGGCGTTATGCCATAGCGTGCCAGGATCTCCTGTTTCAGGAGGTCATAATTCACGGCCTCCTCCTCGGGGAGATCGTAATAAGCGCGCTGCGCGGGTCCCTTCAGATAGGGTGCCAGTATGGCCGCCCACTCGGACCGCTGCCACTTGTTACGGGTGGCCGTTCTTTCAAAAATGCCCAGGTAAGACTCGACATCGTCACCCTCCGTCATGGGCACTAAAGGTGGGGGTTTTGGAGCCTGAGTTTCGTGTTGCAACTTACGTGCTTCCGCCAACTGGGCCCTCGTCAATTCCAACTC
Organism: Polypterus bichir lapradei; assembly: GCA_026402145.1. Lineage (NCBI taxonomy): Eukaryota > Metazoa > Chordata > Cladistia > Polypteriformes > Polypteridae > Polypterus > Polypterus bichir. Next base: position 43,201,126 of record JANRMT010062837.1, on the reverse strand, counting down.
CCGATTGGTAGCGGCTTGAGCTTGTTGTAAAGCCGCTATCTGGGCATTCATCCCCTGGAGCACTGAGTTTAGGTCCTGTCCTTCGGACATCTTCAGACAAGTATCCTGTCGACTACGCCAATGTAAAAGACTCAGTACGAGACAGCAAAAAGGTTTGGGGTTTTCTGGCCCCGTATATTGCTTGCAATCCAGGACAACAGTAAACAGGTCACAGTAAACAAAACAGTTTCAGATGCGACGCCATACTAGGCATCAGCGGCCATTTTTATAGGGGAGGAGCCGGAAGTGCAGGAATGCTGGGAAGGAGGCGTGAAGGATGATGGGAGTGATGACGTCATAAAAGATGGCGGAGGAAGGGCGGAAGTGGACGTACTGCGGTCAGTCTTATGGCGGAGCGTCTTTCGTTCTGGAAAACAAAGAAACAAGGTTAATACCCCGCCACGCCCCGCCGGCGAACATCTTTTGAGGTGCTTTAAGGTCCCTCCGCGGCTTCCTATTCGCGCATGCGTGACAATATATATATATATATATATATATATATATATATATATATATATATATATATGCGTATGTATGTATGTGTATATATATATGTAGATATGTATATATATATGTGTATATATATGTAGATATGTATATATATGTGTAAATATATGTAGATATGTATAAATATGTAGATATGTATATATATATTGTAAAATAAGAGAAAGACACAGCGTAAAGGTTTGGGGTTTCTGGCCCCGTATACTGCAAACAAATTGCAAAAATCAGGTCAAAATACATAAACATAAATTGTTCATATGCGCGACGCCGTTATTGGTGTCGGCGGCCATTTTATAAAGGAGGAGCCGGAAGTGGAGGAATGCTGGGAAGAAACCGTGAGGGAAGATGGGATCGATGACGTCAGGAACAATGGCGGAGGAAGGGTGGAAGTAACGTACTGCGGGCTTATGATGGCGGAGCGTTTTTTGTTCTGTAAGAAAGCAAAGGAGAAAGGTTAGTACCCCGCCACTCCCTGCCGGCGAATCCCTTCCGAAGCGTGCTAGGGTCCATCCGCGATCTCCTACTCGCGCATGCGTGACAATATGTATATATATATATATATATATATATATATATATGTGTCTGTGTGTATATATATATATGTGTGTATGTATGTATGTATGTGTGTATATATATGTATGTGTATGTATGTATGTGTATATGTATATATGTATATGTGTGTGTGTGTATGTATGTATGTGTGTATATGTATGTGTATATATATGTTGATATGTGTATATATATGTATACTGTATATATGTGGATGTGTATATGTATATATGTGTATATGTAGATATGTGTATATGTAGATATGTATATATATGTAAATATGTATATATATCTTTATGTGTGTGTGTGTGTATATATATATATATATATATATATATATATATATATGACAGCAACACTCATAACAGTGACAAAACAATTACATTGACAATCATGTAACGTTATTTTTAAAATGTTTCATTTTCTTTTTCATAACTTCTTGAACACACTACATCTCCGCTGCGAACCGCCGGTATTTTGCTAGTTTAAGAATATAACCGAAGATAAAGAAAGCAGGTTAGGGTAGGCTATTGCTATAACAGCTTGCGTGGTGCAGTGGTAAGAAGTGCTGACTCCTAATCAAGAGGTCTCTGGTTCAATGCCAGCTGCCTCTCAAATTTACAGTTTTTTTCAGTTTTATTCTCTCAGTCATGTTCACGCTCCCACAAACCCCCCCCCCCAAACACCCAATCTGAAGCTTTTTACAGATAAAGACGTGTTATAACAAACTTGTTTTGTTATAACAACTAACCAGACCCAAGGGTTTATATACCTTAAAGATACGATTCAGACGTGACCGAAACAAGAGATAAAGGGGTGCCTACATGAGACACATGGGGTGTATTGTATTCAAATGTTTATTAGGTGACCTACATGCTTTACATGAGTTTCATAGACATTGCATTTCTCTCTATGCTGTGGTTTCTATTACACACCTGAAAGAAAGAGACAATATATGTGAAAACATCATCGCACAAATGCAATATTATTTGAAAACGAACAGCGTCCGATCAGCTGTAAAAGTATGGCATTTCTAAATGTTTGCTTTTTTCAGTCTGATTCTCTCAGTCAGACTGTATATTTGTCTCTTATTCAGTGCATGCAAGAACATGCAGGTGGGCCAGATGCTGTATGCTACAACATGCTGGCGGTGATCAACGCACATTTTAAAAAAGAAAGAGACAAATATATGTGACGTTTTGAAGAAATCATTTTATGACACGATTTACCTTTATTTATTTACTTACTTCCTAAAGCCTAAAGTCACAAGTAGTGTGCAGAGGGCATGCTCAAAAATGTGTGTAATTCCACGAAAAGTGCCTGCTGACAATTTAGTATGCAAGCAATGGTATATGCATTCTTGCTCCGATGTAGAAGGGAGCTGAGTTTACCTCTGTTATAGCGCGTCTATGTGAAAACAGCAGTATCAGATGCGGGGGTGGGGTGTGTTTGGGCTCGTGAACGCGGCCGAGATAATAAAACTGACTAATAAAAAATAAAAATAAAAAAGCTAACCTTTACAAGTATCATAAATTACACTGGCTGTTACAGATTGAAATCAAATGTATGTTTTTATTCTAAAATAGTAAGACTAAGAGTAGTTTACTTCTCAAAATGGAGGGGCGCAGGATCGAACTCGCAACCTTTTGATTCCCAGTCGGGAGCTGAATCAATTACGCCACAGAGGCAGTCATAATAATCAAGTGTCAATGTCGCATGTTAAGGCGGCTTTTTGTTTCTGCAGTTATATTTTTGAATAAAAGCCCAGTTGTGTTAGATTTGTACCTTCTGTGAAAATATTTCTTTGATATTTGGACTTCAGGCTTCATACATTATATAGTTTATGCCTACATTTTGTCATCTACTACTAGAATATAAAAGACGTTTCTGTTTTAACAATGTGTTTACACAGATTACTGTAGAAACGGAACAGACATGAAATGCGTGTGTTCCGAACAACGATCTATTATTTCCACTCTAAAACTCCACTTCACTCCCAGAAAATCAATCAAGGCATGAGCTGGGAGAAGTTTGTGCACGTTCTAAGTCGTTGGGGGGATGGAATAGCCGGCTACTTGCAGCTTTTCTTTTATCAGCACATTTAGATTAACAAAAGACGCTGGCGGAGAGGTGAGAACGGTTTTAAGAAGCGATTTAAGGTGGGACGGTTTTACGAGTTTTTTCGTAGGCTCTGGTAATTCTAGTGTTAAAGACAGTTGAAAAAACTGTCCTATGACCTATGAACACTGGTGCATGCTTGCTGCCACTCCTCTCTCTGTAAAATTCATTACACTTTTTTTTTTACTGTTTCTCACTTTTTTTGTTGTTTTTTTTCTTTTGAGGACTGTAATTTGCCACTTCCTTATCTTGGATTTGACTTTGACTCCTGATTGTGATTCAACTAAAATTGTAACTTCTGGAGTTATTGCATGTCCTTGACATCCTTAATTGCTTTTATTGCTTGATGCATTTTTATTTATTTAAAACTTGGAAATTTAAATGGATTGCTACTGTGCATCCCTGGTAATTACCTATCCATGTATCTTATAGTATTATTCCACATATTTTGCTGTATCAATAACTCCAAGGGTATTATTTTGTACTATGTTTACTCAGGATACTTACTGGGTCACAGTCAGCACTCATCTGGGCTCAGCTTTTCCATGCTACACTGCTCTGACTTACTTCATTCTTCATTAGCTTTGCTATTTCCTGAGTAAACACTGGATTTTCACTATGCTGAAATACTCTCATGGTGATTTTTCTCTATGGTTGAACTTGAATAATTTAAAAAACTTTGGCATACTGCAGCATTTAAAGCATATTTACAGGATCATGACATAAACAGGCTATGCTTGGGAGTTCATCAGCACTGTTAATTCACAAGTATGCTGTCAGGGTTTATGATTGCAAAAATGTCAACACACCAAATCTGCTCTATATTGAAAAAAACTCCACAGACGGATCTCTGTTTAATGAAATTTCTGCATTTAACATTGCCATGCTTAATATAAGACTCATCAATGGTAAAGCAGTAGCACTGTCCAATTCATTAAGGACTAAAATTTTGACATGTTATGTGTGACAGATAGTGGGCGCTGTTGTTCCCTTGAACCCTCGGACCAGACGCCAGACACCAGATAAAAGTTCAAAAGTTGACTTTATTTATAATAATAATGTGCACTAGCACCTCCACCTCCACTATACCTAAATAAATCACAATAAACACAATACAATAATCAATCACAATCCTCCAACTCCCAGATGCATTGTCACCTTTCCTCCCAACTCAGCTCAACTCGCTGGGGTTTCCCATTGTCCTTTATAGTCCTTGGCCCGGAAGTGCTTCTGATCCCCTAGTCCATGTGATTTCCCTGCACTTCCGGGTCAGGTGAAATCTCCACTTTTTCTTCACCCCGGAAGTACTTTATTTCTTCCGTCCTCGTGACTGGGAAGTACTTCAGGGCTATATGGAGAATACAAGTCCTTGAGCCTCCCTGCAGCGTCTTCTGGTGGCCCCCACGGTATCCAGCAGGGCTGTGAAGGAAAACTCCAAGGTCCATGATGCCCTGCTGGAATTCGGGGCACCTCCACGCTGCAGGGAGGGCTCCATCTGGCGACTTGGGGGTATTGGCTAGGATAAGTTGCCGGCCATAGTCCACATATGCAAAAGGGGAATTAGGTTGAGCTGGGTATGTTTATTTTTCAGCGGCCCTCAGTTCAGGGAGAGCAGCAGTCTGACCAGCTGTTAGATCAGAACCTAACATCAGACCTACTGAATTGAATGACCAATGTCCAATAACTTTGACTGGAAATTACTGGTATCGTCCTATTCATTGTTCTTCATCATCCACAGTGACACATACTTACATAAATCTATTTGTTCATCACTTTCCTTCTGTTTTATTCCTGTTTATTGTCTCTTGTTTTTTTGATGTTCAGGCATTTATCTTTTATTTTGTGTTCAATGTTCAGTATTAATTCAACTAAAATGGTTTCTGTGCATATCAAATTTTAGGAATGTACAGCATTATCCTAATATTGCTTCAAGTGTACTGGTTGTCACATTGATTACAAATACAGTACATATTTTTCTCCGCATCTTCAGTTGTATCTTTTTATGTACCAGATGTTATTTATTAATAATTTAGAGAGTCTGTACTCATCAACTGTCTCCACTATTTTGAATTTGTTCTTACTTTAAAGAAGGGGCCTGAGTTGCCTCGAAAGCTTGCATATTGTAATCTTTTTAGTTAGCCAATAAAAGGTGTCATTTTGCTTGGCTCTTCTCTACATTACTTTAAAATAAAAATTCAAACATGTCAATTTATATTATAGTTTACTATATTCTGCTCAAATGTTGTCTCCCATCTTAAAAGCATTGATGGGGAATTAGAGAACAGGTGGAATATTCAAGCATGTTAATGGAAACGACTGTCCCTACAGTCCCTTAAAAAAGATGCTACTCTTTTATTCATTCTTGTTTAGACTACATTTGAATTTTCAGTTTGGCTGCTTTTAAGTTTATTCTTCATCCAAACCGTATTATCAGTGTTCTTTCATATATTACTTCATTATTTTTTATATTTCATTATGCATTAGAAAAGCCAGTTGATAGAAAGACATTATTCGATCCTGTACTCAGTGTTCAATAATAGTGGTCATCACTCATATTTCTTACATATAGAAGCTGCTATTGCTAATCTAAATTGTTAAGTATATTTCAAGGTATGCAGTGAATCATAATGTCATCTAATGTATGGCCTCCTTGTTTGGCTAATAAAAAAGATTATGAGATACTGTATCTAAAAATAAAATTATAGTAATCATGTTCAAAGTTTTTTTTTTTGTTTTCTTCATATTAATAATGTAAAGAGGTAATGCTAAACAAAGCTTTGAGGCTAAGCTAAATATGGCAGAAAACAAGCTACAGTTAATAAATTGAATTCTGCTAGAAATGACAGTTGTTTTTACAAAGCTTAGCAGCAGACAAATCTTGCATATTCCACTTCGATTTTGGGAATGTAATTAATTAATTATGTTGCCCTTCTGTTTGCAGTTTATTTTTGGTAGAATATAAGGTATTATTTGTCCCTTTAGATATGCTTTAAGTGTTTCTGAAAGAGCTCTGTCATATATCTTCAGAGATACATTAGTTTCAACAAAAAGTTGTACAGGAATACATTTAATAAATCCATCATATGCTAACATTCATAGATTAAAATGGCAGCTGTGACTTGAATTATTACTGTTTGATAAACTTAATTTATTTCCAGGTTAGGTGAATCATGGTAAAAAAAAATGGTATTTCTCCATTAAGGGCTAGTGAGGCACAGCCCTGCCAGATGTTATAAAAAATAAGTAATATGCGTCCCTCAGTAATTTAACTTATCATTAAACTGTTTATAACAATCCTCAATTTTGTACTCTTAAACAATTTTTCATCATTTTCTCAATGTAATTTCTTTTCTAAAAAATGTTGCTTTTTGTAGTGTGTGAAATTATCTTTATATTGGATTCTGCAAGCTTGTTTCTGGTTGAAGGGGTTAGCTCTGTTGGCCCTGTTGTGTTCTAGGTTTAGAACATATGGAAGGTGAAGTTTCCAGTTTAGTGGCAGAGCCTGAAAGCTAGACCCCGTTATTTTCTGCAGTATTAGAAATGAACTGAAATCAAGAGATTACACTGATAAGAACAGAATGAAGCAGCATCTTGATCTTCGCCTACCACTGAGGATGAATGTTTGATGTCATTTAGCTTGAAAAAGCCACCAAGAAAGTCTACATATACTCCCTCCACTTTGTGGAAACGAAACCAGCAGTATAATTTACCAGTTCCATGGAGGAACATAGTCCTGGTGTTAAAAAAACTGTTATGTACATTTATTATACTTTTTTCAATTGTTTGCCAGCCTACAGCCACCTGGGCACACAGGGTTTAGTGTTGTTTCTTGACAGCCTCAATGTCCTATGCCTGAGTCGGCCATGTGCGTAGTCTGCGTGTTATTTGCATATTATTATGTCTTGTCCTTTTTCACCTCAAAACCCTTTAGTTCTGAACTTGAGGTGTTGATGCTTCAGTTTAGATATGTTAGAAATGTTTGTTACTTCATCCATCTGTTGTGGATATTTTGAAAGCTTAAGCTTCAGGAAATCTAACCATATATGTGCTTAAGTAAATTATTTAGTTTAGGAAAATTTGCATATTTTTGTTTTTTAATTTTAAGTGCATCATGGTGTTTCTTTGTAGATTCAGTACTTTGTTAGTAAGTTCCCAAAATGTGTCTCACTGTTACTAAGGGCTGCCTTTCCAGCAAGCACTCTGTGCTACGTCACAAAGACTATAAAACCAATTGCAGTCCTCAAGCTTTTCGTGTGAGGTTACAGACTGAGGCTTTGAAGAACGTTAGCCTTGTACTCTTAGTTTTTTTATATTTTGTGGTTAACAATTCAGAGCATTACACTTCTCAATTTGGTTCATAGTTTTAGCATCTTGGCTCTGGTGCTAACGGTCCCTGGCAATTCTTCTTTAGATTTTGCTTATGGTTTAGCCATGTTTTTTTGATAACGATGTTGCTGAACTTGTAGGTATGAACTCTCACTGTAAAGTAGTTTCTTCTGGTCTAATTCAACACACCCATGTGGCTACTCATAATCTACATTACCTGTAAGCAATTCAGAGAGGTCAGCTGGAAGTAAAAATAAAAAACAGGTGGACCTAGTCTATGCTTTGCATAATACCAATGTGTTTTCCTTGGGAGCAAATGGTTGTAAAGCTCTTAGTTTACTTAAATTTATATCAGTTTCTCTCATGTCAGAAGGTATCACAATGATATGATGCCAATGGAGACAGACCTGGCACCAGCATCCTATTATTTGATTGATTTTTTTGAGATCAGAACAGTGCATTAACTTGCATTTCTCCCTAGTCATTAGCAAAAGAAAGACAGACATTATCAGATAGGTACGTTAATGTTAACATTAGAGAAGCCTGTACACATAAAGGAAAATTCTGGAAAAGCTTCACCAAAAATTCCATACCATAAGAACCTCTTGGCAAATATACAATAGCTTCAAAACAGCAAAACTTAGCAAAATTATTAAGTTATTATAAATAAAGTAGTCATCAGTTAATGAGTAACTATTATTCAATAAAGAGGAAAAAGAAGGACAGGAAAGAAATCTCCATGGGTCTGACACATTTTGAAAGAGTTTTAGATAATTTTGTTTTAGTCAAAAATGAACAATCTAAAGCAGAGGTTAAAATGAAATTAATAATCTTTTGCAATTATATGTTTTTTGACTATACATTTTGGAGGCAGGGGCAGCACGGTGGCGCAGTGGGTAGCGCTGCTGCCTCTTAGTTAGGAGACCCGGGTTCACTTTCCGGGTCCACCCTGCGTGGAGTTTGCATGTTCTCCCCGTGTCTGCGTGAATTTTCTCCGGGTACTCTGGTTTCCTCCCACAGTCCAAAGACATGCAAGTTAGGTGCATTGGCGATTCTAAATTGTCCCTAGTGTGTGCTTGGTATGTGTGTGTGTGTGCACGCACCCTGCAGTGGGCTGGCGCCCCGCCCTGGGTTTGTTTCCTGCCTTGTGCCCTGTGTTGGCTGGGATTGGCTCCAGCAGACCCCCGTGACCCTGTAGTTAGGATATAGCGGGTTGGATAATGGATGGATGGATGGATTTTGGGGGCTAAAAATAACATTAGCTGTAAATCCATTATGATTAGAGATAGAAGCCTACTGTAAATGTCACCTGTTCGAATGTGTTTAGATACCTGTGTTAAATAGTTAAGAATTTTTCCCGTTTGTTAATTATAATTTAAATAGCTTACTTCACTTTAAAATTATTACTCATTTTTGTTTGATTTAGATTTTTTTTCCCTTTATGGGCACAATGATCTGAGTGGTGGGTTGATGGAACTTGATTTCTTCCAGGTGAAGTTAGATCAGTGGGATAAATAACAGCTGGCAGGGAAACAGAAGACAAGGCTGGGTAAGTGGGGAGCCCACCAAAAGGGAAATGCTGCTTAGTTGTTTAAGACTTTTTGTAATGTTTTTCTATGCTTTTATAATGTTTATGCTATTTTTTGTTTTAATTTGAAAATTGCACAATCTTTGACATAAATTGAATTTTCATTGAATGATAATTCAGAAAATGACTGCAGTACAGGAGGTGAATCCAAGTATAGGAGTGACATAAGAGGCTTGGGGTCTGGACATTAAGCCAAGGAGGGAGGTCTTGGAGAGAACTGGAATGAGACAAGACTTGAATCTTCCAGATTAAGGTATGTGCCCAGTGAAGTAGGACCCTGACCATTTAGCACCAGTAGCACTTTGAGCTACTGTTTGTATGAATATGTGCTATATAAATAAATGTTGTTGTTGTTGCTGACCATGGATAGTGGTATAGGGTTCTTCTGAGATACTCTCTTTTTGCAGACTGATGGGTTCAGTGTCTGCTCAGAAACAACTGGAACAGCTGCAGTAACATCTGCCTTGAAGGTTGTTTGACAATTCTGCCAATTTGCAGTTTCACCAGTCAAAATCTTTACTCAATATTTTCTCAAATTATTTAGGTGGACAGAACTGGAAGAAGTTGCACATTCTTTTCCCCCCAATCTTGACTTGCATTAACCTAAACAAGGCTAAGATTAGGGACTTACATTTGTGCTAGTCCTCTAACTCAGTACTTCTTAACATTTTTGGTTGTGTGACCCACTTTCTTTTCAGACTCCATTGTCTTTGCATCCACCTTGGTGAATCAAGTGTGATCTTTTGAGCATGGGTCTCCTCCATGAATCTAGCATAATCATCAAAGTGGTGACCCACTATAGTTATAAACAACAGCAACTTATGACTCACCATTGGCAGTCATTGACCGACCTAGTGGTTGAGAAACACTGTTCTAACCTTCCAGAAACAAACAGGTCTGTATTAAAATTCATTTATTCATTTGAAGACTCTGGTCTTTGATATAAAAGGAGCAAATGTTTTAAATATGTGTTGAAAAGCATTGTAGCCTATTTTAGAGGTTTTTCTTCATTTTCAGTTCTTGGAGGTACTGGACATACTCACAGATGTTAGCACAAGGATATACCTGTATAATGTAATACAATGCTATTTGGAATAACTACATAGTCAATGTAAAATCTTTCCTTGAAACTTATTTGTAGTTTTTCAAGGTTCATAAAATAAAAACAGCAATCATGATAACAATACTACTAGTTATAATCTTTAACTGGAGTAGCATAGGAGACACAATCATGCTACACAATCAACACAGCAACATTACTGACACTCTAGGCTTTGAACCCATTGTATTACTAGGTCAAAATCCAATATAAAAGTCGCATAAAATTAGCTTACATTAAAGCTTGCACTAAAACTTGGAAAATATCCCCAGTTCTTCACAAACTTCTATGAATCCTCATATTTGCCTTTTGACTCATTAAAAGGTTTACTATAGTCAGCTTCTTACTGAAACTCTCTGATATTAAGCAGGTGGTAATACTGAATTCTCCACATATGGTGGCATAGACATAGTAAGCAGGAATCATGGGTCAGTGATTTTTATATGACCATTTCATCTTTTATTATATTGGGCTAGTTAGTTTATTTAAGGGATCTGAATGAAATGTTCATGTGTATTGCTTATAGAGCTGCTTTGGTAAGGTTATTATTCTGTGATTGATGTCACAGTAGATTAATGGTTACGGTGACAGGTCAAATAGAGTTTCGCCTTTATGCTGGGAGTAATTATGATTCTCATAGTTGCAGACCTGGGCCCTGCCTCATTGTGACTGCTGGATAGGGTGTGGCTTTGACCAAGATGGGGTTTCAGCTTGCTGACTGCAAAACAAATCAAAGAGCAAAATAACTGGACATAAGTGAACATCAGCTGTGATGGCATTGTCATGGGTGTTGTTGGTACTTCAGGTGACTCAACGGTGGAACACTCCTGCTTTGCACAGCCAACTTCTCATCTCAATAAGAACTAACTTAACACAAGAGACATCAACATCCCATTTTCTGAATGATGATAGGTTAAGGGTTTTACCCTCAAGTAAACTAGAATGGTCAGAACAAGAGCTTCAATTGCTACAGAAACATACCAATGAGACATGGCAGAAGGGGATGCTGAAGAAAAACTTGCACCGGCAGTTAGAGGTTTTCCTGCATCATTTGGTGGAAACCCTGATAAAGCAGCAGCTAATGAAATGTACGCCACCTCTTACTCCCAAAGAAAAGGAAGATTTGGAGACACCTCTGTCAATCCTATTAAATCAAGCCTCACAACTGGTAGAAGTAATTTCTCAAAGGATGAACATGATTTTGGATTTTTCAATTGCATCATGGGTGCTGTGCTCATAGCGACCAGCAGTAGGATTGTTCGCTCCTTGTTCTGTT
>JANRMT010062837.1:43141911-43188521 GCA_026402145.1 Polypterus bichir lapradei | reverse complement strand
TGTTCTGTTTTTTTAAATATTTCTTTACATTTTTCTTATATATATATATATATATTTGTCTACCTAATCCTTTTTATTTTTTGAGGCTTAACTGTGTTGTACCTTAGTAAACAAATTAAGAATGTGTATTGTTCTGTTACAACCTTTTAAAACTGTTTTTGCAGTGAAAGTAACTCTTTTACTAGTTTATTAATAATACATGTATAAGGCACAGTAATATACATTTAGAGGATATGTTTGTTGTTAATATAAAGCCACTTAGCGTTTGTATCCTTTTTTCTCTGTTTTAGTTTCACCCTTTTTAATTCCAATAAACCTGTGGATAAAGAAACAACGTCTATAGAGTTTTGGATATGGAAAGGTGTTTATCTGCCTGTCAAAACACATAGTCTGTGTAGAGGACAGAACATGTATTCTTATCTTTTTCGTTTGGATTTACTTTCATCTGCCTGGGGTTTTCATACTACCTCTAGTGATCAGCCTACAAAAACAAATCTAAGACAGTCAAGGGAAAGGAAGAATATTGGAGTGAGGCCTTTAGTAGAAAGGCGGCCATCAACCACACCTGGTATAATCTTGTTATCGGTGTTAAATCTGGAGGAGCATTCCAGGTCTCTGCAGGAGATCAGAAAAACTGCTACTGGGTTAGATTGTATTACAGTCACTGATTTGATAAAGTGGTATCTCCCCTAATTAACAGCTTTTATGAATACCTTATTGGCCTGTGAGGGACCACCCGATCAACTGGCTAACATGCACATGTCTGGAGATCTGGTCATTAAGGTTGTAGGGAAACCGGAGTAACCACAAATAAATATAAAAATAATGCCCAGGATTTGTCCCTGTATAATTATGCATGCTTCATTTATTCAGTCTACAAGATTAGTGCTTAAATCTAAGTGCAGAAGAGTCATTTAATTGAAATGAATTCACCAGGGTGTAACTGCAGTCTTCAATAACTACAACATCACTCACAGCACACTCGCTCAAGGGTGTCATTCTCGACACCTCCATTCCAAGGCATTTGTTGTGTGTATTAATGAAATGTATTGCATTTTTCATTACAATAAATGGGGTATACAACCTATACTATAGCTTAATAAGGGAAATTTTAAAGAGAAAAAATGATAGTAAATAAAACAAGCTGATAGAGGAAGTACTTATCCTATTGGAGAACATTGACTGTCTCAGAGAGGGAAGTAGCTGATGGGACAGCTGCATGCGTCTCAAACTTGAGTCTTGGGAGGTCAGCATGCTCTCTTTATAGCTATTAATAGATTTTTATATGTTGTGACAAATATAGAGGGTGTAGCAGCCAATCTACCTGACATAGACAGACACTGGAGGCACACTGATAAAATCTTCACCTGTGGGCAACGCCTTCCTCGTTTCCTACAGTCTCACACAGTCCCACTAAGCACAACGAAACAATACACAATACACATTGTCTCCCTCCTCCTGACTCTGGCTCCCCGAGTACTGTCTTCTGGCTCCTTTTATATGTTACCTGGAAGTGTTCCAGGTGCTTGATGACCTACTTCCAACAGCACTTCTGGGTGTGGTGAAAGGATCGCCCATACAGGCTCTGGAGCAGCTGCAGCTATCCTTGGCAGTGCCCCCGTAACCCAACAGGACTGCAGACAACTCTATCTCCCATGAAGCCCAGCGGGAGTCTGAAGCACCACTACCACCCACGGGGGCTGCCATCTAGCATCCCAGGAGAGGTACCGTTCTGCCCATGATTGCTCCCCCAGTCCTCTCAGCAAAGAGGCGTCCTGGCCTGGCAAGGACCCCAGCCGTCTGTAACAATGTCTATTACATCACTTTTTCTTATATTGGGCTAGTCAGTTTCTTTCAGGGACCTAATTTACAGTGGCGTAGCTGGGGGGGGGGGGGCAAGGGGGGACATCTGTCCCCGTGTGCAGCATCCAGGGGGCGCCAAATTGATGTTACGAAATTTTAGAATGAAATGTTTTCTATTCTTAAATGCACTAAAAAGTAAATAAAAAACATTTGCATACTCAGTCCATCACTCCATCAGTATGTGGATATCTTTTTCCTATGTTTTTTGTCTCTTTCTGATTTCGAAGCACATATTAGTTCTATATACCCAACAGACAATAATTTATCCCCTCCACTATTCTAACATGCTTGATTCTCTCCCAGAAACATTTTTGACGTTATTAAACAGGTCGCGTGACTGACATGAGGCATTAGTGTATCATTGTCTAAGTTGTGGCAAATGCCATTTCTGTGTGCCAAGTGATTTGTGTTTATGTGTTTGATAGAAAATTGATTGGGCTGTGGTGAAGTATTCTAGTAGATGGCTGCAAAAGACTAGACTTTTCCCCATCATATTTTTGTACGAATAAATTGTAAGTAATGCAGTTTTTATAAATATATAATTATTTTGCTTTATAATTTGGTATATACTGTAAATGTTATTGAACAATATTTAATGGAAAGTTCATGTTGTAGATAATGGATTTTATAATGTGTTACATAACCTTATAAATATATAGTTTTAAATATCTACATTTAAAAACGTGATGTATATAGTAAATTTGCATGTTCCAATTTATTTGTTATTAAATGACTTTAATATGTACTGTATGTAAAGTAATGTCTCGCGAGAACGCACTTAGGGGTTATCAGGAGAACATGAGAAGGACCTGCCCCATGAACTGCAGGTGGGCGGATGTCTCTCGCGAGGCTCTGCCATGTTGCAAAAAGGGTTTCAAACTGAACCGTCTGAAGCTAAAACAAAGTGATTTAAAGACCTCTTTTCATGACAAGAGGCCAATGAGGTATTTTATTTGTAAATGTCTTTTGTTTCATGTTTGCACTAAATGTTTTGTATTCCATCGTATATGTATGAAAGTTGCTGTATTCGCTAATGTATTTTGTACTGATTACTTACTATAGTTCTCATGGCGTGCTGGCGTGACGGAGTGAGTAACAAGAGCCCAAGCAATAAACGCCCGTTTAAAAGAACCGACCTGTGTCTGTGTTGTTGTGAAGAGAGCTACATATACTTTCTTTAAAATCATTTTAAATGCAAAAAATGAATTTTTTCTTACAAAAACTAATGACAGATTTAGATTTTAAAGAACACGAGGCGGCGTTATCATTTTCGGAGACTTACATGAAATTTATTTCTTAAAATACTATTATTTTAAATACATTTTTAAAAATTTTCTTCCCCTTCTCTATTGCATTTTGGCAAACAGGAAGGGGCGTGAAATCTTCAGTTGTCCCCGGGCGCTGAAAACCTTAGCTATGCCTCTGCTAATGTACAGTATATGTTTATCATTTATAGGTTTACTTTGGTAAGATTATGATTTTAACATTACTGTTACTATCGGTCAATGGTTAACCTGAGAGGTCAAGTATAGGTGTATCTTTATAGGTGACTAGTAGCAATGTATAGACTCAAACGCATCTAGTATGTGTTTGAGTCTTTACAGCAGTGTTATCTCTATAGCTGTTAATTTAATGTGTTATTTATTTACATGATTTATTCTTTCTCTTGTTTTTCTACACTAATGAAACAAGATCAGAAGAATGTTTAGTGGGCACAAATTAGATTAGTACTCTATTTTTTTTTTCAGTCTCCACTTTTTTATATTATAATTTTCCTTTATTAAATTACAGTTTTCGTTTATTCCATTTCCTTTTTCTGGGAAAAAATAAAGTAATATCTATGTATATATGTTGTATAGCGCTTGTTTCCTCAGCTATACAACATATGATACAAGAGTCTTAACAGCGATGATAATGTTTGTGATATGCAATCCATTAGAATGAAAAATACAATCAATTTTATTTCCAAATGTACTTCAGAATACATTGCAATAGTTGGTGCATCATAAACATTAACGCTGATTATGCCCAACAGAGTGTAACTGCTGCTTATATTATATAGATTATATGCTATATTCTCTAGAAATATTTTCCAGAAGTTTTTAAATGTGTGATACTCAAAAGAAAGTAGATAAAACTATTGTAGGTATTTGGGAGAGAGGTAGCCAAAAACATTTGTAATCAAAAGGAAAGGAAGTAGACTCTGGCATAAGATCTGGGGCCTCGTGTATAACGCCGTGCGTAGAACTCGCACTATAACATGGCGTAAGCACAAAAGCCGAAATATGTTTACGCACAGAAAAATCCAGATGCAGGAATCTGTGCGTACTCCAACTTCCACGTTCTTCCGCTACATAAATCCCGATCAGCGTGAAAAGTAACGCTCGTGCACGCGCTTTATGTAACGCCACAACTGCTCCCAGAATTACGCCTCTTTGAATATGCAAATCAATATAAATCGCCCTTAAACTATGCCTTCTGTGAAATGACAATGGGAAAAGCACGGGGGAAAATATAAGAATTTCAGCAAATACCAAGTGGAGGCAAAGGAAAAACATACTATTTGTTCAAATAAACCGTGGTATAATCAACAAAAGGAAGTTGATCGAGTGACATAGCGTGTTGGAGAAACCTGAAAGCTCACGTTCACAAAATCGCACAGTGCCGGAAATAAAAAAGAAGTCACATATCAAAGTCGCCGTGAAAAGGCGAGTTGTAGCCCACTGTCTGAGTGTCATATGAAAGCTTATTAGGGTACAGAGAAAAAAAGGCACACAGTGGGGAAAAAGCACGAAATGTCAACTTCAATCTTGACACAGGAACAGTAGCACTGCTTTGACGCTGGGTGCCGCCAGTCTGCAAAACCGAACGGAGAACTTGCGTACGACAAGGTATGAGGTACCGTGGAAAAGTGCGTGGCTTTACTCCAAGTGTAGGTTTTATACATCGCGATTTGAACGTGGAAAAGTTCTTATGCAACATTTCTGTGCGTACGCACCGTTTATACATGAGGCCCCTGGAGCTGGAGATACTAAGGTTGCATGATGCTACCTTCAGCATCTTTCTGACATGGTTTGCCCTCTAAATTCAGTGCAGGGTTTCATCTTCTGTTTGTGCACCAAGCAATGACAGAAATGAATTAGCAAAGCAACAAAACCAAACCAATCTTTAAGCTAACACGCTGGGAATGAACAAACTATGATGAATGTACATACTATAACAATCATAAGAACTGTCAGTTGCGTTTCCAATACCACTCATCATTAATCATAATCCTGTAACAGAAATCACATTACACTTAAATGACTGAAAATCACTGGCTATGTCTACTCTACCTACCTAGTGCCACACTTCCAGCACAGTTGTGCTTGCTTCTTTTTGAGATAGTTAATAAATAGCCTGCTGCATGGCATAGGTGACGCTGCACAACAGGTTTGCAACTATGGTCAGTTCAGCTTCAGTCTCTACCCTTTTTTCATTTTCCATTCTCTCATGGTATATAAAACATGAGACATCAGGCAGACAAGCTTCTCTTCTGTTTGTGAGGTTCAAAGCCCCTATGTTCCTTATTGCTGTATTATATGCAGTGAGCTTCCAGATGAGCATTCATTAGTTAATAGCTCTCATGAAACAGCTCATCCATTTGACTAATAACAAAATTAAATGTGTCTGATTTTCGTTGGGTGTGTCATGGACTAGCTGGATTGAGTTGTTGGGCATGCCACTTTATTTGGCCAGCTAACTTGCTAAGATTATGAAAATGAGGCACTGACTGAAAATCGCTTGAAAAGTCACTCAATATGACATAGCTTTAACAGATTTAGAGTGAATGTGACAGGTGTCTGGTCATACCTACAGGTAATCTAACCTAGACACTGTTAAAATATCTGAATAAGCCACCCAATTTTATTAAGAGACTGCAAACTCTTGAAATTTACCGCTAATATATGGTCTATGTTAACTAATGTTGTCTTATTTTAATTTCTTATTTTGTCTTTTATTTTTCTTCATTATGTAAAGCACTTTGAGCTACTTTTTTGTATGAAAATGTGCAATATAAATAAATGTTGTTGTTGTAATAGCGCACAGGTTTCTTTAAATTGTGCAGTGAGTAAACATACAATGAAAGACACAGCAGAAATTTCAGGAAAAGTAACAGTAACTTCTTTTACACAAGACAATATAAAGTACATTATAAATATAAACAAACATAAAAATCTAACAATATCCGGGACGAAAACCCTTTTTTAAAAAGGAAAGCACGCAGTCCACAAAAGTCCATTAAAAACATAAAGTGGAGGATACAAATTTTAGTGGTGCAGAGTCCAGTTTGTGCTCTTTATTACCCTAACAATTAATTGTCCAATTGTCCATGGATGCACTCTGTTCACCGGACAGTCCTTTCCCAACAGAAGTGTTGTCAAATTGTTGAATCCCTGTCAATGTCTCTTCGTCGTTCTTTTTTTTCCCACTCTGGGCTTCTTGTGTTGCAGCGACCTAGGCACACCTTGCTTCTCATCTGCCAGCTTTGCTTGATGCTTTCATGCAGCTTCTCTCTTTCGCTGGACCCACAACCGGCGTCTTATTTTGGCGCGGTCTCTTCCTCCTTGGAGGTTAGTGTTGCCATCCTTGTGCCTCATGTCGTACCAGCCACATACCCTAGTCTGCCTGCGAGCCCCTTGCTCTGTGTGAGTGTCTTGGCAGTGTTTTCAGTGGACAGTCCCTCACCCCTGCCTTCTCCTGCCCAGAAGTTTAAGTCTCCTTCACTCCCTGCCTAAATTAACATGACGATGGATTAAACAACGGCACATCAAACTTTTCTGGGCTTAACAAATAATGTAAATACAGGTTAACAAAATGTATTGTTAACAACTATCAATGAGTACACATATGCTGACTAGAAACTAATATTCTCAGATATGTTCATTTCTAAGTCCAAGGAAGGAGCAATTCTTTTTATCACAATTTTGTATTGTTTATATATTTAAGCAGTTAAAACTTCAAAGCAGTGATTCTTTTGCAAGGCAGCAAATACCTACTGTATATCCTATAGACAGCCATCACAATAATCAGTAACAGGATTAGCCAGGAAATTTGCCTTCTCATCCCAGCCTTTAAATTTAATATTACATGTTTTTTTTGCCGAAGAGAAAAAGAAAAAAAAATCACCCATTGTACAAAAAAATGTTTCCCTCTGACATCAAAATAGCCTCACTAGAAGAAGTAAGCCTTGCAGACTTGATTGCTCGTAAAGTAAAGGACTACACCATATTTTGTCAAAAAAGGGACTTGATGAAACCTTAACGAGGATTGTGTTAAATTTTCCATCAATAATTCAGTGCCTGTGCTTCAACTCTGAGTGTCTCTCCCAATTTCATGTATGAATGTTATGCAGTTTGAATCTGAAATTGTAATCAACAACAGCTCACTCTCTTAGGTGATATCAGTAATATATCAGTATTTTTGGGTTGTATTTACAAATATGAAATGATCATGTTTGAACAAGAAAAAGGTGACTAGAAATTGTCATTGACTAAAAGACTCTTAAACATCTTATCATGATGTTTACTTGACACAGTAGTATTTCCAGGATAAACCAATTCAACAGTTCAATTGGAATATGCACTGTAAAATTATTTACATTAGCTTGATCTGATTACCACGAAAATCAATTTTGTAGACTGCGATACTGTGTACAAAATTACTGTTGCAAATTTTGGAAATACGTCACCCAATTCATGGACTGTTTTACAGCCAAGTCCAAAGAGATGTTCCCATGTATTTACAGTTATTGTAGCTCTGTAGTAGTAGGGTGTTGTATCGTGTTAGACATTATGGATACAATGCGAAGTTAAGCAAAATGACACCTTTTACTGGCTAACTGAACTGATTACAAAGTGCAAGCTTTTAAGGCAAATGAGGCCCATTCTTCAGGCAGGTTGTAATTTATAACCTGTTGTTAACAACTTGCCGTAAAAAGTGAGCTCAGCTGCCTTGAAAGCTTGTACATTTTGTAATCGGTTCAGTTCGCCAATAAAAGGTGTCATTTTGCTTGACTTCTCATTGCTTCTGTTATTGTAGAAAATTACGGTGCATTAGCAGAATACACTGTCCCCTAATTATGTCAGTGAAGAGATTTAGAAAGTAGCAAAGGTCATATCAGTGCCCCAGTTCAAAGGAAAATAGCAAATAAGAATTTGGCATATTATCGCTCATCACCACCAAACAGTCAAAAAACTCAATGAAGATATATATATGTAGAGTGCAGACCATATAGTGTAACCTTCAGGAAAGTTAATGTAGAAAATAGGGAATTGCCTCATAAGTGCCCTTCTTGTGTCTCAATGTAAACATTTCCATCAAGGATGGATGCAAGAGTATGTACTGCAAGACACTGTGGTCTATGAAGAGTGTTTGTACAGTACTCAAACCCAAAAAATGCCAAAGAAACTAAAAATGTAAGAAAAGGGAGGTTTCATTACAACTGAATAAATATGGTTACAGGGCATTAGAGGCAAAACACAACAAATGAGATAGTAAAGAAAGCATGAAAAAACCCTTTACACCTCCACCTGACTACACATTCTAACCTTATCCCTTCTTGTACCTCTTGTGTTGTCCTTCCTCCTGCCAAATGAACTCTCATCCACACTCCCCCCAAACCTAAATTCACCAAAGCAGTGTCCACTGTCTTTTTTTATACCCAATCCCTGGACCACTTCCAAGGTCACATTTGGTCTCTTCTGAAGTATATCTTGGTCAGGCATAACCCTACAAAACCCCTGGGGTTGTCTGTCCAGAGCTCCCACTTGTGGCCTAAGGTATCCCTGCCAAAATGCTTAATGACAGTGCTTTTCATTTGATCCTTAAAAAACAACATTACCTTTAACACTAGAATCCCTGAAGCCTGCGAAAATATTTGCAGTGCCGGGACACCTTAATTTTACTTACAGCTCCTCATCACTGCATTACTATAACATATGAAAAAGTTTCTGCTATAGTTATGTCGTTCTACATTTACACAGATTGTTGTAGTCATGGAACACACATGAAATGTATGCACTTCAAATAATGGGAGATGGGATAGCAGGCGGTCTGCCTGCAGCTGATTGACACATGTGCGAAACAGAAGCGCTATCAGTGTGCAGTTAATACAATGATGAGGAGCTGTGAGTAAAATTAAGGAGGCCTGCCATTACAAATGTTTTCACAGGCTTCTGGGATTCTAGTGTTAAGGCTCTTTTTTGGGATCTTTATAACCAAAGGGCCACTCAAGCCTGCAAGGAACTCAAAAGCTGCCTTCTGCTTCCAGAAGCTACAAGGCTAGGGAACATGCACTATTTTATTGTGCACTGCCCACTGTCCTTCTACTATATTTATATCCATCCATCCATTATCCAACCTACTGAATCCGAACACAGGGTCACAGGGGTCTGCTGGAGCCAATCCCAGCCAACACAGGGCACAAGGCAGGAACCATTCCCGGGCAGGGTGCCAACCCACCGCAGTATATTTATATACTTTGAGTAATTTAAGGGATACCTTTGCCTGTATCCCCACCTAGTCTTCTGTCCGGGATGTGCTCCCTCTCCTGCTTATACAGGCCCTGACCCCAATCACCTTTACAATTTGAAAGATATCAGAACTATTACCCTGTACCAAAAAGGTAAAAGAAGTCATTTTAACTAGTGGAAGCAGTCTTGCCTTTAAACTAAAATCTCCTCTATCCAATATTAAATAATGGCAAATGTACTTAGCAGCTTATCATGAAATGCAGTATATGTAGCAAAAGTAATACCCAAACAATTTTCTAGACAGAGATAAAGTATTAGTAGCAAATTTTTTAAATATTTTAAACTTTTAGAAATATTTATGACCCATTCATTATTCTCAAGATATTTTACCAGAATTATAGTAACCTACATATTTATAATGTGCAAAACTCACCACTTAATGGCAGTGTTTTTTATTACATCCTTAAAAAAGAACATTACCTTTAAGGCTCTTTTTTTGTGGTGTATTCTATTCATCGTGTCTTTTTTTAGAACATTTGCCATTTTTCTTGAAAGTATTTAAGGATCCCAACAAGTATAGGGTGGTCCAGATCTAATTATGCAATTGTCATTACGCTATAACTTATTAAGTTTATTACATAGAAAACCACCCGAAAAATCCCAGACCATCAAGAAGTGTGCGAACTGACGACATGAAGAATCGTCTTTGCACTGAACTGGAATCGTCCCTGCATAAATCAAAGTTATCCAGACGATCTGGATCTGCATCTGTAAATGCTGTGAGTAGAGTAATACAGTTTGTGTAGAGCTTTAATGCAACAGGGCAATAGTTATTTTGAAATTCAGCAAGTCTATTATGTCAAAAAAAAAGGTTTATTTCCAGCATATCTCTGATAGCCACCTCAAACATTTCCCACTAGGATGGTTTCAGTGTGCAATAAATTTACCACTGAATATATTGTAGAACACAATTCACAGTAACATTCAGAAAGTAATCAGTTTCTGTGTTCCAATCATAAAGTGGCATATGTGTTAATAAATATTTCTAAAGCTGTTAACTTAGAGAAACATGGACCGTTTAATGATTCATACACATATACAAAGAGATGGAGAAAGGAAAAAAAACACATTAAACCTCCAGAAAAGCATTTCATATTTACTGAAATCCAAATAAAAGAATGAAATGATCACTCATACACACATCTGACAGGCATAAACAGAGAAAAGACCAAACGTGTGTGTGTATTGCTGTCAAATTATTAAAAAGTAATTTCAAAATAGTTTTGGATATTTATAATTTTTTTCCTCCAGCATAACTGCCGTATTTGTTAAAGGGAAGGGTAGATTTATGGGAGCTAAATACTTTACAATTAAGGAAATTATTCACCCATCAACAACAGTGGTGTTTGAAATAGCCTTTTAGTTTTCCAGCCCAATGGAATTAAGGTTGTATGACGAAGTCTAAAATAAAAATATGCAAACAAAAGACATGCAGTATAATTTTTTGCATTTTTATAAGTTGTTTTTAACTCATAAAGGTACTCTATTTTATCAGATATTTTAGGTATCTTCAGTTAAAAATGAATCTACATACAAGCTGACAAGTTTGAAAAGGTCAAGCAGACAACAGGGAAAACTTATGTCTAGCAAAACAGTAGGCAGGCAAAAATTTTAAATAGTTTTAATTACCTGTAGTTTTTTCTAAAGGCTTAGAAATTATTTCTTCAGCACCAGCATCTGGATTGCAGACCACTGAAAACAGTAGATAACCATGAATACAGTGGTAAAGTAATAGGAAAGTCAGACCATTTTAAGATCTGGTTATGGTACCAGCTGGGTCTTTTAGCATTAGATTGCTTATTCAGAAAAATATTCATTGTGAGTGACAGATAGTCTAATCCCACTTAGTCTTTTTCTCTTTCTAATGGGGAATATAATATGTTTCTACTGCCTTCTGGTTGGCAAATTTCCTTTGTTGTATGGGGAACATGTTTGGTTTGTGGGACTAAAAATCACAGTCCATTATTGGGGTAACAATTTACTCTCTGAAGATAAAAGGAAGATACTTTGCACTTTTGGTAAGAGTCTTCATCACTTCCTCTGCATCCATACAATCTGCTCACATTGTGAATTATGGTAAAACCTAAAGAGGGTAAATTGCTGTGATCAATCACTGAATTATGGCGAAACGTAAAGGGAGAACATTCCTGTGATGAATCACTTCCAATAATATTGAATAAGCCTAAAATATAACACTTTTGACCTGTGCCCTCAATTTATAACAAAATCTTCAATTAATAGATGAGCTGGACCCTTAAAAACAGTCAGTATTTCTCAAACTATGGGTTGCAACCCATATTGGGCCATGGCCATATTTGTGATGTGTCACCACATGATTGTGCAGAAAAATTATATGAATTTGTCTAAACACAAATTTTGCAGAGAGTGATAAACTGCCCACTATTTAGTGTACTTTTTATTGTGGTACTATGTGTTTTGAGAAGTGTGCTATAAACAACATTGCTGATGCATCATGTAGAACTTTCATTTCCATGATGCGAAAACAGTCAAACTGTGATGACTGACAATGAAAACATTTATAAGAATGGGGGAGAGAAGTAGGAAAGACACAGACAAGTATGTGAGGTGTAGAGGATGCAGAGCCATTTTGAAATTTCAAAACATAAACAACTAGTCAGGCACAAGGGTATGCAGATTTTTCGAATGTTGTTTTGTATGGGAGGAGAATATATAGTGCCTGGCAATGTTTTATATAAAAAAAAGTTTTAATGTGTAATGTGCAGCTGGTCAGTGTCTCATTGCATGTTTCGACATTAATGTATACATCAAATCTACAGTAAAGTTGCAACTGAGGTTCAAAGAAGATTTTGTATTAGGTGTAATGTGCTTCAGAAAATATTAATTTCTTCTCTTAACACTGTTTAAAAGAGGTTTCATTAATTGCAATCCACTAATAAGGTGAAGGACAGGTTTGTTGGACCGTAAGAATACCAGAAAATATCAAAAATGGTGAGACAGGCTGTAGAGCTGACATTGATGTTCATCAGCATGACATCTGATAGCAGCACCTGAGACTGGACTGTTTGCCGAGTTCTTCATCAAGATTTGTCCCATAACCCGCATAAAAAACTAATAGTGCATACATTTTTACAAATAATTTAGCTTGTCAACCTTTTGTACAAATTATATTGAATTGTTAAGCTTTCAAAAGAATGTATTGTTAATGGTGGAGCACATCTGAAAAAGGAAACTGTAAAAAAGTTTTAAATCCATTAGGGTCCAGTGGTTTTCAAGTTCAGTATTGGGATTACTGCTAGTAATCCCAGAGTCTTATTTTCTACAATTGATCACCTACTAAACCTAGGTAACTCAAAGGAATGCCTCCTAAGTACTTCCAGTAAAACCTGTGAGGCTATCGCTGTATTTTTCAATCAAAAAATTAATGATATTAGAAATAACATAGTATATCCCTCCAACACTAAGGATCCTCCTAAACCCCAGCATTCTGTTATAAACAAATTAAACTCTTTCACTAGGATAGATTTACCTGATTTACAAAAAATAATATCTCAATTAAAATCCTCCACCTGCGTCCTTGACCCAGTACCAACAAGGCTTTTCAAAGAAGTATCGGGCGTGCTAATTGATAATGTTCTGGACATAGTAAATTCGTCATTAGATACGGGGGTCTTCCCAGACTGTCTTAAGACTGCTGTAGTTAAACCCCTTCTTAAGAAACATAATCTTGACCCCTCGGCTCTTGAAAATTTTAGACCCATCTCTAACCTGCCTTTCTTAAGCAAAGTTCTGGAGAAAGCAGTCATTATGCAGTTAAATGACCACCTAAATAAACCTGCTATTCTTGATAAATTTCAGTCGGGTTTTAGAATAAATCACAGCACAGAAACTGCACTCGTTAAAGTAGTAAATGATTTGCGAGTGAACGCAGACAGAGGCCATATATCTGTTCTCATCCTCTTAGATCTGAGTGCTGCATTTGACACTATTGATCATAATATTCTTAGAAATCGCCTTAGTCAATGGGTGGGCCTCTCTGGCAGTGTCTTAAATTGGTTTGAAATCTACCTGACAGGGAGAAAATTTTTTGTTAGTTGTGGTAATTACAACTCAAAGACACATGATATCCGATATGGTGTTCCACAAGGCTCTATCCTGGGTCCGCTGTTATTCTCAATCTACATGCTTCCATTAGGTCAGATTATCTCAGGGCACAACGTGAGCTACCACAGCTATGCTGATGACACACAGCTGTATTTATCAGTAGCACCTGATGACCCCGATTCTATTGATTCACTAACACAATGTCTGACTTGTATCTCAGAATGGATGAATAGTAACTTTCTCAAGTTAAATAAAGAGAAAACTGAAATCTTAGGGATTAGCAATAATGGATACAATGAGGCTATTAGAAATAAACTGGATACATTAGGATTAAAAGTCAAGACGGAGGTAAAAAGCTTAGGGGTAATTGTTGACTGTAATCTGAATTTTAAATCGCATATTAATCAGATCACTAGGACAGCATTTTTTCACTTAAGAAACATAAGTAAAGTTAGACCTCTTATATCACTGAAAGATGCTGAGAAATTAGTTCATGCGTTTGTTTTCAGTCGACTAGATTACTGTAACGCACTCCTCTCAGGACTACCCAAGAAAGACATAAATCGTTTGCAACTAGTGCAGAATGCAGCTGCTAGAATCCTAACTAGGAAAAGAAAATCCGAACACATTTCTCCAGTTTTGATGTCACTACACTGGTTACCTGTGTCATTCAGGATTGACTTTAAAATTCTGCTTATGGTTTATAAAGCCTTAAATAATCTCGCCCCTTCTTATATATCGGAATGTCTGACACCCTATATTTCAAATCGTAACCTCAGATCCTCAAATGAGTGTCTCCTTAGAATTCCAAGAACAAAACTTAAAAGAAGTGGTGAGGCGGCCTTCTGCTGCTATGCACCTAAAATCTGGAATAGCCTGCCAATAGGAATTCGTCAGGCTAATACAGTAGAGCACTTTAAAACACTGCTGAAAACACATTACTTTAACATGGCCTTTCTATAACTTCAATTTAACTTAATTTAACTTAATCCTGATACTCTGTATGCTCAATTTCCTCATAATAACTATTCAGGTTAGCTCTAAAATCTGTACTGACCCCTACTCTCTTTTCTGTTTCTTTTTCCGGTTTCTTTGTGGTGGTGGCCTGCGCCACCTCCACCTACTCAAAGCTTCATGATGCTCCAACAATGATGGATGGATTAAAAGGCAGAATTCTACGTGACCATCATCATCAAGCCTTTCCGTGAGAACCCTAAATCCAAAGAGGACTGTTTCATTTATGTTAGGTAGAAGGCCCAGAGGGGACTGGGTGGTCTCATGGTCTGGAATCTTAGAATCATCTTAGAATGCAAGTTGAGGCATGCACAGACGCAGCAGCCTTTTTAACTCCCACATACTGTATGGTGCTAATCTTTGTGTTAATGACCATGCTGGAATTTACAGGAATGTTTGTCTTTTTCATTTTATTTATATTCTTGATATTCTTGTGCGTTGCAACAATTTCTACATCAGTAACAAAGGCTACGTGACCTAGGACTGCTAAGCGGACAAAGTTTCACCACAGCGATATGTAACTCATCTGCCAGGACTAGGAGGCACTGTGAGTGATGTGAGAGGAAAAGGAAGCGAGATAAACGATCAGGAGTCAAGCCTAGTTGTCCAGCTCTCTTGTCAGTGTTACTGGCTAACGTAAGCTCTCTGGAAAATAAAATTTACTATCTGAGACTCCAATTCAACTCCCAGTCTGGAATGAGGAATTTTTGTGTGTTTATATTCTCAGAAATATGGTTACAGAACAGTGTCCCTGACTCAGCTATTCAGCCACAGGGACTAATATTGTTTTGTGCAGATAGAGACATTACTACCTCCGGTAAGATTTGCGGCGAGGGTCTCGGTGTTTATGTAAACAATGTCTGGTGTGTTGATGTTATGGCAGTCGCGACTTACTGCTCAACTCAACTGGAGTTTTTAGTGGTGAAATGTCGGCCGTTTTATCTGCCAAGAGAACTCACTGCTATTGTTATTGCAGTGCATATTCCTCCCAGCGCAAATGCTAATGAGGTGCTGAGACAGTTGCGTAATGTCATCAGTGAACAGTAAACAGCCCATCCTGTCGGCTTTTTATTATTGCTTGTAATTTCAACCATGACAACTTAAAAACCGTAGTACCAAAGTTATACCAGCATGTGAACTTTGCCATAAGGGGTGAGAATATACTGGACCTATTTTACACAAACATTTGCCCCATTTGGGATTCTCAGACTATCTCTGTTTTATGTTTCTCCCAGCATATAGGTCATTGGTGAAACAATCCAGGCCAGTACAAAGAACCATGATTCTGGCATGAAGGAGCCAATTCGGCATTGCAGGACTGGTTTGAGTGTAGTGTATGGACTGGAATATGTTCAGGGAGGCAGCCACCTATAACCAGAATATTAATTTAGAGGAATACGCTGACTCTGTGTCTGGGTACATCAGCTGACTATACCCCACTGCTCATCAATAGCTCTGTTGTGGAAAGGGAGAGTCAGTAGCAACACGTTTCTTGGTGTGTATATTTCTGATTACCTCTCCTGGACAATCAACAACTATGTTGTCAAAAAGGCACAGCAACACCTTTTTTTCTGCGGAGACTGAAGCAGATTGGCTTTCCACCACCCATTCTTACCATCTTGTACAGAGGAACTGTGTAAAGCGTCCTGACAAACTGTATCACTGTGTTGTTTGGGAACAGTGTGGACAGTTGATAGGATCATAGGGGTGTCCCTTTCCTCGATGTACGACATTTTTCAGGCATTTCGTCTGCTTAGAGCATTCGCTGTTGTGAAAGATGTCTCTCACCCATCACAAATACTGTTTGGCTTCCTGCTATCAGGTAGAAGATGCCACAGCTTTAGGAACCCCACAGCCTGATCCTATAACTGTTTCTTTTTCTGAGCTGTAAGACTTCTCAATTCCTACATGTCACCTAGTACCATATCCTTATAACATTCCCCCAATTATGTACTGTCAATTTACACCCAACAATTTACTATGGATATTGAGCATTGTTCGAGCTTTATAGTCCTGCATCCTTTGTTTTGTTACATTGTATTGTTGCACTGGCTTAGATAATGTTAATCTTGTTTTACCTATGCACTGTGGACTTTAAGGAACAACATTTTGTCCGACCATATACAATCTATGTGAATGAATGACAATAAAAGTTGAGTTGAGTGGAGTATTCTGTGGTCGTTTTTACCTTTCATTAAACTCATTGTTTAATTAGCCAAGCTTTTCTTTTTTCCTCATTTTTCACTAAGAAATAAGGCACTGGACTGTAAATCACACATTTGCTGGTTCAAACACCACCACAGACTCACAATGTACACTTGAGCAAATCACCTACGCTGCTGATGGATCAAGTATATACAGTGGCATGCAAACGTTTGGGCACCCTTGCTTAAAATGTCACATACTGTGAATTGTTAAGTGAGCAGAAGATGACCAATCACCAAAAGGCATAAAATTAAAAACACATTTCTTTTCAGCATCTTATGCAAACTACTTAGCGTATTGTTTTTGTTTTGAACAATTATAGAGTAAGAAAAGAAAGGAGCACCATGCAAAAGTTTGAGCATCCCAAGATATATGAGGTCTCAGATAAGTTTTACCAAGGTCTTGTTCACAATCATCGTTAGGAAACCCCAGGTGATGCAAATTGCAAAGCTGTATAAATTCTTACTCCTCAAACCTTGTCCCAATATTCAGGAGTCATGGGCTCCTCTAAGCAATTGATGCTAACAAAGCAGAAGAAGGCTACAAGTTTATAAAAAAGCATTTTCACATAGCTGTTTCCTCAGTTCATAATGTTATTAAGAAAAGACAGTTGACAGGAATGGTGGAGATCAAGTTGAGGTCTGGAAGACCAAGAAAACTTTCTGAACAAACTGTTTGTTGGACTGCAAGAAAGGCAAACAAAACCCCCCATTTGACCGCAAAAGACCTTCAGGAAGATCTAGCTGACACTGGAGTGGTGGTGCACTGTTCTACTGTGCAGCGACACCTGAAAAAATATGACTTTCAAGTAGAGTTAGCAGAAGAAACCCCTTCCTGCATCCTAGCCACAAAATTCAGTGCCTGAAGTTTGCAAATGAACATCTAAACAAGCCTGATGCATTTTGGAAACAAGTTCTTTGGACTGATAATGTCAAAATAGAACTTTTTGGTCACAATATGCAAAGGTATGTTTGGAGAAAAAAGGATGCCAAATTCCAGGAAAAGAACACATCTCTAACTATTAAGTCTGGGGGTGGATCAATCATGCTTTGGGCTTGTATTGCAGCCAGTGGCACAGGGAACATTTCATTGGTAGAGGGAAGAATAGGTTCAAATAAATACTGTACCAGTGAATTCTGGAAGCAAACATTATACCATCTGTTAAAAGTTCAAAGAAGATAATGATCTGAAATACACCTCAAAATCTACAATGGAATACTTCAAGAGGTGTAAACTGATGGTTTTACCATGGTCCTCACTGTCCTCCGGCCTAAGCATCATTGAAAATCTGTGGATATATCTCAAAAGAGCAGTGCATGTAAGTCAGCCCATATTGCAGAATTAGAAGCCCTTTGCATGGACAATTGGGCAATGATACCCCAAACAAGAACTGAAAGACTTTTAGCTGGCTACAAAAATCATTTAAAAGCTGTGATACTTGCCAAAGGGTGTCTTACTAAATACTGACCATGTCAGGTACCCAAACGTTTGCTTCAGGCCCTTTTTATTTTTTTGGTATTTTGTATCTGTGAATGATGGAAATAAATGTAATCTTGCAGTGATCTTGGTGATCATCATCTTCTTCTCAGTTAACTATTCACAGTAACAGACATTTTAAACAAGGGTGCCCAAACTTTTGCATGCCGCCATAGTGTATATTTGTAAATCACAGTACTAGAATCTATCATAGTAAAGTATGATGAGATTCAGTGACAGGCTGAGAGCACTGTAAAAAGCCCACAGGTAAATGCAATTGCAAATTTTACAAATTACTAATTACATAATGAGTACATCTAAAAATATAACAACACTATTTCTTTTTTTGTGATAGCCACAAATAGTTTCTGCTCAAGACACCTAGACAATTAAAACCAATGAATGATCACTCTCTCACTTTATTTAGTTCAAACGTTACTGCAAGTAACCCCTTCTTTTCAAATGTAGTTATTTTGCCTTTCTCGTCACTTCTTCTTCTCAACAACTTTGACTTGCATAGTTTTAAAAACTCTTTTTCCTAAAGTTGGACCCTTGTGAGTTTGCTTGTTGGAAAGCTTACTTATTTTGTACAAAGTAGTGAATTCCCTAGCTTTGCTTAGAATGAGTTATACTGTAAATAATAAAGTTAAGAAATCCAAATTGGGCTTCTTTGTTTTAAGTGTTTTGGGAATTCTATCCTGAAACCTTTCATAATTTATTACAGTTTAGTAATCCTGAAGGCTTCTGCTCAGAGTAGTCAGGGATTTTTCACTCAGTGTATGGTCCTTAATTGAATAGTTCTATTATAGAAATGACCTTGATTACACATGGTTCTGCAATGGCTACTACTTAAATGCATACTCTGTACCTACAGCATGATCGTTAAAATGTTTCTTAACTTCAACATGAGGAAATTCAGAAAACAAGCTATATAATCCAACTCCAAATTGAAAATGCAAGGCAGGATGGCACACTGTACTTTTATTGTACTAGTGGGATCATTGCCTATATTACTTTCTTTGGGTGTATGTGTTCCTCTGCCTTGGATCATGTTCTTACAGAATAACCACTCCACTGAGGATGCCATAGCCCTTGCCATTCATATAATCCTAATACATCTGGGTCAATGAAGAGTTTATATGCCAGAGCCCCTGTGATAAAGCAACACAGACTGACACCAGAGGCACCCATAAAATAAACTTTTTATTTTTCTTCACCTGGGGGCAACGTCTTCCCCGTGTCCCTCAGGCACAACACAGCCCCACACTAAGCACAAACACAAAGCGCAAACACAAATAAACTCCACTTCTTTCTTCTCCACCACTCCTCCCAGCAAGTGTTGTCTCCCTCCTCCCGACTCTGGTTCCCCAAGTGGTGGTTGCTGGCTCCCTTTAAAGCCCACCCTGGTATTTGATGACCTGCATCCAGCTACACTTCCGGGTGTGGCGGAAGAACTGCTCATATGGGCTCAGGAGGCCGTGCAGCAACCCCTGGTGGTGGCCACAGAGCCCAACAGTGCTGAGTCCCGAAATTCCATGCCTGTAGCCCCAATGCAACCCAGGGGGGCTGCCACCAAGAGTTCCGGGGAAGAAGTCGTGCTGCCTATGGTTGTTCCACCAGATCATGTACAGAAGGGGCATCCCGGCCACACCCCATTAGAGTTCAGCATTTAACACTATTGTACCAGCAAAGCTGACCACCAAAATTTCTCAGTTTAGGACTTAGCACCTTTCTCTGCAATTGTATTTTGGAATTCCTAACCAACTGACCTCAGCCTGTTTTGACAGCATCACATCCTTCCTGTTGACCCTCACAACAGTGCAGTGTGCTGAACTCCCAGGTGTACTCCTTGTGCACCTATGAATGGAACTAGGACAACAATGCAAAACCAAGGAGTTGATTATAGTTTTGAGAAAGCAGAAGGCAGACCGCAATCCTATATGCATCAGAAGGGGTGCTTTTGAGAGGACAATCAACGTTAAACTTCTCGGAGTTACTGCCCCAGATAAACCGAAGTGGGCACAACATATTTCGACTCATGCTCTCAAAGCCCCAAAATCTATGGCAAGAGAATTTCACTTCTCAGCTATAGAAGGACATAGAAATCATTTAAATGGGATCATTCTCATTTCAAGTGATAACTGATAAAGTACTGTATGTGTTGCCTTCCAATAAGGGAAAGTATTGAGGACAAAATTAGTAAAATTACACAGGCCTTAAATGATCTAACCCTAACTTTAATCCTATATGAAGTCAGCAGACAGATTGGGAGAGCATGAGGAATCATGAGGTCACTGGAAAGGGATGTGTGGTGTTCCCAGTATCTTTGCAAAAGGATCAGTCCTGGTGCTTCATGTTTTGCTATATGGTTGTGAGACATGGATGCTATCCAATGACCTAAGACGTGTTTTTGTTGTCAAAGTCCAAATGCCTCATGATAGTCTGATAGCAGTCACGGGACATTGTATCTTTGATTGCTACTACAACAAATAGTTCAGAGCAGGCATCAACCACAGCAGCAACTGTGGTCATCGCTGCTGTTGTGAAAAGAATGGAGATAAACGCCATAAACTGAGCGAGGGAGAGGCAAATTCGTTCTATCACGTGAACGTCACTGATAGAATAAAACTGAATGATAAAAAAAGCACTAACTTTTACAAGTAGCCAAAATTTAGAAACAGACACAAATCAATCACTTTCATTTTTTTGGATAGGCCACTTTCTTCTGACATCCCAACAACATACAAATTAGGCACATAAGCTTTTCTAAATTTATGTTGGTGTGGGTGCATAGATAGGTGTATTGTGCTTTGGAAAAGCATTCCATTCAGATTTTGTTCTAGCTTTACACTCAGTTCAGCTAGGTTTGTTTCCAGCTCCTTGTGAAAATGTAATGTATTAGTAGAGTTGGCAAAATTATTATAATGAGTGAATGAATGGACAAAATTTACACATAAAGAATAATTACTCTGTACACAAAATAATAACGCTACTACTACTAATATGGCCATTACATTCTGTTTTGTCTTTTGATTAGACTAGGAGGTAAAAATACATATATTACCAAAATCTACTTGGCTCTATTTGGGGTCATGGGGGTCAGTGCTCTATTTTGGTAGTATCAGGTACAAGAAAGAGACCTATCCTGGTTGGGCGCCTGTCCATCAAGAGGGCAAACTCTCACATGCAAACTAGCTCTCTTAAATGAGGTCAATTTAGACCTGCTAGTTAATGTAACACAAATGTATCTTTGACATGTTGGAGGAAAAAAAATGTTGGTACAGACAGACCAAGCAAACTCCACACAGACAAGGCCTGGTTCAACATATGAAGACACAGCTCTGGTGCTGTGATGCTGCAAAACCAAACATATTGCTACAGTTCTGTTTAGTTATAAAAATCTGCCATGCATTTTATGTACAAGAAGTTTAATAGGAGGAGACATGTTAAAAAATGTTGTTTTTTGTTCTCCTCACTGGAATGTGGAAAAACTAAAGAGGAGAGGTATTTGAATGCTATTAGTAACTCTCTTATTTTGACCTGTCATACTTTGTTGTAGAGAATCCTGGAATGATAATATTCTTATCTACTAGGCTTGTTTCCTTTGCCTATATATGTATTTTAATTTCAACTTTATGCAGTACTTCAGTATTTGTACCATACCTACGATGGGTAGGTAATTAATTAGTACTGTTGGATTACAGTTAGATGTCAAAGATAGCTAGCTACATAGATAAGCAGATAGATTAATAGCTAGATAGAATACACTTTATTTGTTTCCAGGGGGAAATTTGGCTTTTTAGGAAAGCTCAATAATTAATAAATAAATATTATGACAAACAACAACACAACTTTCAAATGCACAGCAGAATGACGGAAAAGAAAACTTATGACTTAGCTAAAGGTATGAAGAGCAGTCACAGTCACAGTGAAGCATTATAAAGGCATATTGACATTGGTATGAAGGAGATCCAGTAAGGTCTCTTTACCCCGTTTTGCTGAATAATTCGTTGACTGAAATGATTCAGTGTTAGTGTATCAGAGGGGATGTGCAGCATTGCTTATAAAGACAGTTTTGTCTTCATTCTCTCCTCTGCATCTACCTTCAGGGGCTCCAGACTGTGTCCCATGACTGAGCTTTGGTGGGTCTCTATTGAAGTGATGTTACCAGCACATCACAGAGTACAAAAATTGTGCTGCCCATCACAGAGTGGTAGAACATGTAAAGGATGCCACTATACACATAGAAGCCCGCCTGTCATTGATGTGGACCTCATGTATTGTATCAGTGCGCCATCCACACATCCATTCCTTGAAAAGTAACTGGGGAAAGAGGCTGTTTGGTGTGTCAAAATTCAATAACCAGTTTCTTGTTTTTGCTGATGTTTCTTTGCAGACATTTCTTTCTGCACCATGAAACAAAGTTCTCCAAATGACTCCTGTACTGTCTCATCGCCCTTATCAATACACCCTTATTAGTGCAGAATCATCAGACAGTTTATGCAAGTGACATAACCTGGGGCCTCATGTATAACACCATACGTAGAATTCGCACTATAACATGGCGTAAGCACAAAAGCCGAAATGTGCTCATGCACAGAAAAATCCAGAGCAGGAATCTGTGCGTACTCCAACTTCCACGTTCTTCCGCTACATAAATCCCGATCAGTGTGAAAACTAACGCACGTGCATGCGCCTTCTGTCCCGCCCCAACTCCTCCCATAATTATGCCTCTTTGACTATGCAAATCAATATAAATCGCCCTTAAGCTCAGCCTTCTGTGAAAAGACAATGGGAAAAGCATGGGGAAAAATATAAGAATTTCAGCGAATACCAAGTGGAGGCAAAGGAAAAATATACTATTTGTTTATTTAAACCGTGGTATAATCAACAAAAGGAAGTTGATCGAGTGACATAGCGTGTTGGAGAAACTTGAAAGCTCACGTTCACAAAGTCGCACAGTGCCGGAAATAAAAAAGAACTTGTCAGATATCAAAGTCGGCGTGAAAAGGCGAGTCGTAGCCCACTCTCTGAGTGTCATATGAAAGCTTATTAGGGTACAGAGAAAAAAAAAGGTACACATTGAGAAAAAGCACGAAATGTCAACTTCATTCTCGAAATTTCCACTTTAATCATGTAGTTTATTTTGTCATTAAAGTAGGACATCATAAACTTCATCTTTAAATCGTTTAATTAACCAGTTGCTCAAATCACATCGTAATTAAAGTAGCACATTAAATGCTTTGTTTTGTATTTGATCTTCTATGTGCTCTATGTGTGTGAATCACTTCTTGCTTCTTAAACTAGCTCTCTTCCTCCGACTGGACACAGAATCCATTACATTCGTGATATTACAGCTCTGAATAGCTAAAATACTGAGATGTATACGTGATATCATTTTCATGATGATAGGAGTTAAAGCACGTTATTAAACATGGGTTTCACAGCGCAGTGATTGTGCGCGACCTTCGATGAAATAATTTATTGCAG
This sequence comes from Polypterus bichir lapradei, assembly GCA_026402145.1. Classification (NCBI taxonomy): domain Eukaryota; kingdom Metazoa; phylum Chordata; class Cladistia; order Polypteriformes; family Polypteridae; genus Polypterus; species Polypterus bichir. The sequence goes on along the minus strand of JANRMT010062837.1, from coordinate 43,164,816 downwards.
CAGTACTCAGGTGCAGCTCTAGGCTTGTGGCAGCCCTGGGCAGAGAAAGAATCGGTGGCCCCTTCACCCACCAATGTCAATATGGTATCTTATGCACAGTGAATGGCCACGTCTGTTGCAGACACTGCATAGCTGCCTCGTGCTCATGACACAAGCGTTTAATTTTTGTCAAAATTTGCCGCTGCGTTTTTAGCTGTGTCGTTATTTTCTCTTTCTGTTTTATATTCAATATATATTGGCGTGGCCGCCCCTGCAGTCCTTGCTTTTCTTTCTCCAAGTAACCGATCACCTCACAATCAGCTCTGTAATAGACGTTAAGCCATCTGTATGCTTAGAGAGCCGATTCTTCAAAACATTTAAGGAACATTGAAATATCTTCGTAGTACATGTTTAATTATTCTATCCTTCACGCCAGTCCCAGTGAAGAATATAGATTATTTAAATGAAGTTAAAGTTTTATCTGTATAATATAATAAACATATTCTGCTGCATTTCATCTTAAAAATGATATCGTCATCATATGTAAATACGCGCTTTATAAAGTGGCTCAGGTTGTGTAATATTATAACTGTAGTGCAAGTTTACAGTGGGGTGATTGTACTTATAAGTACAAACAGTTCTACAAGGAGCAATTGATTAAGTACGTTTAAAGTTCCTGGGATGAAACCGTTTCTGAACCGCGAGGTCCGTACAGGAAAGGCTTTGAAACGTTTTGCCATGGCTGAGACAGCATGTGCTTGATGCTGTAATACCGATAATTCTCTTTCCGATCAGCTGCTAATGTGATTCCCCACTCAGATACAGTGATATAAATACTCCGTGTGGTGCAGTGAGAGTAATATGGAAAAAGATGATCCACTGTGGCAACTCCTAACGGGAGCAGCTGAAAGAAGAAGAAGAAGGTGCAGTGAGAGTAACAACGCTAAAGCAGTTATGGTATTTGGAATACTATGGCTATTCCCTGGACCATTATATTGTTACAAGTTAATTACAATCAGATGCATTACACTAATAAACAATATGCGGTTAGTTTCAGTGTATTTATAAAGCCGCGTCAGGAAAATAAAAGGGTAACCACACAGGAACAGTAGCACTGCTTTGACGCTGGGTGCCGCCAGTCTGCAAAACCGAGCGGCGACCTTGCGTACGACAAGGTATGAGGTACCATGGAAAAGTGCGTGGCTTTACGCCAAGTGTAGGTTTTATACATCACGATTTGAACGTGGAAAAGTTCTTACGCAACATTTCTGTGCATATGCACCATTTATACATGAGGCCCCTGGTGTTATATTTATAGTGCGAGGTGTACACAGTGAAGAGATAATTGTTAATATAAGATAATAGTTAATTGTGGTGTACCTCTATATCATTTATACAGTCCTTGTGCCACACAAACAGTGTTCCTGAGCAGTGTTCCTGACAGACAATCCATTATCCAAGATACTCATCCACCTGCATGTCCCTGATGTTACCCCTTAACAGGGATGGCTGCATGGAAATGAAGGCAGTGAAGAATTCAAAAAACATAATCCTCACAGTGCTGACAGCTTTGTCCAGACGGGAATAAGCTTTGTGTTGCAGACGGGCAATTGTATATTTTACTCCAGTCTTTGTCTGACAGGCAAACTGCAGTGGATCCAGGTGGTCTTTCACAAGAGAACTTACATAGTCCAGGACCAGAACTGTTACAGTAAATGTCATAGCTGAATTCATAGCTACTCAGTGGTAATAAATATATTATATGCAATACTGTAATGCTACATACTGCTAATACTGTAAATGTTTGCTGTTTTTATGCCAGGAAGTTGAATATTTTAATTAGCTGAAAAATCATGGTTATAGCAAAGACACTTAATAATGATCTCATAATTAGAATTTTTAACAGGATATTTTAAACCTAAGGCTACAAAAATGCTTAACTACACATTTTTTACAAAATTAATAACAATTAAGCATTTTGTACAATTAATGTAGGTGACTGGTAGCTGCCAAGCAAATACAGTATCAAGAAGTGGGACTGTATGTAAAAATATATACATTTAACACAGCTAAATGTTTTAAATTTGTTTATTTCAAAATGTATTATAAACAGTAGACTTTTTTCTTAAAATGAAATACTCCAAGGTATGCACATACTTTATATTTATATAGAAGTAAAAGTTTTGTTTTGTATTAGATATAATTACTATGCTTAGTATAAGCTGTAATAAGAAAGAATTATATCTGCTGCACCCAATGTATTGATTTACTTTACTGTGATGACTGAACCCGATCAGCCACCCAAGGAAGTATGCTAAATGCTGACTTGCTCCTTTTGTGGCTCCAGGGGCAGTGATATCATTTTATGTGCATTTTCACAATTTCCATTTCAAAATTGCTCAATACTCTGATGGTGTGTAACCTTTCTTGGCTTACTCTGACTACCTTCTGGAGATTTGTGAGAAGACTCCAGGCCTTCCAGCAATAGGGCAATTGCATCCTAAATTATTTTCTTCGCATTGCTTATTTCCTTCCTTCATGTTCTATATTCTGCATGAATATGTTACTTTCCTTACAGCCTGAATCAATAAAACTTAATTGAAAATGAAATGATATATACTGTGAAGTATAATAACTAAGTTATGTAACAATAAACATTGGGTGCCAGCATGTTTAGAAGACTGCTTAATTAGATGAATACTATATGTGGTAAGAAAAAAAACACCAGTTATAAGACAGAATGCTGCATTTATTACAATATATCTGTAATGCAACATTTATATATCTGGAAATAAAATTATCTTTGATTGCCATATACTGCAGCAATACTAATGCAAATATAGAGAGAAGAGGGTTACAATGCTGATATAAAAGCAACACAGAAAATGAGTTTTAGACAGCCCTGAAACCATGACTGAAAGTGTCAGTTTTCTGAGTTTTACAGGCAAAATTGTTTTTATTGATAGTTCTACAAATCAACCAAGAGATATAAAGATTTACAGATATTGGCAGAAGGTATATACTCCACTGCATGAAAATAGCCACCAATAGCTTCTGGCGGGTAAAGGATTCACTGCCTGAGCTCACAGTGACAGGCAAATATGAATGTTTTACCATATATTTTAATTGTTCTTTCACCAGATGTTTTCTTTCTGTTTACTTACACCAATATAAAGTAGAATACGTTTAACTTTCAACATATTTTCATTTTATCGAACATTTAAATTGAATTACACATAATGAAAAACAAAGCATTTGGTAAGTTGATCCACATGCTATGATTATTGAAAAATTATCATTTTTTTGTACTCAGACATGTGTATGTAAAATTCATTTGATTCTTTTAAAAGTGTCATATATTGTATTATTGTGCTGTTAATTGTATTTACTTTTGTTATGTCTATGGATGTAGCACCAAGTGAAATTTCAAGAGAAAATGTTGCATTGCAAAAATGTTTAAGCTAACATAATGTTAACAACAAACAATAAGAAACAGGTACATTTTTGTCTTCTGTAATTGTCTCATTGTTCAGCATTGTCGGATGTTATCCAAGTCTATCATATAACTAATCTAACTGTAAAAATAATCTGTAATGATAATTTGTTAAAACAAAAGGGAAAATACAAAAAAATACTGCAATTGAGCAAACAGGATACGTGCAGAAGTCAATGCTTTAAAATAAGCCACTGGTTATTTATCACAAAAACAAATAACCTTTTGGCTGTGCTATTACTGTATAGTAGACCTCATATTTAATGTAAATATTGGGAATTATGTGCACCATACTTCTGGTGCTCCCATTTTAAGGATGAGATCTAGCACACAGATGGAACACATAGGAAATTTCCCTTTTAATAATCCATAAAGATTTTAATATTCATATGAAGCACTCAATAACAGACAAATATGTATTAAGTAATGTACTAATTTTAAAAAAGTCTAATAATATGCAAATAGTTTAAAAAAATAGAATTTAAAATTATTTCTACACATACAAGTATTTATGCAGCATTGAATGAAAAACAACTGATGTTTCCTGAGAAACACAATTCTACAGAAAATATTTTAATTAGGTTGTGTACATTTTAAATACAAATTGAAAAAAACAAAATGCCAGTTTATGACAGCACCACAGCAGCTATCATCTGCTCATCTAACAATGTGTCAAATAAGCCTGCTAAGGAAAAAAGACCCTTGCTGTCTAAAGCTCCATAAGTCATTTTAGCTAAAAGAGTTCTCCTTTGCTTTTATTGGCTAAGAGGGAAGTATTTTAGCTACCGTATATACTTGTGGATAAGTTCTCCCATGGATAAGTCGGGACTTGATTTTACCGTATAATTTCTGGTATTTTATAATGTCGGTTGTATATGTTGAATGCGGAAAACTCATGCTATTGGTCCAAGAGATTATGATATGCTAACGCCCACCTGAGAGAGTAAATACTATCTATTGTGCCTACGTGACCACACGGTAATACCTGAACTATTCCGAAGCGATGTTTACACTGTTTTGTGTTTTTTGTATCTCACACCCTCATACACCTTTATCTTAGGAGCATCCCTTATCTACAATGGAGCGTTCAATCAGAAGAAAATATGAAGCTGGTTTTAAATTAAACACAGCAAAATAAATTGGTAACTGCGCTGCTGCAACAAAATTCAATGCGTTTGAGAAACTGATGCGAGATTGGAGGAGGCAAGAAAATGTAAAAAAAAAAATGTAAGTGTCGCATTTTTGAATGGGCATATAAGTCGGGTATGATTTTATGATCGATTTTTTGGGTTTCAAGACCTGACTTATATGCGAGTATATACAGTATGTACAGTATGTATTGAACAGGGATCAGTTTGTGACCTGGATGGTAACAGAGAGTGATTCACAGTGGGGGTGAAACTAAAATTTAAAGCAATTGTGCCCTACACTGAACTTATGTGACAAAAACAGTTCTCATTATTTACAATTTTCAATTTGTTTTTGTTATTTATTATAATTCAGCTGGTCAGTTTTAAGCAAGTTTGTGACAACCTGCACAAACTTCACACACCATCTTTCTAATGGAACTTGTGGCTCATTCAGGGGCTTAGCCCAGTTTCGCTTTTGAACTGAAGTTAAGTGAAAACCTGATTTGATAAGTGCAGAGCAAACTGCAGACAATGGGCAAAATCCAGGCAAAGTCCATGGAATGAACATCTCTAGCTGATGCAAGGCGAGGTGACAGGGAGCAAGAAAGATAAACAACATCATAGGCAGTCTGCCTAATTTTGAGTATGTTTGCCATCCTAGTCAGTTATGGAAAACCGTATTGATTTATCCTACAGAATGCTTTATTTCATTCTTTACCACCAGGCTTCACTATACGAAGAAAAGCAATTCCAGATGGGTCAGTGCAGCTTGCGAGCAGCATGGCAATCATCTCTAGATGTATGCCACGGTGTAAAATCGTATCTTAAAAGATTTTCTTCATTTTCCTTGTAGAAGTAAAGGGTTTATAGATTTCAACTGTAGTTTAGTTTCTTCTTGAGGGCATTGTTTTAACTAGTGTCACGCACGAGCGCATCGGGAGCAGTTGAAAGACCCGACGCACACCGCGATAAGACCCGCCAGGAGACGAAGGCAGCATACTAACCTCTCTGTCCCTTTTTCCCTCAGAAAAGACGAATAAACAACGGTCTCCACTTCCGGGTTCCTTTCTTCCCTCTGGTCCCCCAAAGATGACGTCAAGCTCCCATACACCACCACGCCTACTCAGCAACCATCATGCCTGATTTCCGGTCTGCCCCTTTATATTGTCCGAGGCTCCGGCTAAGCCACGCGACAGAACCCCCATCTCGCCGCGCTGTTTCAAGTGTGGTGAGCTTGGGCATATCGTCAGCTCCTGAACCACGAGCCGATGGACTGCAGCTGGATGCGGGGTGAGAGGTATTGTGCTCTGTCGAACCCCCTGGCGGTAAAGAACATGGGAGTGGTGTTAATTAATGGGCACTCGGTGATCGCATTGTTTGTCTCCGGGAGTAACATCTCCATTGTTGCTCACCGTTATGTTTTGCCACGACAGTGGGTTGCTCCGAATACGAAAGTCACTTGTATACATGGGAAGACCAAGTCTTATAGGTCTGCATATTGCTACATAACCTGGAAAGGGGAACCTATGAAAATGTTTGTCGCAGTGTTGCCCGAACCCCCCTTTCCGGTTATACTAGGACATGACTGGTCGGAAAGTAAACGCGGTGAAACTGTCACCACTCCGGAAGCCAGGTTGGGTCTGATCATGGAGGGACAGGGTCCCCTCCCAGCTGCTCCCACGCTGTGCACGTTGGCGGCTGTTGATGACGTAGGGGAGTCTTCCTTGCAGTCGGAACTCCTCCCGGAAATACAAGCAGAGGAGGGACCGTCACAAGAAGAAGTGGCCCCCGACCCCACGCCACCTTCATTTAAAAGAGAACAGTGGAATGATGATTCCCTGAAGTTCGCCCGGAATGCGATCGTATCCGCGAACGATGTATCGTTAGCTGATTCCACGCCACCGGGACCCCACTTTGTCTTAGATAACGAATTGTTGTATCGAGTGGCGGAAGACGAAGGTGAGGTTCAGAAGTTGTTGCTAGTCCCACGGACCTACCGGCGGCAAGTGTGTGAACTAGCACATACCCACCTCTTAGGCGCCCATCTAGGGGCCGAGAAAACGCTGGAGAGGATTAAACTCCGCTTTTATTGCCATGGGATTAACGAGCAGGTCAGGTGCTTCTGTCAGTCCTGCCCAGTCTGCCAGTTGCGCCAGATTCCCAGAAGGGACCTTGCTCCTCTCATCCCAATTCCCCTCATCGACGTGCCATTTGAAGGGATCGGGATCGATCTAGTAGGACCCCTGGAACCTTCAAACCAAGGCCATAAGTACATTTTAGTCATGGTCGATTATGCCACTCGATACCCTGAAGCAGTTCCCCTGCGAGCTGCCAATTCAAGGAATATCGCACGGGAACTAGTAGCCCTCTTTGCCCGGGTGGGTATACCTAAAGAAATTCTCACGGACCAAGGTACTCCCTTCACTTCGGATACGTTCAGGGAGGTGACCAAGTTGCTCCGCATTAAGCATCTCAAGATGTCTGTGTACCACCCCCAGACTGACGGGCTGGTGGAACGTTTTAATCAGACCCTGAAACAGATGCTCCGCAAAGTAGTCAGCGCGGACGGTCGGAACTGGGACCAACTATTACCCCTAGTGCTTTTCGCTTATCGGGAGGTGCCTCAAGCTTCCACCGGGTTTTCCCCTTTTGATCTTCTGTATGGGCGCCAACCCCGAGGTATATTGGAAGTACTAAAAGAGGGCTGGGAAGGAGAGGCGCTTCCCTCCGTTAGTATTCTGGAACATATCGCGCAGTTAGTATAGGCTGGAGAAAATCAGGCCTATACTAAAGGAACACATGTCTAAGGCTCAAGCAGCGCAGGCATGCAACTACAACAGGAATACGTCCATACGTGAATTCCAGCCGGGGGATTGTGTGATGGTGCACATGCCAACTTCCCACTCCAAATTGTTGGCCCATTGGCAAGGCCCATACGAGGTAAAGGAGAGGAAAGGGCCCGTGGACTATTTGGTGCTTCAACCGAATCGTTGACCGAGCGAGAGGGTCTATCACGTGAACTTGCTAAAGCCCTGGAGGGACAGGGAAGAAAAGTGAAAGCCATCTTAGAATGGCCCCGTTCGGTGGTCAAGAAGCAGGTGGAAGCCTTCCTGGGATTAGCCGGGTGTTATCGCCGGTTTGTACCTCGGTTTTCTGAGAGGGCAGCACCCTTGACGGAGTTGACAAAGAAGCGGGCCCCTTTTCAAGTGGTGTGGAATAGTGAGGCGGAATGAGCATTCAGTGACTTAAAGAAGGCCCTTAGCTCGGCACCTGTTTTGAGAACACATGACTTTTCTCGTCCGTTCCTCCTCCAGACCGATGCTTCGGACACAGGCCTCGGCGCCGTGCTGAGCCAGAGCATCGATGGTGTCGAACATCCCGTCATGTACCTGAGCCGGAAACTGCTGGACCGGGAGACCAGATATGCGGCGGTCGAGCGGGAAGCCTTGACCATTAAGTGGGAGGTAACGTATCTGTGGTATTACCTCCTGGGTCGGGAATTCACCTTGGTAATGGACCATGCCGCTCTCCAGTAGATGGCCCTACATCGGGAGTCGAATCCCCGGGTCACGAGGTGGTTTTTGGACTTGCAGCCCTACAAGTTTACTGTCACTTATCGTTGAGGTGGCCTGCAGGCCAATGCTGATGCTCTCTCCCGGGTCCATGACCGATGGGTCTGGCCGGGGGGGGGGGGGGGCTGTCACGCATGAGCGCATCGGGAGCAGTTGAAAGACCCAACGCACACCTCGATAAGACCTGCCAGGAGACGAAGGCAGCGTACTAACCTCTCTCTCCCTTTTTCCATCAGAAAAGACGAAGTGACGCCGCCGTAAAACAACCCAGAATAAACAACAGTCTCCACTTCCGGGTTCCTTTCTTCCCTCTGGTCCCCCAAAGATGATGTCAAGCTCCCATACACCACCACGCCTACCCAGCAACCATCACGCCTGATTTCCGGTCCGCCCCTTTATATTGTCCCTCCAATCCGCCATTTTTTGTCTTATGATTTCTTACAAGTTTTGTCGGGAAAAGAAAGACCTGTGAAATATTTTTTGTTACAGTATACGGGGCGGAAAACCCCAACCCTTTATGCGACTCTGTGTTTTCTTTTACACTAGGTATTTATTTATTCTTTTATATAATTAAGGTTTTAAGGTGTTCTTTTTATCTGTAGGTTTTATTCCAGAATTTACTGAATCTGGTCAGTTTCACTTCTCCTGACCTTCTCCATTTGTGAATGATATCAAAGAGAAACTGAGTCCAGATTTTTATGATGTTTTGGTCTACCCTATAGAAGGCTACCTTTTCAAGTTATTCTGTTATTTCATTCCAGTGACATGCACCAGACATGCATAGGGTGCCAAAGCATTATCTCAAGTCAAAAACAAGAAGCAAAACAAGCAATAGTTAGCAATAATTGTTAATATTTGCCAAGCTTTTGCTTTCTGAAAAATGAAACAGGAACATGGTGCTGTGCTAAAAGGGCTTACAAGAAACAGGGATCAGAAGATACACCAAGTAGATACAAATCTGAATTTTAGAATGTTCGGATGAAATTGTTGTTTATTAAGTGGGAAAGTCCAAATGGCTTATGTTTACCATTTCACTTCTATTCTCTTTGGCACATGTTTACACTTAGTTGCTTGTCTCTCCTGTAGCGTGTGGCCGGGATGCCTCCACGCTGAGAGGACCAGGGGAGCAAGCTTGGCCAGAGCGTTACCTCCCCCGGGACACTAGATGACAGTCTCCCTGGGTTGCAGCGGTGCCTCGGACTCATGGGGATTCATGGGAGTTGGAGTTTGGTGCAGTGTTGGGAAATGCGGCGCCGCCAGGGGGTGCTGCAACAGGATCTGCTGAGCCCTTTCGGGCAGTTCTTCCACAACACCCGGAAGTGCTGTCGAAAACTAGGTCATCAAGCACCTGGAACACTTGCAGATGCAGTATAAAAGAAGCCAGCAGCCAATACCTGAGGAGCCAGAGTTGGGAGGAGGAAGATGAAGCTTGACCAGAGGAGTGGAGGAGAAAGAAAAGAAAGAGAAAAGGAAGAATATTGTATTGTGCTGTGTTGCTGCTTTGGACTGTGCTGGGCTTGTGGTAAACAGGTAAGATGTTTCCCATGAGGTAAAAGAAAAAAAATAAAACGTGTGTGTCTTCTGTGCCACGCTTGTCTGTGTCAGGTTCAGGTGGCAGTGCCAGTCTTGTAGTCCACACTCTGTTGGCTGTTAGCTCAGTGTTTGATCCATGTCAGCTTTTAGCTCAGCTTCATTCTCAGCTTCTGTTTGGCTGCTAATCTTTTTTCAGTCTGTGTGAGTTGCCTTATATTAAACAAAGGCAATATTATATTGAAAGAAAAGTATGTTTTATATACTTTATTTATTTTATAGTGTGTAGTATATGCTGTGATTGATTCAATCTTTCCATAAATGGACCGCATGTTTAATAGGGTTTGGTGGAGGTCTTTTAAGGAGAAATCAAGAAACGAAGTCCGGACAGAGTACCAGCCATTTAAGAAATCGGCAACAGAAACAAATGGACTTAGTGAGCTCAAAGTGGTGAACAAAACAAAGTGAATGCAAAAAGTCTAAAGCATCACAAAAAGAATCTGCAACAAAAAAGTGTTTCTAAACTAAAGGGCTTTCCTTTGAAACTGACTTTAGAAAATGCCCAAGCTCAAGTTGAACGGCCACCTTGACATCATACATACACCTGTATCCAAAGGCCACACACCTAATAGTGAGTGGCATCATAGCAAACAAAATCCAGAAGGTGTTGGACTTAGGCTAGGCCCAAGATGCTGTAAAGTAAACAGCATATGCTATGTTTTTTATGAAGGAATCCAAAAAGATTACATTTTTAAGGAGTACTTCAAGCTAGTATTTTGTGAGATTTATTCCCATGAGAAATCTGAAGTTAGAAGAAATTACTGAGAGTGCACCCATCTTTTATATCTGTGATCTGACGATGTTACATACCATGTAGTCAGAACACATGACCAGCAAAAATTTCATATACAATATGGCTGCACTCTTAATAATACAATGCACTATGTAAACATGGCAAACTAAATTGCAATGTGGTGATGTTGTCACAAAACAATAAACATAGTTTACAAAATTAAATAAAATTATTACTTGGGTTCCAGACAGTGCCATGATGGTCTTTTCAACATGTGACTCAACACAGGGACAAAATTAGAATAAGAATACAGTACTGCAACAACTTAGCAGGCTCTCACTTTAGCTTTGTTACAGTGTATTCAGTTTAACTCTTCTATTTCTCAAAGGTAAGTGAGCAAAAATTTACCAGTACAGGGAGAGACTGCAGTTATATCATCATCTTGTGGCATTGCTGAGCGTATTTAGCATTATTGCCTTACAGCTCCAGTAACAGAGTTTAATTTCCACCCACAGACATATGAAGAATATGCAAAGTTTACATATTCTTAATTTTGGTATGAGTTTCCTGGGGGGGATTCAGGTTACCCCCCAGAAATTCCTAAACAGCTAAAAATTATAATGCTAATGCATGCTCATGACAATATCCAAACATCGAGACAATGAAGTAGTGGTATTCTGCCAGCAAATGAAAATAAAGTAATCAGCTGAGATAGGAGTACTAAGCAAATGAAGAATTATGCAGTAAGAGAAATAGAAAAAGAAAATCTAAACATATTTCATCAATTTTAGCAGTGTTAAATTGTTTACCAGTGTTCTTTAGAGTCGATTTTAAAATACTATTAATAGTATATAAATCTCTGAATCATATTCCTTCTTTTTACATTTTAATATGCCTGTCCCCTTATATTCCCAATCATAATCTTAGATCCTCAAACATTAGTTTGCTTATTATTTTACAAGCTAAACATAAAAGAAGTGATGAGGCAGCCATTTGCTGTTATGCACCACAAAACTGTAATACTTAACTGATAGAGATACACTAGGCTAATACCATGGAGCACATTTTTTAATTCGGCTCTTTCATAGCTGAATTTTAATTTCAGTTATAATACATTATATACATTATGTATGGAGATACCATATCATGTACTCATTGGATTTGCAATCATTTTTTCTGTTTCCTTTTCCAGTTTTCTGTGGTGGTGTCTTGTACCACCAACACCATTTGACCAAAGTACTTTGCAGCTGCCTGTTTTATGGGATTGAATGTGGATGCTCCAACTGTTGGTGAGAACTTATGCATTAAATCTCCTAGGATGAAGCTTAAAAACAATAGGTACTATTTAAGCTCATTTATGGTAGGCAGAATGTCAATTTGGGGCTGGGTGGTCAATTGGCCTTGTCACCCCTGCAGATTTTTTTTTCTCCAGCATCTTTTCAGCTTTTTTTCTATCCACCCTGACCATCTGGCCATAGCATCAGATATATTGTTATAATCACTAATAACGACAGACTTAAAAACGGATCTAAAATGGAGAAATTATTACTGCTATATTTGTATTATTTAAATAATAATAGTACATTTTATTTATATAGCACCATTCCCATGGTCAAGGTGCTTCCCAGAGTCTCAGAAAGAAGAGCAGGGTATATATAACATTGGATACAAATAATATCACCATGAAACACTAATAATAAATAAATACAGGATACATAATGCATTAAATAGAATAAAAGGCAATAAACCAGACTAAAACACTAAATTCAGTACTAGAAGAAAAGCCTGAACAAATAGCATTATTTATGATATAACACACACAGAAATTACTCTGAGCATCTGGACAGAGAGATGAAATGAAGGAAGGGGCAGAATATTAGGTTAAGTTAAAGATTTTCCTGAACACATGAGTTTTAAGTGTTTTTTAAAAGAATGAATTCAGTCAGCTGACCAAATTCATTTAGGGAGGTCATATCCACAGAGTGCATGTTAGTGTGAGGCACAACAAATTTGCCAGAATCGCCGGGCAATACTGGGCGTATAGCAGCATAGTGATAGAGAAGTTTACTGATGTGGTCCTGTGCAAAGCCATTTCAAGCTTTGTAGGTTAGTAACAGAATTTTATATTCAATCCTGTAAGACACAGGAAGCCAGTGAAGGCAAAGCAGGATGGTGGTATATAATTGCTGTTGCTGGTCCATGAAAGGACTCTTGCAGCAGAGTTTTTGAATTGGCTGGAGCTATGATAGAAGATTAGAGGCGGTACCTGCCATTTAGAAATTACAGTAGTCAACACATGATTGATAAAACCATAAACAAGTTTCTCAGAATTATAAAAGGAGATGTATGAGCGAACATGGGGTGTGTTATGGAGGTGAAGGTAAGAAAGTTTCTTAACACTAGAATCCCTGAAGCCTATGAAAAAAATTGTAATCCCTGGCCACCTTAAATTCCTTCACACCTCTCCATTAGCGTCTTTTGTTTTGTAAATGTGTCAATCAGCACAAGCAGCAAGCAGTATGCACAGATTAATTTTCCTTCCCTTGAAATTGCCCCTGAAATTGATTTTGCATGCACTTTAGCAATTGTGAAACTTTCCCAGCTCCTTGCACTTAATTTGCCTAATGTACTGCCTGCCTGCACAGTCATGGTGCTCGTTCCACCTCACATCATTCATTTAATGATGGAAGTAACACCATCTGCGCTCACTTTCACCATCTCCATAAACTGATCCAAGCTAGGATCCTTTTAGAGGCTCTTTGGAAGCCACATACCAAGACCAATGAAAGCACTTGTAGGTAAGTGCTCTCCAGCTGTGACCCCTTTTCATGTTCTGAACACTCAACATTTGCCAGGCTTTTGAACATATAGAAAAAGGTTAAAGAAGAAATAAAGCTATGTGTGCCTCAGGTACAAATTTCAATTATGGTCAAACTCATAGTTTTGCTGAAAATTCTATTTTACATGAATCGTTTTGCTCATCACTAATGGCAGTAAATACTGCACCCTAGAGGCATCAGTTGTCCCACTCTGATAAGATTGCTACCTGCCCTTTCCCACTTTACGGGGTAGCATAGCACCTAAAGTTTTTCATCCCAATACTTAAACTCAAGATTAAAAAAGGGTATTACATTTTAATAGCTGCCAAAACAGATGACTCCATTTTTTATACCTTGGAATGAGGTTCTCAACTTCCTTTAGTTTAGATAAATCATTTGAGAGGGAAGAATGGATGAATTATGAACAAAGGTTGATAAAGTCATAAAAATACATTGGAATTAACATCTAGTTGTGCAGATTTTACAATCTAATAATGTAATTAGTGGCTGAGCAAGTTGTGTATTTCCTGACTGGTGGAATTATGAGCAAACATAATTAAATTTAGTATTTTGTTTTGGTAACATCTAAATACCTACCTCTAAAAATAAAACAACCAATCTAGTGGTTAATAGATCTTCTCAGCAAATTAGTAAATAGATAAAAAAGTAATTTCTGAATATAGTATAATAATAAGTTTAGCACTATCCATAGGGCATAATAGGAACAGTTAAAGAAAAAAAGGTACTTTTCTATTATCGTAATGCAAATCTTATTATCATTTTTAAGATTAGGCACCCAAAGGGGACATTAGCATTAGGGGCCCATAATGGCCTATGTTCCACCTCCACTAACTTTAAGGTTAGTATTTGTGGTTGGGGTAGGTCAGTCTAATAATTTAAAATCCAAAAATTAAGTAACGGAGTGGCGGCCCTACCGATTTGCGTCGCAATAACAGAAAAGTACCAAAAAAATTGTAAATGATGCAAAAGATTACCTTAAGAGATTCCGGAGGGCACTATAGAGATGATTGCTTTCTGCTAAAGTGCTGCTACTTTGAACCATACCCCTTTTGGTTTGAAAGAAATGTTCATTAAATAATTTACATGATTTTAGGCTGATAATATATCATACTTCATTATGTCAAAGAAATGCAGCCTCACATCAAAATATATAACTAAATCTTATCATTGGATTCAGGAAGTTCAGACAACAATTGCATAGTATTTTTTGAAAAACATGGTAAATAATAGCTCATTACATATTCCCCCAGTTTTGTTTTGCTTCAATACCTTTATCTGTGTTTCTTATGCCTCTGAGATGCCATAACCTGTTTATGCATATTATTATGACTATGGTTTCAATCCATAAGAAATACTGTTTGTTGGTTTTTGCTAATAAAAGGGCCAATTGCTGATGTATAATTCTGCACACAGTCTGTTCCCTGATGCTTTTCTACATTAACCCTCTATCAGAGTTTCAGAGCATACATTTTGAGCCATTGTTGTTTTAAAAGACTGGTGTCTTCTTGTTTTCCCAGGATAAAAGTTCCTCCTTAAGCATATGGCAAACACTAATAATTAGTCCCCTTTCATTGCCACTGAGGCCTCTTATTACAGTCATAAAAACTCATAATACTGGCCCCAAGTTGCAGCTTACTTAAATGCAAATGACAAAAGTGCCATGGGAGGTGATTGAACTGAATAGCACACTAGTTATTTTATGTGTGGTGGTGGCAGCATAGTTTGTATATATATTACATATACCTTTTAACTTGTGTACTGAATTTTAGTGCATTGTGTAGAAAAAGTAATTTAAGCATGAAACCCAAAGAAACATCTTCATTTTTTCCTTTTTTATTATTTTAAGGAACTTGAGAAATAATTAGAGTATGTAAGATATTAACACTAGAAATCAACAACATACAGTATATTGGTGCAGTGGCTAGTGTTTCTGCCTTCCACCTCAAGGATATGATGAAATTTACAGATCTTCCCCATGTCTGTGTGGATTTCTTCAAGGAACTCTGTTTCTTGCCACATCTCAAAGCCTTTCAGTTTTATGCTAATTTGATCAGTTTACATTGGTCTGGTATGGGTATGTGTGTGTGTGTGTGTGTGTGTGTGTGTGTGTGATGTGTATCATTCTATCTATGCTTTCAGCCATTTTGACCCTGAAATGGACTAAGTAGTTTGGACAGATAAAAAATTGATTATTTAAATTCCACATACACATAGAAAATGGTTATATATTTCCTTATTTTTACATTTTTTATGTTTCTGATGCTGTATGCATCTGAATTTCCCCAATCGTATCTAGCCTAAGATGGAGTGTTGCATCCCACCAAAAGGAACATTTATAATGCTGTCTCTTTTTGGAAACATTTTTTTTAATATG
The DNA here is from genome assembly GCA_026402145.1 of Polypterus bichir lapradei. Taxonomy (NCBI): domain Eukaryota; kingdom Metazoa; phylum Chordata; class Cladistia; order Polypteriformes; family Polypteridae; genus Polypterus; species Polypterus bichir. Next base: position 43,149,105 of record JANRMT010062837.1, on the reverse strand, counting down.
TTTATTTTTACTTATGAATTACCAGTTATGTGCTGATAACATAAAGAATGTAGATTTTTTTCACTAAAATTTGAAGTTTAACTCAATTAGTCTGCGGTGGGCTGGCGCCCTGCCCAGGGTTTGTTTCCTGCCTTGCGCCCTGTGTTGGCTGGGATTGGCTCCAGCAGGCCCCCGTGACCCTGTAGTTAGGATATGGCAGGTTAGATAATGGATGGATGGACTTAATAAGTTAAATTACATTGCATAGAATTCCCTGACTAACTGTGTTGACTGGGAAGAGAATTTAAACAGAACTGAAGGAAAGGGGAGAAAGATAGCACCAGGAAAAGAATACAATGAGAGGAGTGAAGAAGATCAACAAGAATTTAATTAAGTGAATACTCTATTCAAAAATGATATTCTTTTGTATCTTGCTAGTCCCACATTGTTTGTAGTAATGACCAAGAAAAATGTATAATGTCACGGTTATAACAGTTATAAGAAAGTTCCTGACATAATTCACTTAAACAAACAGTAAACTATATTAAAACCTTCTTGAAAAAAAGCCTCAATTTACTGTAAGAACAACAGGATACTAGTAAAGGATTGAGGCACCTTTGGACAAACCCCGTATAATTGAATTTCAAAAAGTAAACAAAATATGATTAAAGCATTAAAGAAAATGTCTGTTCAGACATTTGGTGTCTCATTCTGACTGACCCAAAAATGGCGTGGCTTTTGGTTATGTATGCTCCTGGCAGGAAGAGGCAAATTCAGACAGTTGAACACTGGAAGTGACTTTCCACAGGGGTCAGGTTTCCTGCCTGCAGAGGGAGTGAAACAGGAGTTTTCACAGAGCGCCAACCCCTGAAGTGATGGAATATTATTAGATAGATAGATAGATAGATACTTTATTAATCCCAAGGGGAAATTCACACACTCCAGCAGCAGCATACTAATAAAAAACAATATTAAATTAAAGAGTGATAAAAATGCAGGTATAACACCAGATTATCACCAGAGCACTTAAACTGTCCTCTATGCGCATTTGTGTGACATTACTCATGTTGCGGGATCCATATGTCAGATATCCAGATGTATGCTCACATTGTCCCAAATACTGTTACATTAACAATTTCCAGGAAATCCTCTAGTAAATGGTTAGCCAGCTTATTCAAACAGGAATGACCTTTTGAATTGAAGACCCACTTCCCCAGTGAGGTACAGTCAGATTTACAAACAATATAGTAGTTAATACACTATAGGCACTCAATATGTAGCTTCTGTAAAATTAATAAAGCAAATATATTAATAAACTGTAATGTTGTGGTGTATTTAGATTTTTTAGAATTTTTTAAGAAAAAGGTTGTCCTTTGAAATGACATAAAGTTATTAAATATAGCATTAATTTAAAATACTGTTAAATTTAATTTGAAAAATTGATTTTTTATTTTTTAGCAAGAAGAGACTTTATGCAGTATTTTATGACATTCATTTTTAGCATTGAATTTTCGCAATTACATTCAATTGGTTTCACAGCTCAGACCACTTGTCAGAAATCATATAAACCAGATCACCATCTTGTTATTATTAAAATAATTTAATTCTGGAAGGAATGGTGGCAGGGTGCTGCTGCCCCTTAGATGGAAAGTGTTGTTGCTTTCTGTTTTTGGAATTTATAAATGCTTCACATGTTTTTGTGAATTTTAATCCTGTCATTCCAATATATTTCCATAGCTCAAAGATGTAGGTGAATTAGCCCCTTGTGGATGAGTGGGTCTGTCCTGGACTGGCCCCTGTCTTGTTCCTGATGGTACTAGTGTTACCAGCCTCAGGCCTAGGGAAACCTGGGCCAGGTGCAAGCTGCTGTTGCTACTGGGGGTAGCCACTGTAATATGGTGCCCAAAGCATAAAAGAAATAGGCGGCAGATAGGAATCTATGATTATACATGATTTTATTCTGATTTGCCCAGTGGTATATAACTGCTTTAGTCTCTGACTAGATTAACTTGATGATCAGTTAAACAGTGGTACATGCCAATTTCCTTTGCTTAACATTAGTGTAAACACATTTTCTTTGGTTAAAACAATAGTATCTTTGCCAGTTATCTTGAACTACTGTATGCTGATTAGAGACCAATGCAAATACAAACATTCTAAGAAAACAGACAGATCTAATATCACAATACTGTCCAATATGTTGATGAGATACCAAAGCAGTTTGATTTTAAAGCAGGTGACACTTTTGTTAGGTAAATATCTACATCCTGTAAACAGCTGCCAACAATAACCTGTAACAGAATTATTCAGAAAGTTTGCCTTTTCTCTTATCACAAACAAAGGGTGCCTATTGCCCCTGCAGCTCTGTGCTTTTCCATTTATGATTTACATGTTTCTTTTCCCTAAAAGCAACACATGGAATTGTCCTTTTCTTCTAAACACCAATTTCTAGCCTATTACACTCTCCCCTACTTTTTTTTAAAGATGTCTCCTGTCATCTTGCTCTAAAGGCTAGGCCTTTGATTCAGTGCTTAGGGTGTCTCGGCCAATGGTCTTGAATAATAATTAAATCCTGGGTATGCTGGATACACTATTGTGTGCAATGGTAACAGATACATAGGATTCTGGATAGCTACATTGATTCCAGGATTCTAAGGCTTATATGATGGCTGACCCAGTCTATGGTAGGTGAATACCTCGCTGGGTTTCACCATTCAGACCAAATTTCTTAAATTTTTCCCTCTCTGTCACTCTATTGTTATTCTTGACCATTTCTGGGCTCCACTGGGTCATCAATATTTCCCACTTGGGGTTCTGCAACACTGGTTTCTATTTCTAGTCCTTATCACTGTTCCATTGATGTTCCTTGCTGTGGATTTCTTTCAGGTTGCCATGGCTCTTGATGTTCAGGGTAAAACTGCTGGAGAATGACTCAGGTTCTGTGACCTCAGATCTGACAGGAAAGTGTGGCAAGCAGTGCAGGCCATATGAGATTTCAGCTTCTTCATCGTAGTGATCAGACCCTGAGTCTTAGGTTTCATTATTTCTTCTTGCTGGTCTCTGCATTTTCCTTTTCACATTTAGTGTCTTTTACAGGCAGCAGTAGGTTGCAGTGTAGTATCTGGGGTGTTCTGCTATCAACTACTGGCTGTACCTTGTACAGTGGGTGGTCTTTAATTCTCTCCACAATACAACATACCTCTTTTTCCCACTAGGTGCAGAATTTTCCCAGGCCTCCTCTCCCAGACAGGTTTCTGACTAGGACTCTGTCACCTGGTTGAAGGATAGCACCCTTCCTTGAACGATCATAGTACTGCTTACCCTTGGCCGATGCTTTCCGACTGTTATCTGCTGCGATCTAGTGAGCTACTTTCATCTTGGTTGCTCATTTTTGTGCAAAGTCTTGGTCTGTCTGCTTCATCATTGTCAGGGTAAGATTAAACTACAAATCGATACATACTTGTGGAGCTCTACCATTCAAGAGAAAAAATGGAGAATTACCAGTTGATTCATGTCTTGTACAATTGTATGTATGCATAATTTGTGGTAAGTCATTTTTCCACTTTTTCTCTTCTTCCAGGGTTACGGAGCATCTGAAGCAGAGTTTGATTGAATCATTCTACTGGATTCTCCTCTGAATATAAGGGGGTTGTGTGAGAGTGATCTATTTCAGACAGTTGTCGGAGCCTCTGGATTAAATTTTTCTCAAACTCACACCCCTGGACATGGTGCAGCTTTGCAGGGTAGCCAAAATGGATGAAGTCTTGGAAAATCTCCTCAACTGCAGTTGTTCCAGGTTTGTTTTAAGTGTCATATGTTTGTGTAAAGCGAGTAAAGTGATCCATCAGAACCAGAATATATTCATAACTTACTTTACTTGTCTCAAGATGTAGAAAGTCAACAGAGAGCAGTTCAAAAGGTTCACTCGTAGTGCCCATAGGAGCTTTGTCTGGGGTTCTAGGGTGCTTCTGCTTGATGCAAGCGCATTATTGAATTACATAATCTTCAATCTCACATTGCATGTAAGGCCAATAAAATCTTTCTCTGACCAGATGAATCACCTTGTTAGATCCTATATGCCCCATATCATCATAGAGGCTTTTGAGGACAACTGGTTTCAGTTTTTGTCATAAAACTAATTGCTTACTTGTTCCTAATTGCCCATACATTAATCCCTTATAAGGGGTGAGTTTCTTCCATTAATGTATCAGTCTCTTTGTTTCAATTCCCCTTTATTCTTTATCCTTCTTATTGTATTCCATCCTCTGCTTTTGAGGTTAATCAAATCTCTAATGGTAGCATCTTCTTGCTGTGTGACTGTACTGTGAATATATCGGCAAACATCTTAATCCATTGAGATGAATTGCAGATCAGCCACACATGGTACTGCTTTATCTGTAGTTGCTTTGTCTCCCTTCCAGATAGCTGAGATGACTTCTGGAGATATTGTTTCATTATACTCAGTAATGGGGGCTGATAAGTCCACAGGAAAGCGGGACAGTGTATCAGCAGCTGTACTTGCCTTCCTGGATCAGTATTTGATGTCAAAGTTAAAGTCTGCTATTTCCCTAACCCAGCGGTGACCCACTGCATTCAGTTTTGCTGTACTCAGAACATATGTAAGAGTGTTATTGTCAGTCTACACAGTAGAGGTGGGTTCATAATACAGATTAAAGTCCAAACATTCTAGCTTGCCATCTCTCAGTTGCTCCAGTATCCCTTTCATGCACCTTTGATATGCTGCAGGAGCATTGCTTAAGCCAAAAGGAATGCATAGTCTTTCATACAGACCCCATGGGGTACTGAAGGTAGTGGCAGATCTTCAGTCCTCATTCATGAAACCTTGATGGTAAGCACTTCCTTGGTCCATAATTGAAAAACAGTACCCCCTTCCAAGTTATCCAGCAGGTCTTGAATGTGTGATAGGGGGTGTCTATCAGGGATGATTTTATAATTTAGCTCTTTAAAATCCACATAAAGACTTAAACTTAAGTCATTTTTCCTGACACAGACAAATGGAGAAGAGTAAGATGAAGTGGACTTCTTTATTCAGACCTGATCCAAAGGTTCAGGATGTATTCTTTTTCATCTTTGTATATGGTCTTTGGAATAGCATTGTAACTTTTTTGCACAGGAACATCATCTTTTAAGTGGTTTTTTAACTTCAAATCTAGGATGCAACCAATTTCACCATCCTTGTTAGAAAAAACATCTGATTCTTCATATAACATGCACTTGACTATCTCTTATTCTTCCTCTTGTAAGTGGGAGAAATCTACTTGTGGGTTCCATTTCTTTCTAACAGTAACCTTTTGTTTGTCATTTTCCTGTTTAACTGTACTGTAATCTGTGTGAGCAGCATTGACTTGACCACTAATTGACTGACAGACATTACAGAACCAAATGGTGTGAGAATACTGGCAATATATCAATAATTTCTTCTAGACTGCCTAATATTGTTCCACTAGGAAGATAGATATCATGTAAGGTGGTATGGTAATTATTTTTGAAATGCCAATTGGACTGTCAACAATGGCTGAGAGTAGTTCAATGCCCTCTGGGCAATAACTCTCTGCTATTGGCTCAAATAACATTGTGTCTCCTCTAGACAAAGCTCTAATTTTACATCTCACTTGACATATTTGACTGGCTGTAATAACAAGCTCCTTTTCCCCAATCTTACTGTAATATTAGGTAACATTGCTTACCAGGTTTTACACTGTCTGCAGAGATGATGTTATCTGCTGTGTCACCTTTCAGATTTAATGCCAGCAATATGCTAAGATTGGTGATGCTGGTCTGCTTACAGTTCTCTCGGATCAATTCCTCCATAACATTGAAGACTAACAGCAGACATTAAACATGACTTTGGCTTACTAACAAAGGAACATCAATTGCTATCTACCCATATCTAGGTTTCAGCACCTGAAGTAACACCTTAAACCAACCTTCAGATGGAATTTTAGTGCCACTGGCTGCAGTGGTACAGTGTGACCTTCCTGTTAATAAACTCTCAAGTGACTGCATCTTAACATCAGGCAATGTCTTCTTTACCTACTCTCTCCCCATATGCTAACCTGTGCTCCTGTGTCTAACAGTATTTGTGTTTAAATCCCATTGATTACACACACCACCATGCAGTGATTCCCGATTAGCTGGGCAACATGTTTTGCTTTAGGGGATGTAGATAGGCGTGTTGCATTGTGGGAACCTCAACTTGGGGGAATCTATTACTCCTGTTGGTCACTGATTGTCCCCCTTCAGTGACCGTCCCCAGTTTCCCATTTCTTGGTACAGCCAACAGCTCTGTGTCTCATCTGACCACCACAGAAACAGGTACGCGATTTTTTTCCCTACCGGAAATATTCTCGACATCTTTGTTTAGGACTACCCCTAAAGACCTTAGTTTAATTGTGGCTGTCCGAGTACTGTTACCAGTATGCTTCATGATATTTTCCAAATTTTTTTCTAGCGTAGACACTTTATCTGTCATCTGCTCAATAGTTGTATTATGATCATAAGGTGCACAGACAGCTTTCAGATTATCATTGTCACTAAGTTTCACATCTTTTCAAAATTATTTGCTAGTTCCGACACCTGAGCTGTTAACTGCTTTATAGCTGCACTTTAAGTTTGCACCCTATTATTTTCTTGGCTCAACGCAGGTTGATCAGTCAGTGTACTACCCTTTAGCCCTACTGAATTTACAGACAAGTGACCTATGTTTACTCAGTGTTGAGTCGCTTTATTCTCTCGACTTCTTCCATGGTAGATTTAGTTGTCCTTTCTAGAATTATATTATCAGTTATCTTTGGGTCAGTGAGAAATAGCTTTATGTCTTGTCCTGATGTTGCTATTCTTTTCCTTCATCCCTTAATAAAGGGTATGAAGGAATATGCTAGAATTAATCTTTTAAAATAACTGCATACTGCTCTGAGGTCAACAGCAAATGCTGTTGAAGATGCATCATTGATATACAAATTGTTTGGGTGTTTCTCTATCTTGTTATTTCATATTGCTCAGTTCCTGAAATAGTACTGTGCTGCTTTTATCCCTAATGTGTAAATCGTTTGAGTTCATCTATTATGCGATCATCTCTTTTTGCTACAATTAATAGTACTTTTAATACAGACTTAATAACTTCAAACTCAGTAAATCTGTTAGATAGATAGATAGATAGATAGATAGATAGATAGATAGATAGATAGATAGATA
>JANRMT010062837.1:43115498-43141901 GCA_026402145.1 Polypterus bichir lapradei | reverse complement strand
ATAGATAGATAGATAGATAGATAGATAGATAGATAGATAGATAGATACTTTATTAATCCCCAAGGGGAAATTCACATACTCCAGCAGCAGCATACTGATAAAAACAATATTAATTAAAGAGCAATAAAAGAGCAGTGCAAGTTAAAAAAAGGAAGGTGGAGAGTGCGAAGCAGGTATAACAGTCTATAATCTTGTATAATGTTAATGGTTACGCCCCCAGGTGGAACTGAGGAGTCGCATAGTGTAGGGTAGGAACGATCTCCTCAGTCTGTCAGTGGAGCAGGGCAGTGACAGCAATCTTTTGCTAAAGCTGCTCCTCTGTCTGGTGATGATACTGTTCAGTGGATGCATTGGATTCATGATTGACAGGAGCCTGCTCAGTGCCCGTCACTCTACCACAGATGTCAAACTGTCCAGCTCCATGTCTACAATAGAGCCTACCTTCCTCACCAGTTTGTCCAGACGTGAGGCGTCCCTCTTCTTTATGCTGCCTCCCCAGAACACCACCGTGTAGAAGAGGGTGCGCGCCACAACCGTCTGATAGAACATCTGCAGCATCTTATTGCAGATGTTGAAGGAAGCCAGCCTTCTAAGGAAATATAGTCGGCTCTGTCCTCTCTTGCACAGAGCATCAGTATTGGCAGTCCAGTCCAATTTATCATCCAGCTGCACTCCCAGGTATTTATAGGTCTGTACCCTCTGCACACAGTCACCTCTGATAAACAGGTTCCGGGAGGGGCCTGGGCCTCCTAAAATCCACCACCAGCTCCTTGGTTTTGCTGGTGTTCAGGTGTACGTGGTTTGAGTCACACTATTTAACAAAGTCCTTGATTAGGTTCCTATACTCCTCCTCCTGCCCACTCCTGATGCAGCCCACGATAGCAGTGTCGTCAGCGAACTTTTGCACGTGGCAGGACTCTGAGTTGTATTGGAAGTCTGATGTATATAGGCTGAACAGGACTGGAGAAAGCACAGTCCCCTGCGGTGCTCCTGTGCTGCTGACCTCAATGTCAGACCTGCAGTTCCCAAGATGCACATACTTAGGTCTGTCTGTGAGAAAGTCCACGATCCATGCCACCAGGTATTAATCTACTCCCACCTCTGTCAGCTTGTCCCTAAGGAGCAGAGGTTGGATGGTGCTGAAGACGCTAGGGAAGTCTAGAAACATAATTCTTACAGCACCACTGCATCTGTCCAAGTGGGAGAAGGATCAGTGTAGCATATAGATGATGGCATCTTCCGCTCCCACCTTCTCCTGGTATGCAAACATTAGAGGGTCGATGGCATGACGGACCTGTGGCCTCAGGTGGTGAAGCAGCAGCCACTCCATGGTCTTCATCACATGTGACGTCAGAGCGACAGGCTGGAAGTCGTTCAGCTCACGAGGACGTGATACCTTTGGGACTGGGGTGATGCAAGTTGTTTTCCAAAGCCTCGGGACTCTCTCTTGTTCCAGGCTCAGGTTGAAGATGTGCTGTAGAGCAGGGGCTCCCAAACTTTTGGACGTCAAGTACCACCTGAGGTTAAGTGAGTTGCGTTGTGTACCACCCGTACCTTGTTGAAAGGGAGGGAGAGCTGTAATGGGGGGAGTTTGGGTCTAAACCGCCCCAAAATCTGAATAAAAGTTAAAGAATTGGAAGAAATTATGCATAAAATTAATGAAAAAATTTGTGCATGTACATAAATTGATAAATTCTGCCCCGAAATTAAATCCTGCCTTCGGCCTGTATGTGATGCAGTTACTGAAGACGAAATGGTATTGGCTTTGTGCTTAGATCTAGTGACTACGATGTGATACAGCAGCAGTGCACGTATAACAACAATTGCGAGCGGTTTCTGTGAGGCAGAGTTACCGAAGACTAAATAGTGTTGGCGTTGTGCTTTTATCTAGTGACCAAAAGCTCAAACAGTGAAGAAGTAGAAGCTGACTTCCGCGAAACGGAATTATGGTAGCGTTAAATGAACCAAATACTGATTCGAATAATAGGTTTTATTTATTCAGATGACGAAATTTCACACCACACTAAATTTGGTATTATTGTATTTAAACAGTTTCATTGGTTTTTGCTCACAACAGGCTTGTCATAAAGGGTTTTGCACAGATAAATTAAATTTCAGGGTCTGCAATGCATACCACCTGAAAAGGCTCCGCGTACTACAGTTTGGGAACCGCTGCTAAAGAGGACTCCCCAGCACCAACGCACAGGCCTTCAGCAGTTCAAAGTGGCAAAAGGACAGCTGCTGTACAGGCTTTTAAATGATCGATGTGCAGTGTGACAAAAAGAACACACAGCTCACCAGCAGCAGCAGCAGAAAGACAGCAGCTCATCCGATGGCATCTCCTTAGCATGCGTTCAGCCACACCCCCTTCACAACTCGAACAGCGTTATACATCCTGCAAGAAAGATTTAACCATGCCCGGTGCCGGAAATAAAGGACAAGTATTATTTTTACAAAGGTTTTAAAGTAAAAGTGAAAATAATGCATATGTAACAATTCCCATGAAAATAACAATTTCTTTAAATTGTATATCCGGTAAACCAAACATGGTGGTGGGCGAGTGAAGCCCCCTAGTTATTATTAAAAAAAGGTCCTGTACTTTAAAGAACAAAATTGGCTTTCTAAATGACTGCATACTGGTTGCACTCAGTCCAATCATGATGAACAGCTTTGAGAGACTGAGGCTGGGACACAATAAACAGAATTTTTCCAGATAGACATGATCTCCTGTTTGCATATTGTCACAACTGGTTCACAGAGGATGCCATTTCACTTGCACATGACAATATCCTGGCACATCTGGATAATAAAAACTGCACTGTCAGATTCCTGTTTATACAGCTCATTATTTAATACTGTTGTACCATCAAAGCTGACCACCAAACTCCTTAAGTTAAAACTTAGCACCTCCATCTACAACTGGATTTTCAACTTCCTAAAAAAATAGACTATAGCATGAATGGACTGGCAGCTATTCTCTATACTCCACAGGGTAATGTGCTGAGTCCCAGTGCACAGACACTGCTCTAGTTCCATCTCTAAAACTAGAATTACCAAATCCTACAAAAAAACTCATAATCCCGGTCCACCTTAAATCCCTTCACACCTCTCCGTCAGCATCTTTTGTGTTGTAAATGTGTCGATCAGCACAAGCAGCAAGCAGCCTGCTATTCCATACCCCAACTACCACAGAAAGGGCAAAAAGTTATCCCAGCTTGTTTTATCTGGGAGTGAGTTACCTGGAGTTGTAAGGGTAAATAATATATCATTATTTGGAACACATGCATTTCATGTGTGTTCTGTGTCTACAAAGATCTATGTAAGTGTAGGATGACAAGAAATGCAAGAAATGTTCAACACATACCTAAAAGACAAACTTTTTTCATATTTTAGAACTAGCAACAAAATTTTGACATGAAGTGTATAATGTGTGAAGACTGTCCAAATATCAAATAAAGACCTGTCCTTCAACGAAACAGCACAGCATACAGAGCTCGCCAAAGTATCGCGCAAAGTCCAGTTTGTGATTATGTTTTGTGATGGTCTTTATATAAAGACATTTATATGTTACTTATATAAAAGCCAAATCAAATGTTATTTATTTTGATTTATTTACTTATCTTCCTACAGCATAAAGTCACAAGAAGCCTGCAGAGCTTCCTCTGTTTGATCAACATGGGAATGCTCACAAAGTACATGTGTACTGAAGTGACTTTAGCTGCAGGTGGAAGCTCCACACAACTGTTGTTATAGTTCTGTTTTTGTCCAGAAACAGTTCCATAAGCTTTATGACCTTAGACTCGGAAATAATAAGTCCTGAATAAGATTAAACACAGTTGAGTAGGGCGCGACAGGAGCTTCCAACTGCAGCTAAAGTCACTTCGGTACACATGTAGTTTGTGAGCATTCCTGTGTCGATCAAACAGAGGAAGTTCTACAGTTTACTTGTGACTTGACGCTGTAGGAAGATACAGTGCAAAATGGTGCCATCTTTCACCTTTACACCTGGTGCAGCTGCATTATTCCTATATGTGAGCGGACGTTTCTTGTGGGGAGGGCTTCTGTTCTCTTTTTCCAATGTAGAATGATCATCCTCATCTAAGTTCACCTCTGTTATTGCACATCTTTATTTTAAAGCAAATAATTTGGGGTTGTGGGAGCGTGAATGTGAGTGAGAGAATAAAACTGAAAAAAAAAAGCTCGCCTTTACAAGTACCATATATTTACACCGGCTGTTGCAGATTCAAATTAAATGTATGTTTTTATAGTATAATAGTAACAATAAGAGCAGCTCACTACTCAAACCATTTATTTTGGGACACGACAAGGCTCAAACCCACAACCTCTTGATTATGAGTCAGAAGTTCTTACCGCTGTACTACCAAAGTCAGTCTTAAGAGCAAATAATGTAATATAACAAAACTGTTTTTCTAATTGGTGCAAAGATAAGCAGTAAACTGGCAGAGGTTAAAAAAAGTTAAGGTTACCAAAAAATGAGTAATAATGTAATTTTCAGAGTTACACATAAAGTTACTTTTTCAAGGAAAAAGTAATGGATTAACAACTTACAACTTTTCTTCAGCAAAGGAAGTTAATTAAGCCTTGAAAATTGATACAAACAATTCCAACAGGTATTTCAAACTTTGTTGATTAAACCCTGTCTGTATAAAAGCAGTGTTGGACCAAACTCTGTTCCTATGCCCTCTGAAGCATTATTTGGAAATAACACATACTGTGTAATTATTGCAAATTAGTGCATTGGAAGCAACTTCATGATTCTATTAAGGTAACAATAGCAGCCTCCCAAGATAAGATAACACAGTCATTAACTCCAACTCCCATCCCATCTATAGAATGAAGGAAGATGAACAGTAAGATGTCTAAAGTAACTTCAAGTAGCAGCCTGGAGGCCTCACACCTTCTGCCCCTACAGGTATCTAAGAAGTTATCAGACTTGAATTTGTCAGTCAGTTTTGAATCTGTGCCTGAAAAAGACAGAGCCCCCTTGAGAGATGCAACTTAATTTTGCCACAGGCATGCTAGCCCGATACATAGCATCTTCTCTGTTTCATTTTATAATTAAAACTTTTTTTTTTTCTTAAATGGTGTATCAGGGTGATTCTCCAAAACTTTACAATATGTATAATGTACACACACAGAAAGACAGACAGACATACACACAAACATGCACACATATATATTTGTTTTTTATTTGATACATGGGTTGTTCGTGTGTTCTGGTATAATAATACACACCCAATCCCTTTTCCTTGCAGTGGCCTCTTCCTCTTTGGATTGAGACAACCCATTTCCACTGCTTCATCTTGGCACTGCTCATCAAATTAATCATTCTTATTGTCAAAATGTTTTGCTGGGACCACAGCACTTGCCTAGTTTAGCAGCACTAGCCTAGTTGTGTGGGGGCTTGGTTTCCCTATGATTCCCATTGATTTATTTTTGTTTTCACTCATCCATTGGCAACCATGTTGCTACTACTGATGTATAACTTTAGACAAAATTATAGGCAGATAAGACCAATTTTCTTATTTTTAGACACTTATTTGGTATTTTTATTATTATTTTTTTGACCTTTCTACATGTTCTGTCTATTTCTAAAATGTATTTCCTTTTTATAGCAACCAGACAGACAAACAGATACACAGACTCACACACAGACACTTATCCATTTATTAAGGTGGATAAATAAAATACCTGTGAATAAATATCATACAAATTTTATATAATAGTATTCATACATGTGGTATGCTATGTACGAGGGAGGAGTCAAGCTAAAGTTAAAAAATGGGATTTTTTAGAAAATGGATTGAACCTTAACAAAACTGAACATTTCTTAATGTAGTCTCCACCCTTCTCCACTTGCGCCACCTGCCTTAAAGTGCCTGGATTCCAGCAGAATAAAAGGTTTTGTCTTGTCCTCACAACCACTTGTGCACCCAAGTTATTATCGAACACTACATGCCGAGGGGTACTACAGCCACTAGTACAAGGTACTGTGACTTGCTGGAGACCAATTTAAAGCCTGCTATTCTATTGAAGCGGCGGGGAATGCTGTCTCAAGGAGTCCTTTTCCTGCAAGAAAATGCCCACCCGCCCACACACAGCTAAGAACACCAAGGCTTGTTTGGAGAACCTGAAATTTGAGCTATTGCCACATCCTCCTTATTCGCCAGATTTGGCACTGTGTGATTTCCATCTTTTTTGTATTGCTAAAAAAACATCCAGGTGGTCATTGATTCAAGACAGATGACGACATGAAGAAAGCAGTTCACGAGTGGTTGCAAGGACAAGACAAAACCTTTTATTCTGCTGGAATCCAGGCATTTCCAGGCAGGTGGTGCAAGTGCTTTGAGAAGGGTGGAGACTACATTGAAAAATGACATTATCAGTTTTGTTAAGGTTTGTTCCATTTTCTAATAAATGTCATTTTCTTACATTGGATTGACTCCCCCTCGTATATATTTGTGTATTGGTGTATTTTGTTGCTATTTTTTATTGACAGAAATTCTGAGGTGACATGCAAAATAGTAATTTCATAGTATTGAATACACATGACAATAAACTTTACTTGACATCTGAGGGGATGTTGTTGAAAAAGTGAGCAGCTTTTAATTTTTTCATTGATGATCTGAAGTTGTCACAACTCCTTTTGCCTTTGGTCCTAAAGGCTCACTAGTGCCTTTACCTCCTTGGACATCTGAAGACAGCTTGTATCTCTCCATCAGTTCTCACAAACCTCTAATAGGTGCGCAGCAGAGTCCATCCTCACTGGTTAGACTCAATTGTACCTGCAACTGAAGATCCAAAAGCCACACATATATTACACACAAATATTACAGGATCATTGGCACTTACACCGGTGTTTACCCATAAGTTGTAAGATTTGCGAGATGGTCAATCATAAAGACAAATATTGTAACATAACAAAAAACAATATGCATAAATATATAATATATACAATTTGCATTTAAAAGTATATATATATATATATATATATATACTGTATATATATATATATAGAGAGAGAGAGAGAGACAGAGGGAGAGTATATGTATACAGTATGTGTTGCATGCTATGTATTCTTTTTGTTTATTTTTTATAGTGTGTTTTTTGTCAAATATTCTAAGGACACAAGCAAGTATGAACTTCATTGCACTAGGTACACACTGACTTGACTCAATTTAAATTTATCATTCTATCTATGCTTTAGTCATGTTAATTTTTCAGAAAATTCAAATAGGTTATATTTACCCAAAGGGTAAAACAATGATATATGGTTGTATTTTTCTTCAACTGCATCTGTTGGGTGAATTGCTAAATGATTAATACTAGTGTGATACTCACTTAGATAGACAAAACATTTCTCCAAGTGATGCTACACTTACTGGGACCTTCAAAATTGCACTACACAGTATAGGTCAAATAGTATAGAAATGTTATTTTTATTTTAGAAAAATCATACACACACAAAGTAATTAAATATAACTAAATCAATTAACAAAAATGTTGCTGCTCATTGGGTCAATCTTTTTACCACTTTTACTGTTACAATACAGAAGACCCAGCAAATTCTCTCATGTTGCCTCCTAACCATTGAGTCTCTGCTCTAATGCATAATCATCCAATTAGTCAAGGTGGGGTGCTTTGAAATGAATCATGCAAATAATTGAATTAATTTATTTAGGCACAGCCAGGAGCACATGAGGAGAGTGTGAAACATTTTCATTTTCTGTATATAGGACATGGGTGGAACCAAGATGTGGGTGGTTACTCTATCCAATTTATTCCATGGGAGAATTCAAACATGCCAGCGGCAACATCATGCTGAAAGAAAGCAATGCTAAATAAAGCCTTAATCAAATAGCTCATCTCTTACATAAAACATTTCTTTGTTTTTTTTTCTTGAATATGCTTTATGCCTCAATAGCATAACCTATAGTCATGCAAAAGACAGAATGACTTTTATAGCATTAGTTACTGAATAATATAGTAGTAGTTAGGGCACAGTGTTCAAGAATAAAATCATGTTAGGTTACAGTCTATAAAGACAGCAATTCACACTGCCATACAACAGAAGGCTAGGTTAGAAGATTTGTTTAATAACATGATTTTTTTAAAACACCATCTAACTTTGAAGGCTCAGTTGACTAGGTTTGAATCCTGGCCATGTTCATAGTCCATATGAAATGTCCTCATTGGCCCTTTTTGTGGTTATCTTGTCTTCCTCCATGTCGAAACTAGCTCATTGCGATTGTATATATATGTGTGTGCCCTGAGATAAGAGTGAAACCCCATACAAAGTTCTTTCCAGCTTTGCATTCAATGTTACAAGAATTAGCTTCAGCACCTCTTCAGCCTAAAGACAGGAGTAGGCTTTAGAATGGAGGGTGTTTTAACAGTTAGGTGTAGTTTTTCTATTGTGAAGCATTCTTTATGAATTGATCACAGCCTGTGTCTATTGCCTGTGTATCCTCAGCCCCATTTTAAGTTGAGGGAACAGACAAGGTATTTTAAAATGTATAAACATTTATTTAAAAAAACACTTTGCTTTAGAACACAGTTTTATGCAGCCATTTAATGTTTATCATGATTGTGAAGAAATAACTTTCACTTGAAAAACACCAAACTTATCCTTTAAAACAGCAGATTTAAGAAAGATGCAGAAAGCCAGCTACACTGTCTTTGAGGCAGTCATGCACTACCTGTGTTGTTCACAACGTACTTTATTATAATGTGCTTGCAAAGCATATAAAAGTGGTATTTAAAGTTCAGGAATAGAAATTTGTCAAACATCAAAGTGAAAAAAGTTTTAAATCTAGCATTTATTTAATATATTCAGCTTTAAACTCTAAATATCCATTCAAATGTTTTCTATCAAAAACCTCAAGGTCCTTGCAAATAGAAGATTCTTGGCTTAGTGCATCTTGTAAGGATGTCAAAGGTTTGTTTTTTTCTGCATCATTTGAGTGTGCCACCAGGCAGGCATTACTAGCCTATGTGTTGCTAGGAACCATTGCCTTACTGAGATAACCTTCATTTATCCTTTCATCCCTCACTTATTTCTATTAATGTTTTCTTATTCTCACTGCAGCCTTCACCTTCTCTCCAGATTCTCTTCTTTGTTATATAAAAGTCCAACTAATCAAAAGCACAGACCTTACAAAACTAGAGAGGCTTCTTACAATAATTGTTCACTGCACTCACTATTAAATGCAGACCTTTGAAAGAGTAATGTAAAAATACCTTTTAAAAGGCAATAATCATGTGGTTACTTTCAATTCTGTAACAGCTGTTGACTATGCTTAAGTGAGGATGTGAATATGGTTCTAAGAAAGACTCTAGAGAGCTATGTCTAACAAAAGGGCACTGAAGTATAACTGGCGTGAATCTGTCCAGCTTATTTGGAAGCTGATTTATGTACTTTAGCAAATCTTCCACCTGTAAGTTTTGTAGCATTAGAATAAACTGGAACAATGATGATCCTTTAACTGAAAACCTCTAGTTAAAAAGTTTGAAGAAAAGCCACAGCCTCCTGTTTAAGGTCTTTCACTCATTTTCATTCTAAGCTTTATGTTGGTTTAGATTCACACCATGAGCCAATGCTTTTCTACAAAACAAACTCCTGGGAGTTTAAACCTTACAGATAATATATTTTCTGTGGCAATGAATAAAAACATGACACGCCATTGTAGCCTATATTTTGCATAACCTGGCAAAACATTACCATTTCTGCTCAAACAAATGCAGAGTTGTTAAGTATTTGCTTTTTATAGGGGAGATTCTTGGGCCACACCTGGGACAGCATTTTCCATCAACAACATTTACTTTACAATTAATTCAGAAGAACTGTGGGTAGCAAACTGCAGTGGTTTACATAGAGCAGTGTAGTATTTATAAATACGTCCAGGAAAAACTCAAATGTTTTTTTTGTAACAGCCCTGGAAAAACTGATATTACTAGCAATTTCTATGACTTACTGTATTTATCCATTTTCAGGTTGTGTTGGAGGTAGCTGCAATCTACGAAGGCAATAGAAATATATAACATTAACCATCTCTGAATAAAACATCATATACTCATAGACACAATGCACATCTTTTTGAATACCAAAATGCCAAAGAGACAAGCTGTTGACAAGATCCTATTTATTTAAGCAACCTTAATTTCAGAGTATGCAGATAGTTCCAGACACATTTCCATGAAAGGGTTTCCACTCCTTGGCTTTCCAGACTCTGAACTTTGTGCTTCCCCTCTCACCTCAGATCTGCGTCAAGCAGCTTATTTATACTGTATGCAGTACATTTGATACACTTGTTACTACTGTTGTTTTTTATGATCAGTTGTTGATATTATTTATTTATTGAGTCTAAATTATCACTGTCTAACCCAGCCACAGCAGATGCACAAACCAGTTTGTTTCTTCATTCTGGTCACAAGCCCGGATAGATGGGGAGGATCATGTCGTGAAGGGCATCCAGTGTAAAATTTTGCCAGATCAATATGCGGTCAACAATACATATTTCCTTACCGGATCGGTCGAGGTCCGGATTAACAATGACTGACACCAATACTGTTAGCCAACAGGGTGCTGGCGGAAATTGGGCTACTGTTGGCAGAAAAAGGAAAAGAAGAGGGAGGAGATGTGTCCGAAGGCAGGAATACAGGATGAAGGTAAAGACAGTGGAACTGAGGGTAGGAACTTTGAATGTTGGCAGTATGACTGGTAAGGGGAGAGAGTTAGCTGATGTGATGGAGAGAAGGAAGGTTTTATTGTGCGAGCAAAAGAATAAATGGAAGGGGAGTAAGGCCAGGTGGATAGGAGGTGGATTCAAATTGTTCTATCATGATGTGGATGGGAGGAAAAATGGGGTAGGAGTTATTCTGAAGGAACAGCATGTCAAGAATGTTTTGGAGGAGAAAAGAGTGTCAGACAGAGTGATGATTATGAAGCTGGAAAGTGAAGGTGTGATGATGAATGTTGTTAGTGCATATGCCCAGCAAGTTGTGTGTGCGAAGGATGAGAAACAAGATTTTTGGAGTAGGTTGGATGAAATGATGGACAGGGAACTGAAAGGACAGAGAGTGGTGGTTGGACTGGATTTCAGTGGACATGTTGGTGAAGGGAACAGAGGAGAAGAGGAGGTGATGGGTAGGTATGATGTCAAGGAGTGGAATGAAGAAGCTCTGTTGATAATGGATTTTGCGAAAAGAATGGAAATGGCTTTTTTAATGGCGTATTTTAAGAAGATGGAGGAACATAGGGTGACTTACAAGAGTGGAGAAAGACGCACACAGGTAGATTATATGCTATGCAGGAGGGTCAATCTGAAGGTGATTGAATACAGCAAAGTGGTGGCAGGGGAAAGTGTAGTAAGGCAGCATAGGATGGTGGTCCGTAGGATGATGTTGGAGATCAAGAAGAAGAGGCAAGAGAGGGCAGAGCCAAGGATCAAATGGTGGAAGTTGAAAAAGGAAGACTGCAAGGATGAGTTCAGGGAGGAGGTAAGACAGGCATTGGGTGGCAGTGAAGAGTTACCAGAGAGCTGGACAATTACAGCAGAGGTAGTAAAGATGACAGCAAGAAGGATGCTTGGCGTGACACCTGGACAGAGGAAGGAGGAAAAGGAAACCTCATGGTGGAATGGGGAAGTTCAGCTGACTATACAGAGAAAGATGTTGGTGAAGAAGAAGTGGGATAGTCAGAGAAATGCAGAACGTTGACAAGAGTACAAGGGGATAAGGCATAAGGTGAAAAGAGAGGTGAAGGCTAAAGAAAAGGTGTATGTTGAGTTGTATGAGAGGTTAGACACTAAGGAGGGAGAAGAGCACCTATACTGATTAGCTAGACAGACGGACCGAGTTGGGAAAGATGTATAGCAGGTTAGAGTGATAAAGAATAAAAATGGAAACGTACTCACAAGTGAGGAGGGTGTGATGACTGAAGAGAATGAGATAGAGAGAAGGTTGGATGATGTAGTGATAGTGATTTAGGAAGTGCAACGGATTAGCAAGGAGGAAGTAAGGACAGCTATGAAGAGGATGAAGTATGGAAAGGCCATTGGTCCAGATGACATACCTGTGGAAGCATGGAGATGTTTAGGAGAGATGGCAGTGGATTTTTAACCAGATTGTTTAATGGAATCTTGGAAAGTAAGAGGATGCTTAAGGAGTGGAGAAGTATACTATTACAGATTTTTAAGAATAAGGGGAATGTGTAGAGCTGTAATAACTACAGGGGGATAAAATTGATGAGCCACAGCATGAAGTTATGGGAAAGAATAATGGAAGTTAGGTTAAGAAGGGAGGTGATGATTAGTGAGCAGCAGTATGGTTTTATCCCAGGAAAGAGCACCACAAATGCAATGTTTGTTCTGAGGTATAGAAATAACCAGAAGGAGTTGCATTGTGCCTTTGTGGACCTGGAGAAAGCACGTGACAGGGTGCCTCGAGAGGAGTTGTGGTATTGTATGAGGAAGTTAGGAGTGGCAGAGAAGTATGTAAGAGTGGCACAGGATATGTACAAAGGAAGTGTGACAGTGGTGAGGTCTGCGGTAGGAGTGACAGGTGCATTCAACGTGAAGGTGGGATTACATCAGGGATCGGCTCTGAGCCCTTTCTTATTTGTAATGGTGATGGATAGGTTGAGATTAGACAGGATTCCCCGTCCCTCTAATATAAAGTATGATTTTTGTTAAATGTGGAATAAAGAATGTTACTTTTGTCAGTTTCATGTTATTTCAGAGACAATTGTGGGTACTTCTTTTTCATTTAGGGGTGCTAAGAGATTTTTCCACAGTTCATTCAAAAAGTATTTAGGCCCATCATTTCTTTATTTTTTATTTTACTTTATCAAGCAATACTTCAGAGCCTTTGGGAGCAATTATGGCCTGGAGTTGTCTTGGGTATGATTTGACAAGCTTTGTACACATGTACTGGTTTCATCAGACTACAGAATACTGTTTCTTAGTCTGAGAGCCCTTTAGGTGCCTTTTTGCAGCCCAAAACAGGCTTTTATGGATTTTTTAATTAATTCAGATCAGTGGAGATTTGTAATGATTGTTGTTTCTCTGAAGGTTTCTCACAATTTCATTCTGGTTTTCTGGAGCTCACACAGAATGGCCATCGAGGTCCTGGTCACCTCTCTTGCCAAGGCCCAACTCCACTGATCACTCATTTTGACTGGGTTAATTGCTCTGGAATGAGTTGTAGTTGTTCTGTGCTCTTGGGAAACATCAATGCTATAGCCTTCCCCAGAACCATGCCTCAACCAAGTCCTGTCTCTAAGCTCTGCAAGCAAATCTGTTGACCTTATGGTTTGGTTTTATTCTCTTAAAAACATTGTTAACTGTGGGACCTTCTATAGATTGTGATGCCCAAAGGTGCCCGTAGCTTTTGGCTTCTTTTGTTTAGTCGTGAACAGGATGGAGTAGGGCGAATAAGGACACAAATAACAAATCTGGTGCAAAGTGCTTAGTGCTTTTTGCTAAAAGAAACATAGTCAAAAGTGCAGTGCAAATCTTCAATAAATAATGCATACAATCAATACCGAAAGGAAGATAAAACCAATAAATAAATCGATTTCAGTAAATAGTTAAACCAAGGGATAAAACCACAGTCAAGATCAACTTTCACCTAACATGTCTTCAGTTCTCTGATCTCTTGTCACTCTTTTCTGTTTTAACCTGCTCACCTAACAGACATGCTCAGCAGGAATGAGTCACCAATGAATGCAGTCCACCAACCAACTCTCATCCCTGTCAAATCTGTCAATACCCCCTGGAATGCTCAGAGCTGGAATTCATCATTTTACCACCATCCTTCAGTCCAGCAGGACCCTGGGAGCACTCAACACCTTTGCTTGTGCTCTTCCACAGGACTTACCTGACCGCTCACATTCTTCACTCTGCACTGGCTAGACCAGCCGATCCTGCTCTCCTTTCACCATGGTTTTTTCTTCCGTTTTCCTTTGTTTTCTTTTCCTTTCCTTTTATAATCCTGTGAATGCAAGTGCAATAAACAATCTGTGGAGCCTCAGTGAGGCATGGCTATGCTGACTGCACTCGTGCACGTAACGAGCAATTAGCCAGTTCCCTCTCATCATGTTCTTCTCGGTCGCAGTTTTTCTCCCACTCACCTACACTCATGATGTCTGAGCTGCACTGCTTTATTAAAACACCTGCACCTGCTGAGGCACACCATGGATCCCAGACAGCTTTACCCACTTTCTTAATCATGTTCTGATCCAAATTTCAAGAGTCATAGCAAAGGGTGTAAATATTTGGGTGAATGTGATATTTCAATTTTTAATTTTTAATAAATATGCAAGCATTTCAAATATCCTGTTCTTGCTTTGTCATTCAGGAATTCATGTTGCATGATGAGGGAAAAGTGAATTTAAATGATTTTAGCATAAGGCAGCAAGGTGAAAAAAATACCTCAATACCTCAATACCAGAGGTCGTCTTTTGACCAGGTCTTTAGGCTTTAATGTAGATCTGTGCTACTGATTTATTTAACTGAGTAGTGGAGATATGTACTGTCTTTTGTGTACATAGTAGGCGCTTAGTTTTTTTTTTTAATGCACTAAATGTATCAGGATCATGACTCATTTTTAGCTCTGTTTCACTTTTAGGAATCCTTCCTTCGATTTATCAAAAAAGTCTTCAATTTTAATGACACCATGGGTTTCAACACAGTAATTTAATTTAGCAACTTTCAACTCCAAACGTTTGGATATGTTTTGGTGAGCTGTCCATCCATGGCAACTCAAATTGTACTTTAAAGACAAAAATTGACTCAGCAGTATATCTTCAGACTACTGAAATTTCTAAAGTAAAAAAATATGCAGAACATCGCAACCTCACATTGGAGGAACCCTGGTTAATGACACTACAATTGTCATGGCTTGTGGCACCCTGGGTAAGGACCCTGTTGTATAATTCCCGACTTGGGGTGTCAGTAGACGAGACCAAGCAACCAGGGGATCGAGTAAGAGAGACTCAGACTGAAAAAGACTATTCAAAAACAGGAATCTGTTTTATTCCAGCAGTGTCCATACTATTTTACAAATGTCTCGCAAAAAAATAGTTACAAAGTCCAATACAAAGATACTTCCAAAAAGAAAAATCAGTGCAGGTGTTACTTATAATAGTTACAGTGGTATCCAAATCAAAAGTAAAAAAAAAAACCTCTTCGTTCAGCTACAAAACGGATCACAAAGGACAAGCTGAAAAAAAATAATCTAAATAAATAAAATGAAAATGAAAAACTAAGCACCTACCATGTACACAAAAGACAGTACATATCTCCACTACTCAGTTAAATAAATCAGTAGCACAGATCTACATTAAAGCCTAAAGACCTGGTCAAAAGACGACCTCTGATGTTCGGACCTTGGTTTTATATCACAAGCCCTTTTGACCATCTAATCCACATTTACTTTACCCGCGGACTTCCAATAATCCGTCACATCAGGACGTACAGCATTTGTGAAAAGCTGCTCAGGTGCAGTCCAACCTATGTAAATGTTCCTGTTTCTGCTCATCTGTCTTGGCTCCCCGTTCAGTCAGTGCTCCAATCTCTTGTCACTTTTTTCCATCACTCTTTTTGTATGAGCTTCATGTTTTTAAATCTTATAATTAAGCAGCAATCTGCATAAAGCTTTTTAAACCTAAAATTGCCCTTTTAACATTAAGCACTGACAGGTACTGTAATACACCTCCAGTTTAAAATGAAGCATAAATTCATCTACTCATATATGCATTTCACAAACTGAGATTAAAAAAAATCTTTTGAACAGATTTTTGAATGTACAGGTGGTCTGTACCACCCACATATTTTTTGAAATTCTACATTTTTCTCTTGGCTACAACTTATGTATTTTTTATTCATTATTGGTACTTAACCTTTCAAAATAGGTCTATTTGACATAAATGCTGATTTTTGTAGAATTTTTAAACATTTAAGTTTTTTTAGCTGTTTGCTTAAAAGACTTGTTCTCAAATGGTAAATAATTACTGTTTTACATTCTCTGTTTCTTTCAAAATAAATTAAACAAATTCTATACCTTGTGGCTATTTAAGAGTCATCCTTTAAGTGCACTTGATCCACACTATAAATTGAGCTCTTTGTGCTAGACTTATTCAAAAACATTCAGAACACAAAAATAAAAAAGCACACAAGTATGGTACTGAACTTTGAGCATGACATGTATGCTTTTTTCAGCAGCACAAAACTCTGTTTTGGTTCTTGGTCGTACTGGAAACATCATGTCTTGCCACTTGTAATGACCTTGTTAAATGTGTTCATTTGCAGAAAGATCAGACGCGATTTCAAGCCTCCTCTGTTTCCGTTCATCTCTCAAGATTCAAGGCACACAGTTGACATTAAATGGCCTTTCCAGGAATTAAATTGCTACACCTCGTGTGTAAAAATGTATAAAAACTCGATAAATAGTTATTATACTGTAAATCACTAAAAGTACATTTTTAAAATATATGTTTTTAGCCTTTGTGAAAAACAGCCAATGAAGACCTGAACAAACTGAGAATATGTTACACAGGTGAGGGCTAGTAGAGCAGGAGGATCAATCACACATTATAGAGAGCTTTCTTCATGGGACAGCCAAAGAGTGTAAAGATACACACCAGAGAGGTCTCATGGATGCAAATGGCATAAGTAAATCCTGAAAATATCTGGGTGCAGCAGCAGTAAGAAATGAGAAGAAGAATCTTTTTTTGGATCTGCTCCTTGAGAGGCTACATTGAAAAATGTTACATGGGAATACAGTAATCCCTCGCTATATCGCGCTTCGACTTTCGCGGCTTCACTCTATCGCGGATTTTATATGAAAGCATAACTAAATATATAACGCGGATTTTTCGCTGCTTCGCGGGTTCTGCGGACAATGTGTCTTTTTACTTCCTGTATATGCTTCCTCAGTTGGTTTGCCCAGTTGATTTCATACAAGGGACGCTATTGGCGGATGGCTGAGAAGCTAACCAATCAGAGCACGCAGTTAAGTTCTCCTGACTGAGAAGCTAACCAATCAGAGCACGCAGGAGCTATGTAGTGTTAACCAGGAAGTCTCATCTCGCTCATTCAGCATCAACGTGCTTCGTTGTGTAAAGAGTTGTGCTCTTTAGTGTTTATCTTTGTGCATAGTCAAGCCCTTCATTATGGCTCCAAAACAATCTGCTACTGCTTCAGGTGCCGTGCCCAAGCGCAAGAAGAAGATGTTAACGATTGCCGAAAAGGTAAACGTTTTGGATTTGTTGAAGGCTACGATTCTTTTTATTTAAAAAGTAGGAAAGGAATATAAGATCTACGGCTGCAGCGTCCTTTTAACCAGGGTGCAAAACGAGTTGTAAGTGGATGTAATAAGGCAGTAGTCTGGATGGAATCTGCTTTAGGGATTTGGATTGAAGACTGCCAGAAGAAGAACAACGGCAGTGCTACACAATCGCCTGAAGTGGCTCCTTTACAAGGGCTGTAACGCTCTCCTTTGTTGTGCAGTAAAATTAAACTCATTGTTATCGGACAAGTCATCGTGTCATTGTTGGTGAGTAACCATAAATAATTAATACATTTACTGTATACTATTTTTCTTGCAATGTACGTATTTATTGCTGGTGACCTGTCTATCGTAATGGCTGTAACATATGTGATATCGGAGACACTCAATATCTTTAAAATAATATTTAGGTTTTACTGTATATAAACAGTGTGTGTTTATATACATAATTTCAATGAATCTTACCTAATATCTAAGAGAATACAAAGGGATTATGCTGTATAACGCTGCGGGGAATATTTATAAACAGTGCGGGAGAGTTTATAAGGGCTTAAAATATATAAAAATAACCATACAAACATATGGTTTCTACTTCGCGGATTTTCACCTATCGCGGGGGGGTCTGGAACGCAACCCCCGCGATGGAGGAGGGATTACTGTAGTTCTGTGTATTGGTAAATACTCATGCAACATGATTTTGGATGTACTGTAACTTCTGGATGATCTTTTGGAGCAAACAGTCAGCCACAGTATTTCCAACAGGATGACATAAAAGCACGAAACAGTTCCCTCTTGTCAGAGATGGGATGAATTTTGATATGTTCCTAAAAATTATAAAAAGAAGTATTATGCACAGAAGCAATATGGCTTTGTAAAGTGAAAGCAGGGTTAAACCTAGCTCTTAAATTGTTAACTAGGATGATAGGGGAATCATCTAAATGTCTACAGTAATATGAGGAAAAACAGATTATTGTTTTCAGGTGCATAGTACTGTAAACAATAGTTTTCTGATTCACTTGTAAGTAGTTTTCACATATCCAGCACTGGATGTCATATACGCATTTGGTGGCCAGAGATAATCCAAGATGATCATTAGGAGAGGTCTGGAAATTAAAGCTGTGCAACACTGGCAAAACAATGAAAAGACACCTTCTGCTGGCATAAAATTTCACCCCGAGGTAGCATGTAAATTATGAGAAGAATTGGAATGAGTATTGACATATGTGACACCCCACAGGAAGGAAATTAAGGTTGTGATTTTTCAAAGACAGTGTGTTCATTTCTTCCAATAAGATAAGAGGTAAACCAGTCCAATACAAAAGAGATTCTGGTATCTCTAAGACAATGCAATAAGATGGCCTCTGCCAGAAAACAAAGATATATTAATAACAAAAGAGGCCTAAAACAACAAAAGAGGCCTCAAAAAAAGCTTTTAACAGAGAAGTGGGAATGGCCCATTCTTGTCACAATTGTTCTAATGTTCTTAAAGGGACAAGTAGGAGATGTACTAGTTCAAAAACAGTATGAATAAGGTCTGTATTAAACACCTCATTGAATCTAATACAGACAAGCACTAGAAAAATGACAGGAAAATGGCTAGACTGGGTGGAAATTGCAGGCTTCAAATGTCCACTAATGTTTTGTATTTGAAAGTACTGAAGGAATGTGTCATAAAATTATAGAAGGCTAATGCATTGGTCTTAAAATCCCAAGTTTGGCAATTGACTTCCTGGCTGAGACTTTATGTGCATCACTAATTAAGTACCTGCCTGAATTCCAGCTGTCAAGAAATATTGGTCCTAAACTGTTTTATCCTGGAGTTATAAGTTGGATTAAGTAAAGGTGCCAGCCAAATGTAAAATTAGACATGCATAAACAAAAGACCTGTGTGTGTGTATGGAGCAGTGTCCAATGCTCACGCTCAACCACAGCCACTAGATGGTGCATGCATACACTTTTAAAAATGTTTGGCGCCTCCATGCACCTCAGTTCTCACTATAAAAGATGGGTGCTTGTGTGTGTATGCTTGGAGCAGTCTACTCTGCTCATGCTCAACCACAGCCACAGAAGTTGGGATGAATTCTAAGATGTAAAAGCTTACACAAGTGTGATTTGCAATTGGTGAGTTTGAGCATGCATGCACTTTTACATTTTTTTCGGTGCCTGCATGCACCTCACTTCTCATTCAACACAAGGAGACAAACTCAGCTTTGCGGTACATGCACATTGTACGTTCACACAACAAGCTACCATACTAAGACACGTTCCAGCATGTTTCGCTCAATTTGTGCCACAGCTGCACTCAAATACACGTCCATCTTGGACAAGATACGACCAGTTCTGGCCCATTTAGCTGATGGCTCTGAAAGTTCAAATATAGTAAAACTGTTAGGAAGTCTTCGGATTGTTTTTTGTCCTGAAGACCACATGCTGCTAGTAATGATCATATAATATTTAGTGTTGCTGTCAATTGCATTTAAGAAAACCCAAGAATACTAGTTATCTCATTTATTCTCTACTAAATCACTTCACTGAAGTCATCTGTCAACCTTCTTTCTCTAGGCTACACCTTTAGGCAATATTAGCTGGACAGTGCTTTTATCACAATATAATATTGCTTATCTGTAGTAAAAAAGTACCCTGTCTTCCTCTCTGACCTTCAGATCCACAGGCAATACATACCAACCTAGACTGTAAGTACTGTCTAAAACTGGAATGCTGAGAGACAGAATGCTTCACAGTCAACAGCCTAACATGCTGCCACAGGCTTACCCTTTCAATTAAAGAAGCTGTCACTTCTGTTTTTTCAATATACTTCTAAAGTATTTTATGCAACCTCTCACTTCACACAAAAATTGAGTCAAACTGTTTTCTGGTGCTGCCATTTCAGCTTGGTTCATTCAAGTGACAGCAATAAAACTAGGTCATCCAGAATATCCATAAAAAGGGATACTATGTTTGCTTTCATTTACATTTTTAAAAAATAAATGTCAAATCTTAAAATGCTAGCATTTTCTGAATCTAAATTATTTTTTAAAAAGCTTCCAAATATGTCCCTTTAATCCAGATGATGAAATTCAAAATCTGAAACACCACTTTAAGAAGATGAAAGACTCTTTCTGAAGTTCATGAACTTTCATTTAGTGTCACTTACAGTTACCATAGGGAAAGCTATGCTTTCCCAAGTATTTCATCCCTTTATACAAACTTTCACCCTTTTTCTGTTGTGAAGTGTTTTACAGAATCGGAAATATGACAAAGTGATTTTGACAAGTGTTCTAACAGATCAATGAGCTTGATTAAAATTGCACAATTTGGTATTATATAAAAGCACACAGAAAAGAATTAATACTGGACTATGATTTCGAATACAAAATAATAAATAGAAATGGCAGAATAACGTTTAAAGTTGAAATTATACATCATAAATCATATATACAGGAGTTCACATAACTGCTTTTGTGGTTCGAACACATGAAGAAAAACATGAAATGTGCACATATTTTCCCCCTGAACCACGCATGCAATTAGTTGGTAGATAGGAAAACAGGTTATCTTTACTTTAACTAAAGACCAAAAATTTATTGGATGCAATCTCAAAAAAGCAACAGTCTTTAAGTAATTTGGTATTCCATCACCTCCGAAGAAACACCAGATCGAGACAGAAGCTGAGCGTAAGAAATGAGTTTTCTCCGATAAATGACTACAGGAGATACCGTGGCTTGAAACTAATGATGAGTGCTCTGAGATGTGGTGCAAAATATGCCATGAACACCCTTATCTAGTAGATAAAACCACTGCTTTTTATATGGAGACAAAGAATTTCAATCACCTTGGGCCTCATGTATAACACCGTGCGTAGAATTCACACTAAAACATGCCATACGGACAAAAGTCAGTCAGTCATTATCCAGCCTGCCATATCCTAACACAGGGTCACAGGGGTTCGCTGGAGCCAATCCCAGCCAGCACAGGGTGCAAGGAAGGAACAAATCCCGGGCAGGATGCCAGCCCACTGCAGACGGACAAAAATGGAAACGTACAATACACAAAGAAATTCAGATGCACAAAACCGTTCATAAGCCAACTTCCACGCTCTTCTGCTCTATAAAACCTTGTCAGCATGAAATTTAACGAGCACCCGCCCCAACCTGTCGCCGCCCAGAATTTTGCATATTTAAATATGTAAATCAACATAAATAGCCATTTCAGTTGAGTCTTTTGTTAAAAGACAATGACAAAAGTACGTATAAAAAAGAAGAATTTCACCAAATGCGAAGTGGAGGTTCTACTCAACCTGCAAGGAAATACATACTTTTTGGTGGCTTAGACAGTGATAGAGGAAACAGAAGGAACTTGATGGAATGACATTCAAAAGTTCAATTTCAGAAAGTTGGATAGTGGTCAGGAAGTTGACATGAAAATGTGAGTCGTAACCCACTGTCCATGGAAATGTATTAGGGCATAGAGAAAATAAAAATAGAGATAGCATTTTCATGATGAAATGTATTAAAATATGTATTAAACATGTGCGGTTGCGGTGAGATGAGCTGATGCCCCATCTAGGGATCTGCCTCCTGCAACATGCTTGCTGGGACGTGCATGACACTGAATGGATTAATTTAAATGCAGCAGTACTGTGTCTGTCAAACATACCAACTCCCTATTCCTGTCCTTACATTTTCTTTCTCCACATAACCAATCACCGCACAATGAGCTCTGTAATAAATGTAAAACTAGCTGCAAGCTTACAACACAGATTCTTCAAAACTTGTATGGAACATTGAAGAATCTTCATTATACATGCTTAATTACTGCATCTATCCAGGGTCGCGCCAGTCTCAGCAGGGACTGCCACCGAGCATGATTCAGGAACAATCCCTGGATGGGACGCCAGCTCATCACAACTGAAAGTTCACCACCCTCACAAACAGTATACATTATTTAAATTAAGCTAGCAATTTATCTGTAAAATTTAATATGCATACTTTAATGCATTTCATATTAAAAATGATATCAAGTATGAATCTTAGTATTCTGACAGCTCACAGCTCCTAGAGGATAGCGTTTGGAATCTAAATCAACTTAGAAGCGAGTCATCATTATCTCTAAATATGTGCTCTCTTCTATTCAATTGAACTGAATTCCTTTATTGTCATTGAATGGAGCAATGAGGTTCAATATGCAGATTCTCCATAAACATACTGTATTTTTCGATAAAATGATAAAATAATAATAATAATATGATAAAAAATGAAAAATATAAAATATGAAAGCATAAGTACAATAAATATGTACATACAGTTCAGATGCAAATAGTTCATAAAATGGTTCAGCTTGTGCTATATTACAGTTGAAATGCAAGTTTACACTGAGGTAATTGCATTTATAAGCACAAGCTTTTCTACTGGGAGCACTTGATGGACTTACTGGGTGCATTTAGAGCTCTTGGGATGAAACTGTTTCTGAGCCTTCTGAGATCTGTGCAGGAAAGGCTCTGAAGTGTTTGCCGGATGGGAGAAGTTCAGTCTGCGGCATGGCTGAGTGGAATCCATGCAGATGCTGGTGACTTTCCGGAGGCAGCATGTGCTATAAATGTCCTCCATGGCTGGAAGATGCATCCCGATAATCCTCTGCGCTCTCAACACAACCCAAAGTAGAGCTTTCTGATCAGCTGCTGTGCACTTATGATATCACACACACATACAATGTGCTAAAATACTCTGAGTGGTCCACTGAGAGTAAAAACGCTAAAGCAGCTATGATATTTGGAATAGCCAGGCCATTCCGTGCATCATTATATTGTAAGAGAATGATTACAATCAAGTGAATTAAATTTGTAAATGATATACAGTTAATTTTGATATATTTGATAAATCTAAAAAAAGGGAGACCACACAAAAACAGTAACACTGCTGGGTGCCGCCAGTTTGCAAAACCGAGCAGAAATGTGCATGGCTTTATGCCAAGTTTAATTTTTATACATCATGATGTGAGTGTGGAAATGGGCATACAATTTCGCGCCATTTATACAGGAGGCCCCTGCAATTTGACAAGCACGATAAGAATAAAGAGCATACAAACATTGACCATACTATAGCGAACACGCATGAAAAATTGAGTCACCAACTTGCAAAGTGGCAAAGCATAATAAATGAAGAATAATGTCAAGTGCTTTGTAATATCTTCCTTTTAGCCTTTCATAAAGAAAAACACACACACCCCATGTGTTCCTTTGTGAAAGATATTGCTCTCTTGAAGAGACTTGGGGTGAATATCTTAGGTGCGTATAATTCACAAGAAGGTGGAACATGAATAATGCAAAGCATTGCCCAGACAATGAGTTTGGAACTGAGGGAAAAATTAAAGTCGGCTGAATTTTGGGGTGTGCTTTTTGATGGATCAAAGATATTACCAAAATGGAAAACAAGATTATTTACATTGTGCCTGTGTCCAGGAACGGAGTGTTTAACTCTTATTACCTTTGATTAATTGAATTCAGTGTGAATCGAACTGCACAGGACATTATTTGACGGGTTTGTGAATCTTTTCTGTGACTCAGGAATGGATGAATGGAAGTCAAAGTGACATTTTCTTCCTTCATGGATTTCTAGCTATAGATATGCAAACTGTATCACAGACCTTCATTGATATGCATATGTGATTCAGTATCTGCAAAACAATATAAAGAGTACACAACACATGTTTCACGCTTACTGGGGTTTGTCAGGTGTATGCACTTTTACATCCCCTTACGGGGATCGAACCTCGGACATTAGCGCCTGAAGTGAAGCCTCTGACATTGTGTCACACCGGCTGCTTCGCTTATTTAACAGGGTGAAAAGTGGACTACAGTATTACCTTCTTAGTTCTGAATCACAGTCTGATTATTTAGGTGGTTACCTACCGGGTAACGCTTGTGGTTGGTTGACCAGTCAGCGAACATCCGCCGTATTCTCTCAGTTGCGAGACGCAGCTCATAGATATGTGATACAGTATCTACCAAATGATACAAACAGTACACAACATGTGTTTTACTCTTATTGGGGCTTGTAAGGTGTACTCACTTTTGAATCCCCTTATGGGGATCGAACCTGTATATATATATATATATATATATATATATATATATATATTGTGACAGATTTAGGGTTTTCTCGGACCCTTGTACCCTCAGACGACACGTCAGACACCAGATAAAATTCCAATAATAGAATTTATTATAATAATAATGTGCACTAAGCACGCTCCACTCCACAATACTCAATAAACCAAACAATAACAATACTAATAATAAATCACAATCCTCCACTCCCAGACGCGTTGCCACCCTTCCACCCAGCTCAGCTCGCCGTCTGGGAGCTCCCACAGTCCTTTTATATCTCCTGACCCGGAAGCGTTTCTGCCCAACAGTCCACAAGTCCTTATTCCTTCCGGGTCAGGGTAAATAGTCCTTTTCTTCAACCCGGAAGTCCGTCGCTCTTCCTGTGACGAACCTCCGGGTCACAGGGCACGAAGAAGCCCTCGGTCCTCCCTGCAGCTCCCTCCTGTGGCCCCCACGGCATCCAGCAGGGCTTTGCATAAAAACTCCAAGGTCCATGATGCCCTGCTGGTCTTCTGGGGACCTCCACGCTGCAAGGAGGGCTCCACCTGGCGGCTTGGGGGTATTGGCCGGGATAAATGGCCGGCCATCCTTCACAATATATATATATATATATTGTGGACTATGTCCGGCAGCTTATCCCGGCCAAGACCCCCAAGCCGCCAGATGGAGCCCTCCCTGCCATGTGGAGATGCTCCGAATTCCAGCAGGGCATCATGGACTTTGGAGTTGTAATACACAGCCCTGCTGAATAACGTTGGGGCCGCCAGGGGACGCTGCAGGGAGGCACAGAGACATTTGGTTTTCCTACAGCCCGGAAGTACTTGCAGGTCATGAGGACAGAAGGAATAAAGTGCTTCCGGGCTGACGACGAAATAAGAGTTTTGATTTGACCCAGAAGTGCTAGGAAGTCACATGGACTGCAGGTTAAGGAGCACTTCCGGGTCGTCAACTATAAAAGGACTGTGGGAGCTCCCAGACGGTGAGCTGAGCTGGGTGTTAGGAGGGCAACGCGTCTGAGAGTCAGAGGATTGGTTTATTGATTATTGAGAACTGTTTATTGAGAATAGTGGAGTGGTGGTGCTTTGTGCACTTTATTATTATAATAAATAATAATTATTGGATTTTTACCTGGTGTTTGGCGTGGTACCTGAGGGTTCAAGGGAGCGATAGTGCCCCCTACTGCTACAATATATATATATATGTATATATATTGTCACAGGCGGCTGGGGGTGGAGCCCAGTCGGGACGCCCGAGCAGATCGGAGGAGGGCTGGTGCCTCCTCCCGACCATGAGGGGACGACCGCCTTGGTTTTGTTGGTGGCCTCGGGTAAGGGGCTTGGAAGCCCAACCCTGTAGGGACCATGTGGCCACCACCAGGCGGCGCCCCGGTGCCTGAAGAAACCTGGAGCCCAGCACTTCCTGGTGTGGAGGAAGAAGACAGGGGACACCCGGAGGGCTTCCAGGTGCGCAGCCGGCACTTCCGCCACACTGGGGCGTGTCTGCGGAGGAATGCCGGGAAGCAGCTGGAGCCCATCCGGGGTGTGATAAAAGGGGCCGCCTCCCTTCATTCGAGAGCGGAAGTCGGGTGGAAGAAGGACAGAGCTGGAGAGAGGACTGGAGGCGGCCAGAAAGGCATTTGGTGACTGTGAGGCCTGGACTTTGGGGAATCGGTGCTGGAGCCACTGGGTTTGTGCACTGACTTTGGTACATAATTGTAAATAAACGTGTGTGTGGTGGAAGAAACGATGTCCGTCTGTCTGTGTCCGGGTCCCGTTCACAATATATATTTGTCAAATAATGCAAAGAGTATGCGACGCATGTTTCGCCCTATTTCTGGGCTCATCAGGCGTACACACTCACTGTACCCCCTCTTGGGAATCGAACCTCGGACGTCAGCGCTAGAGGCAAAGCCTCTTGCGTTGCGCCCTGGCGTGTGGTTCGTTTTATTTGACAGTATGTAGATCGGGGTAATTACATTCAAGGCATTC
>JANRMT010062837.1:43088536-43115098 GCA_026402145.1 Polypterus bichir lapradei | reverse complement strand
AAGTTGGAGAATTAGTGATGAGTGAGTGAGTGAGTGAGTGAGTGAGTGAGTGAGTGAGGGCTTTGCCTTTTATTAGTATATATATATATATATATATATATATATATATATATATATATATATATATATATATATAATGTATCTGAAATTACCCAATTACACATCTGTTGTTGAAGCTGTGGGCAACAGCACTAACCAGCACACTACCATGCCTCCATGATGCGAATTGTCAAATCTAACCATACAACTGTTCTTCCATCCTCTCTTATCCTCAGTTTTTACTGTAAAAGTCGTGCAAGGGTTTACTTCAGCAGGATTGGGTGCAAGGCATGAACTTGCATTGGCCTGAACAGTAATTTATTAACACACTTGGACACATGTATTCTGGGCTAATATAAAGTTATCATTAAAATTAACATTTGTGTGTTTGGAATATGGGAAGAAATGGAAAAAGCTCATAGGTTCAGCCTGCTCTATAGTAGTACATGATTACTGTATTGTAAAGTAAATAGGTTAGTTTGTTGCATGCAATTTGATTTGTAAAAGTTCAAAAAATGTCAACATAAACATATAATATAATCCTAATTTATACATTTTCCTCTACTACACAACAATCAGTTTAACACAATCTGAACCCTTGTGGGGGTGGTTGTGCCACCAAGCCCCCAAACTCCAGACACGCAAGACCCAACACAACTCCAGGTTAAAATAACGGGTATTTAATCCACACAGCTGCAATGGTTCAATAAACACAACCAATATACAGTCTTAAATGTGCTCTCTCTCTTTCTATTCTCTCCTCTTCTTTTCTCCTCCACTAAGTGTCAAACGTTGCTTCCCAATTGTGATCCATCAAACAGAAGCAGCAGGCTTTCTTTTAAAGATGACCTGGGAACTTCTTCTGGTCTCTTCTCCAAGTTGTTCAGAATATTTCAGGGTTGTATGGGATCCAGTGCTGTCCTCCCCTAGCAGTGCCTTCTGGTGGTTCCTTAAGGCCCCGACAGGGTTCCACTTCCAGACTTCATTTCCCATTCAACCCAGCAGGTGTCCTAATCGGGTTTAGCCCTTAGAAGTATTGTTATCTGCTGTGTGGAGAAATGACCTGTTCCTGGTATGCCCATTCCCTTGGTCCTTCCATTATTTCCTTGAGGCTGTGTATAAAACCTTCTGTTATCCCAGCTAGGATGCCTGTCCTCAACAGACACAATTGAACATATAATTATATTATTATAGAACACTGTAGGCAGCAGTGAATTTCACAACCCTGAAGCAGCATAACCTGTGATGTGCCCAGCCGTTGGGTTTTTGAATTGTAGTCGTCCTTAACTTTTCACCGCTTAGACTACTGTATGTTCTGACAGAGAAGAAGAAGGAGAAGGCAATGGCCAAAGATGAGAGAGCAATTTATCTAAGAGCTGCATTTCTCTCAATTCACTTACTATACCATACCATTTTCAAAGCCAACTTAATACTGAGCAAGGGTGGGAAGGATATGGAGACTAATCCAGCAAGCATAGGGTGCAAGGCAGGAACAATTCCATGGACAGGGCGCTAGCTGTTTGCTGGGTGAACACACACACAATGGTATCCAATGTTAATTTTCATATTTCTATTATCTATATTAATAAAATGCAAAGCCCTCACTGACTGACTGACTCACTGACTCATTGACTCATCGCTAATTCTCCAACTTCCCGTGTAGGTAGAAGGCTGAAATTTGGCAGGCTCATTCCTTACAGCTTACTTACAAAAGTTAGGCAGGTTTCATTTCAAAATTCTACGCGTAACAGTCATAACTGGAACCTATTTACGTACATACATACAGCCATAGCCTGCAGCTCGGGCGCCGTGTGAGGCGGAGTTGCATCCCTCATCGTCACGCCTCCCACGTAATTGAGTGCCTGCCCATATAAGGCTGTCCATCAGCAGCAATCCAATAGACACGCTGCCGCAAAATATTTGCGGGTGAAGGACTGTGCTTATGCAAACGAAGATGAGATGGTCATGGATAGACTAGTGTTTGGCACAAACTCAGTGAAAGTGCGAGAGAAACTTTTAAGTGCCGGGTTTTAGCTAACATTAAATAAAGCCGTGGACATCGCAAGATCGCACGAGATAGCACAAGCACAGCTGAGAACCTTCAATGCATGTACTCTGAGCGGCTTACGTGAACTGACTGTGAACGCAGTACGCACACAAAAAGCAAGAGCTCCAAAGAGCACTGAACAAAAAACGCATTACACAATTGAGAAGGCAGCAAAAGAATATGAAGTGTGTGACGCATACAAGAATATTCATAAGTGCAGGTTCTGCGGAAATAAAGCACACGGTGGAAAAAGTCAATGTCCAGCTAAAGGCAGTGTAAAAAATGTGATAAATTGAACCACTTCGCTAAAGTTTGCAGGACTGGGAAAGGTAAACCCGAGCATGCAGTGGGTGATGTCTCAGATAAAGAGGAAGACAAGCTGTTTATTGATGCAGTAAGAAAGGAACAACCCTCTGAATCTGAACAAGCCTTTGTAGACATTTCAATAGGAAAGCAAGGTGTAAAGCTTACGTTTAAATTAAGTTCATAGACATGCTGCCACTAAATATTCGCAGGCAAATCCACAACTTAATACTGGGAATGCCTGTTAAACATCATAGATTCACGAGTACCGATTTGGGTAGTGAACACTTCGATGAATAAAACCTGTTATCTTTACAACGGTTGACAAACACAGAATATAACTTGAACACAACATATCCTCCAAATACAAACCTGATTGTAAGAAATAATGATAATCAAATCTTTGATGACAGCAACACTCATAACAGTCACAAAACAATTTCATTGACAATCATGTTACGTTATTTTTAAAATGTTTCCTTTTCTTTTTCATAACTTCTTTAACACACTACTTCTCCGCTGCGAAGCGCGGGTATTTTGCTAGTTCTTTAATAGAAGCTAAATTATTAATCCTTAAACCACCAGAACTGGCTATAGTCGGTTCCCAATGCAATTTGCCAGCATGCCGGAGCCGAGTATATTCGGCAAAGTAAATTCATTGAACACTGTAACTGGCTAAAGTCGGTTTCCAGTGCAATTTGAAAGTACGCTGGACCCGAGTATATTCGGCGATGTATATTCATTGAACTCCACAACCGGCTAAAGTTGTTTCCCAGTGCAATTTGCCAGCAAGCAGGGGCAGAGTACATTCGGCAACGTACATTCATTGAATGCTGTAACTGACTATAGTCGCTTCACAGAGCAATTTGCCAGCACGCTGGAGCTGATCAGTCAGTGTCGTATATTCGTTGAGCAGCCAGCTCACGACCACTGCCGACCCTGGCAGAACCGCAGCACCACTGTCCCTGGGATTCAGCTGCTGCACTAGACTAGCCTGCCAGCATCAGCACTTACCTGTGTGTGCTTGTGTGCAGCCAGTTCAAGCGCAGTTGGCTTGGTGATTTACTGAATTTCATCAACAGCGTCAGTTGAACTTTGTACATATAATAATTGATTGTTGCAGTAGTTTTTTTTAATAGTTTTTACAGTTCATTGGCAGTGTGTAAAATGATCAGTGTTGCAGTAATTATGATGCTCTTTGCATGAAAAAAATGTGTTCCATTAAAATTTCACATTTTCTTTGTGAATTGTGATGTTTACTCAAAAAGTGCAGCAAAAAAGTATTTGGCATCCCGGGGTGCATTAATCTCTAAGTATGTGGCAGTTTCAGGGTTAAAATTTATATTTGTGTTGTGATTGGTCTTTGATGTTTTTGTGGTTATTTTGTCACCTACTGTGTACAAAGACCTCTTAAGGTGAAGACGTTAAGTTCATGTATTTGACAGCTTGTGGATAAGTACTTGGTTTTGATCGACCTAAGAAAGTTAGAATGAATCTACAGTGGGTAAAAAATGGTTACTAATCATTTTAGAAGTGGTACAGATCACTATCATTAGCTGCTTCCTGTCTTCATAGAAGAGATTGCCATTCCAAACTGTGACAGAGAGGTCAAACACTTTCTATAACAGACCTGTAAAAAATGGGTCATAGCTTCCAGTAAGACCCTGAAGTTTTTAAACTGTCTCCTAACACAGTCATGGAAAAGACTGAATTAACTGGTAACTTTACTTCTGGACTGTGGAAAGTAAACAGACACAATTACAATGGAGTTATTTTCTCTTTATAAAATTCTAAATTATAAGATTTCTTGAGTGCAATATTTTGTAAACAAGCATGGTATTTGACCACCATTGCTGGAATGATAAAAGCACATACCTCTACTTCTCAGCTCAAGAGAATCCTTAGCTCATTGGCCAGATTATAGCAGCAAAAAACATGGCAGCCTTGTTGTTTTGTCTGGCACTGATAAACTCTTATACACTGCTACAAAACAAAGCAGAGAGAAATTGGTGTAGACCTTCCCTGATCAGATAAATAGAGGCAGTTCATTCATCTTATTGGTTAAGAACTAAATGTGCTGCAGACAGAGGTTTTTGCTGGTGGCAAGTGACTCTTTTTCAGTGCCTTGTCAGGACACCGGCTTCCTAAAGTGCTGGCAATTGCTTTACACATTAAGCATTTTTTTTCATGTCAATAAATTCATTTAATGAAAAAAGCACCTTTGGTTAAATGTTAACACCGAATAGGCAGGTTTGGTAGTTTGTTAGGAATGGAAAAAAACAGATTTGGTTGCATTTTATAGATGTGGAAGTGGGTTATAGCTACCAACAACGGATGCAGAAGGACTCTCAAACCCACTGGAAAGGATCTGCAAGGACAAAAGAAACAAGATCGCAGTAGGAGCATAGGAATAAGTGAGAGTGCACCTCAGTCCCCATGGCAGAACTTTTTACTAAGAATGCACACTCTTCATGGATTGTGGGTTATGCCTTGAACTATGGGACAACTTGTGAAGATAGGTCTCAGTTGATAGAATCCTGCATGACATCTGCCCCTAACCACTTACCAAACAGTCTGGATATCAATGGACCTGAATCAGGCTGTTCTTAGAAAAGTGTCATGTTCCTTTGTTGGTAAAGATGATTCCTCAACTTGTTCACTTACAGGATATCCTGCTCCATATTCTCCTCATACTATTGGTTAATCAGAAGAGTGGATGTACAATCATTGGTTGGGTAATTAAGCAGAACACAATTCTCAGCACACAAATGCACATATTTTGCCAACCATGGGAATTACTTCCAATATGAATACAATGTTAGAGACATGTATTGGATAGCTATTAATTTTAAACGTAAATCTTGTATTTCTCACTGTTTTCCTATTTTTTCTGAACTTATTTACTAGTTACTAGTCTTACAGTATTTAAAATTAGAATTGATCTGGTTTCAGGCTGGCTGTTTTCTGGCTAGTAGCCTCTTCAAATTGAATACATTTACCAACAAACTGCAATGCATGCAAACCCTGGTGCTGCCTTATCATGACTGCACTTCAAACAGGCTGCAAACTTGGATGGGGTAGTGAAAAGTACCTGTAGGCTATCTTATGTCTACAACACCTGAAGCAGTAAGAGACACTGAGAAAAAGAGAGCAGGGTGTATTAAATACTTCTGTAATCAGCTACTTGCACTGTGATTATGAGCGCCCAAGCAGCTGTTACATTTTACCACATGAACTGTTTGTCCACAGGCATGAGAATAAAAGCAAGGTGAAAAGTTTTAGAACTGATCTACCATCTATTGTAATGGGAAATGTTTGATTGCTATCTAATAAGATAGATGAACTGTCTGCCTTTATAGCAGGTCATGGAGCATACGAGTACAATGGCATTCTGAGCTTTACAGAGAGTTGGCTTAAACCTGATATACCTGACACTGTTTTAATGCTGGACAAATTTCATTTTATTCGAGCAGACAGAGACCCTTTGTGGTGTGGAAAAAAGACAGGTGGGGAACTGGCCATCTATGTGAATAAGGAATCGTGTAAAAGGGATCATATTGAAGTTAAAACTACAGTTTATAATTTAGACATTGAAATGATGGCTGTTAGAATTCATCCATGTCATTTGCCCAGGGAGATAAATTACATCATCCTTATTAATTTTTTTATTCCTCCTTCTGCAAATGGGGACCTACAATTGTAATTGATTCGTTTTGTTACCAACACTTTAATTATGACTCACTCTGACCCTGCAGCTTTAATGTGTGATGACTTTGAGTTGAATTGAGTTTGGAATGAACAATAACACATTTCTACCAGTTTGTGACCAGTTCCACTGGAGGAAATAACAAGCTGGATCTGTTGTATTCAAATGTTAAATATGCATTGAAGTGTAATCTTCTGGCTCCTTTTGACAAATAAAAAAATTCATCTTATTCTCAGCTATAATCTTGTTATTAGACGGATCTTGTTACCACGAGAATAGTGAGGAAGTGGAGCCTGGAAGCTGAAATAGCTGAATGAGTGCTTCCAAATGACAGACTGGGAAATGAAATGTAAAAGATACATAGGGACAATACTGTGGGGCTCTGTCTCTGCATCACAGACTATTTTAACTTCTGTGACAACACAGTGGTATCCACAAAGACAGTGTGATGCTTTCCAAACAATAAATCCTGGAGTACTAAGGAACTAAAAGTTCTTTTGAATGAATGAACGAGAGCATTCAAATTCTGGTGGTAAACAGGCTCTAAATGATATACAGTATGTGCTAAAGAAACAGGCTGAGTAAAGAAAATGAAGCTTTCAAAGCTAAAATAGAAAACAAACTCACTCAGAATAACATGAAGAATATATGGAATGTACTGGGTATGATTATGGGACTTAAACAATCCAGGGCTCAGGTGCTAAAAGAGCATGTGAACAAAGTTAAATTCCGTTAAACCATTTTAGTAGATTTTCCATCCCACTGCCACATTCTTCCAATGACCAGTCTCCCTACATCATCTCTACTACATAAATAATTCCTACCATGTCAACTGGAATGGCCACCTCTGATATCAGTGTAGACCATCCATAACTGAAGACCAAGTAAGGAGAAAATGGAGGATGCTGCACATAAGAAAAGCTGTGGGACTAGGTGGAGTCAATCCTAGAGTTCTTAAGGCCTGTGCTGACCAGCTTTGTGGTGTCCTCTGTCACCTTTTCAACTGGTCCCTAAGGATCCAGGAATGTTGCTGCTGAGGAAAACATCTTGTATTGTTCCTGTTTCAAAGAAAGCAGGCATCTCTTGACTAATGACTACAGACAAGTGGCACTTATGACTCACATCATGAAGACCTTTGAGAGACTGGTCCTAGACGATATGAGCCCCCTTTGGTAGACCACCTGGACCCACTGCAGTTTGCCATCAGACAAAGATTGGAGTGGAGGATACAATTATCTATATGCTCCACAAGGCTTATTCTCACCTGGACAAAGCTGGCAAAAATATGAGGATTATGTTTTTGATTTTTCCAACACCTTCAGTACCATCCAGCCATCATTGTTAAGAGGTGAGCTCAGAGATATGCATTTATATGACCCTATTGTGTCTTGGATAATGGACTGTCTGTCAAGAAGACTGCAGTTTGTGAGATTCAAGTAATGTGTGTCTGATATGGATGTAAGCAACGCTGGAGCACCACAAGGAACATTGCTCTCTTTTCTAATCTTAATTGTAATCCTTTTCTAATCACTCTGTACACCTTCTACTACAAATACAACCCCAGGTTGTGTTGCTTGCAGAAATTCTCAGATGATTCTATAATTTGGGGTGTATTGATAAAGGGGATGTGAGAGAGTATACGAGTCAGCTGAAGAAGTTTGTACCTTGGAGCAATGAAAATTGTCTGCATCTTAACATCAGCAAAACCAAGTAACTGGTTATTGATTTTTGCCGCACAAAAGTGCCTCTATGTCCAGTCACTTTTCAAAGGGTGAATGCAGAGGTGGTCCATGGTTACAAGTACTTGGGGGATACACATTAATGACAGGATGGACTGGTCTTGGAACACAGAGAAACTATATAAGAAAGGGTAGAGTAGGCTCTTTTTCCTTAGGAGACTGAGTTTCTTTAATGTGGGAAGTGACATCCTTCACATTTTGCATAACTCAGTAATGGCCAGTATGCTTTTCTATGCTGTAGTGTGCTGGGCTGGTAAAATCACTTCAAGAAAGGCCCACCTAATCAACAAGCAAATTGCAAGGGCAAGCTCAGTTAAAGGATGCACCCTGGAGTCTCTGGAGGTAGTAGAAAACGAGAGAATGTCATTGTGAATAATACCGTGCATACTCCCTCAGACACACTAATACTTTCAGCCAACGACTTATTTAACAGAAGTATGTCAAGAAATGGTACTGGGGCTCCTTTATACCAACAGCAATACATCTGCATAATGCCGCCCTGTGACCATGACAGCCAAGTTAGAACTCTTCTTTCTTTAAAATGTTCTTGCTTTGTAGTCATTCTGGTGTGTGTGTGTGTGTGTGTCTGTGTGTGAATAATTTACATAAATAACAATTTACCTAAAGACTTTTATGTTTTGTTGAAGTTAGGATTAAGTTAGTCTGATCAGGAGACACATTATTAGGCAGGGAAAAGTATGACATTTTCAAGTTTAAGTTTATAGAAGTCAACATTCTACATTTGTCTACTTATATTCAGTTAGATGCAGTATCTTCTTCTGAACACATTTAACACATTGTTTCTGGTAATTCAATACTAATTTCCACAATGCACAAATTTACAAATGACTGCTCTGATAATTTGTCTCTCTTCCTTCCACCAAATGAAGAATGTGTGCAGGCTTGACTTTACTTGACTTTAAAATTCTGCTTATGGTTTATAAAGCCTTAAATAATCTCGCCCCATCTTATATATCGGAATGTCTGACACCCTATATTCCAAATCGTAACCTCAGATCCTCAAATGAGTGTCTCCTTAGAATTCCAAGAACAAAACTTAAAAGAAGTGGTGAGGCGGCCTTCTGCTGCTATGCACCTAAAATCTGGAATAGCCTGCCAATAGGAATTCGCCAGGCTGATACGGTGGAGCACTTTAAAACACTGCTGAAAACACATTACTTTAACATGGCCTTTTCATAACTTCACTTTAACTTAATCCTGATACTCTGTATGTTCAATTTCCTCATAATAACTATTCAGGGTGGCTCTAAAATCCGTACTGACCCCTACTCTCTTTTCTGTTTCTTTTTCCGGTTTCTTTGTGGTGGTGGCCTGCGCCACCTCCACCTACTCAAAGCTTCATGATGCTCCAACAATGATGGATGGATTAAAAGGCAGAATTCTACGTGACCATCATCATCAAGCCCTTCCGTGAGAACCCTAAATCCAAAGAGGACTGTTTCATTTATGTTAGGTAGAATGCCCAGAGGGGACTGGGTGGTCTCATGGTCTGGAATCCCTACAGATTTTATTTTTTTTCTCCAGCCATCTGGAGTTTTTTTTTGTTTTTTCTGTCCCCGCTGGCCATTGGACCTTACTCTTATTCGATGTTAATTAATGTTGATTTATTTTGTTTTCTAATTGTGTCTTTTATTTTTCTATTCTTTATTATGTAAAGCACTTTGAGCTACTGTTTGTATGAAAATGTGCTATATAAATAAATGTTGTTGTTGGCTGTAGTCTGGGCATAATTCTAAAATCAGTGAGTCATTTCATATTGCAGTATTATTTAACATTTAACTGTGTGATGCTATTCAGGGGAAGTTTTATTATTGAGGATATAGATGTGATTCTTGAAATTAATACCCATAAAAAAAAACCTGTTCTCAACTCTGTACTACATATAATCAGTTCCTGGACACATTAAATCAGACTTTTGCTCTGCATAACATAATGTTTTCAACCTCACTTGATCCAGTTCCATCAAGCATAAATCATTAAACACAACTTATTGGATTCTATAAAATAACCAAATATTGTAATCTACACATATTTGGATTATTTGTGGCAAACCAGTGTACTTGGAAAATAAAAGGTAAAGTACCACTTGCAGTTAACGGAAATAGACCAAAAGTTGATAGAAATCTACGTTTTGTACCTAATACTTGTATGAAAAATTTGGTTGGCCTTAGTGAAAGCGTACTCAAGTTATCATGTTTACATACACACATATACACACAGACAGACAGACAGACAAACAGACATGATTCCAAAAATGATATTTTCGGAATCAGGGAGGTCTAAAACATTGAGATTCACCAAAATCTCAAAATTGACTTTTTGGGTTATTCCTATACTTTCCCTATACTTAGTATACAAGAAAGTCAGGGAGGTCTAAAACGTCGAGATTCATTTGAATCTCGACATCGAATCTTTGGATGATTACAATACTTTCCCTATACTTCGTATACGAGAAAGTAAAAAAAAAAATTACATGTAAAACTCTATAGACAGCAACCAGATAGAGGATAGGAATAATTGATCTATCAGGCTAGAGAATTAATTTCTGAACAACCCTTTTTTAGTCTACTTTTGAAATTATGTGTTTGACCTCTGTTTTATGATGCTTTTTGGGAGAATGGCCTTTGGACAAACCTGGAGCTTTTTGGCAAGTCACATCAGCTCTATGTTTACAGGCAGACCATACGTACTGTGAAACATGAAACAGGCTTGGTTAAGCTCTATGGCTACTTTGAGGCTATGCAGGCAATAATGAAATCTCAAGACATTCTGGAGCAAAATCTACTACCCTCTGTCAGAAAGCTCTGTATCATTGGCAGGTCGTGGATCCTCCAACAGAATAATGACCCAAAACACACAGCTAATAGCACCCAAAAATGGTGAAGAACAAAATTTTTCTGAAATGGCATTCTAAGAGCCCTTATTTCAATCAAATTGAACAACTAGGGAAAGAACTTAAACTTGCAGCCTGGAGAAGACCCCCTTCAAACCTGATATAGTTGGAGCAATTTGCTCAGGAAGGGTGGGCCAAGCTACCTGTTGACAGGCACAGAAGTCTCATTGAGAGCTGCCTGGACCACTTGCTTGCAGTGATTGCCTCTAATGGTTATACAATACAATATTAGGTTAAGGGTCCCACCGTTTTTGTCCACGTCATTCTGATTTGTG
This sequence comes from Polypterus bichir lapradei, assembly GCA_026402145.1. Taxonomy (NCBI): domain Eukaryota; kingdom Metazoa; phylum Chordata; class Cladistia; order Polypteriformes; family Polypteridae; genus Polypterus; species Polypterus bichir. Next base: position 43,104,075 of record JANRMT010062837.1, on the reverse strand, counting down.
TTATCATTTGAAATATTCTGTTGAATCAACATACTAAAGCAAAGTATGTTTTTATTAAATATGGCATAAACAATGATAGGTGCCAATTACTTTTGTTAGTTTCAAGTTATTTCAGAGTCAATTGTGGATTCTTTTTTTGTTGACATCTGTGTGCTTAAATTAAAGTGAAAATGGATGTTGGCAGAGGCAGCTAAAAGCAGCATTTTAAATTTGAAAATACATATAAAAATGGTGCTTTTTAGAGCAATTAAAATAATAACACTGTTTAAATGGGTGTTAATATCAGACAGTGATTACTGGGACAAAATATTTAAAACAAGGGGAATTTGAAGTGAGATAAAGGTCAGTAGGTTTTATCTGACAATATTTGATGATAATATTTAAAAAGTTTAAAAGATGAAAATAAATTGGGTGCTTAATCAAATAGGCAAAGAGAAAGACAGAGTACTTGTAGATATCTTTAAGTTACTATTATTATGATTAAAGTTAGAAAGCACTGTGTTTGAATTACATGTATTAATTAATGTGCTTACTTTTATCCCAATATTATATTCAATTATTTGATTTGGGCAGAGAGTGTGGGAACATATGGGACACCTGTGCACAACGTGTGAAAAATGACACATTTGCTGTGATCTCGGAGATCTGGCAATGTTTTGTTGAGAACTGTGTTTTGAGTTCTGGACAAAGGCAGAACCAAAACAACAGATAACTTCTTAAGAGATTTCTCTGGCTAATAGACTGCTGCACCGCGACACAACTCTGCTTGCCACCATACAGTAAGTAAAATGGGACTCCCACCTGCAGCTAAAGTTACTTAAGTATGCGAGCAATTTACCGCACTAGGATTTAAATTTAGCAGTGCCATGCTGACTGTGTATGTGCCCAAAAAGAAGAAGCCTTTGATTTCAGTCTGTAATAGTCGGTGTAAAGTTTTGCTACCTGTAAAACATATTGCTGAAGGGATAGAAGCAGACAAACAAACGCAGGTGAACTATGTCTTCTTGGTACCTTATTGTCACTTGAATTTTTTGTTATTCAGTTTTATTCTTGAATAAAAGCACACTTGTTTTTTTATACCTTTGCGAAACTATTTATTCTATATTCCAGTAACCACTTGAATTTTGTTTTTTCTGTCCACCCTGGCCATCGGACCTTACTCTTATTCTATGTTAATTAATGTTGACTTATTTTATTTTCTTACTTGTGTCTTATTTTTCTATTCTTCATTATGTAAAGCACTTTCAGCTACATTTTTTGTATGAAAATGTGCTATATAAATAAATGTTGTTGTTGTTGAATGAGATCAAATCTTTCGCGGATGCTCACACTCATTCATACATGAAAATGTTACTATTTGAAAACGCTATGCCATTTGAACATGGGTTGTAATTTGAACATGGTTTTTCTTCGATCTTGCATGTACCGTGTATTATGATGCATGATACTGAAAATGCTAATTCTCTGGTTATATTCTTTTTTTTTATTTTATTAATTTTATTAAAATCATATAGCATTCCATACAAATAAAAAAAGGTTCAAAACAAATCAACCACCACCCCTCTTTGGTTATATTCTTGAATAAAAGCGCACTTGTTTATTTAATATATTTAGACTAAAGTCACATATTATACACTTCACGTTATTATTAGTATAACATGGAAAAGGTTTCTGCTTTAGGTATGTGTTCAGCAGTTTCTGTCATCGTACACTTACACAGCTCATTGCAGACACGGAACACACATGAAATGTCACTGTCTGTGCTGGTGATAACTGATATTGCATTGCAAACTTTCTGCTTGTGGATTTGTTGAGCTAAGATCTTATTAGCCTTCATAGTAATGATGTCACAATTTAAAAATTTTGTTGTCAAAAGGTTGAATTCTGATTGCAAAGCCTGTCTTTCCCTAAAAAGTGCCTCATTTTCTTGATCTATTCTGGTAATTTCACTGAGAGACGAGATAATCTTCCCCCTTAAAAATGCCTTTACAGTTTCCTAAAGTTTTCCTGCAGAAACTTCTGACAATGCATTTGTCTCTAAAAAAATCAATTTGCTTGGATATAAATTCTGTACAGTTATCGTCGGTTAATAACGGTTAAGATGCCAGCTGCGAGATCAATATGTGGGGCATAGTGATGTGAGATCCATGATCAGAGAGCATGGTGTGGCAGATAAGGGGCGCTGTCATCCCCTTGAACCCTCAGACCAGACGCCAGACACCAGGTAAAAGTCCAATAATTATTTTTATTCGGACCAAATAGTGCACAAAGCACCCTCCACTCCACAATACTCATAAATAACTACAATTCTCAATAATACAGTCCTCCACTCTTACAGACGCATTGCCACCCTTCCTCCCAGCTCAGCTCAACTCTGGGATCTCCCACAGTCCTTTATATAGTCCGTGACCCGGACGTGCTTCTGAACCATCAGTCCATGTGACTTCCTACCACTTCCAGGTCAGATAAAAATTCTTCTTTTCATCCCGGAAGTACGTCATTTCTTCTGTCTCTGTAATTAAGACGTACTTCCGGGTTAGAGGTAACATAGAGGTCTCCGAGCCTCCCTGCAGCATCCCCTGGTGGTGCCGACATTATCCAGCAGGGCTGTACAGTAAAACTCCAATGTCCATGATGCCCTGCTGGAATTCGGGGCATCTCCATGTCACAGGGATGGCGGCCTGGGGGTATTGGCCGGGATGAATGTCCGGCCATAGTCCACAATGGTCAGAGATAACAATAGAGTTTTATTTGTAAGATTTGATCGTGGGCAAGAAATTTTTATCTATAAAGAAATAATCAATTCTTGAGTAACAATGATGTACTGCTGAGAAGAAGGAATATGCTCTTAAGTATGGATTTAGAAATCTCTATGGGTCTGATAAATTATGATCAATTAAAAAAATGTGTGATTATTTTTGCAGTGTTAGATGTTGTCACTCCTTTGGCTGAAGACCTTTCCAGGTCTGGATTTAAAACACAATTAAAGACTCCAGCCATTAGAATTTTGTGAGTGTTCAAGTTACAAATACATTTTGGGTAAAGTCTCTATCATCCACATTGGGTGCATTGATATTTATGAAAATTACTTTACAATTAAATAAATTACCCATCACCATAACATATCACCTGTCAGGATCAAATACTATATCTGATACTGCAAATGAAATTGTTCAATGAATTAAGATTCCCACGCCTCTAGTTTTTTTTTTTTTGTATAGCTGGAGTGGAGTATTTAGCCAGTCCAGTCTCACTGCAACTGAAATGGATCCTTACTGATTAAGTGGGTCCCCTGTAAAAATACTATCTTGGCAAATCTATCTATCTACTGTCTCACAAAGTTCACTGTTTGGTCACAAAGTCATTGCTTCTGAATCTATAATCTATATCTTAAATTAAGATTGTACATTATTGCATATGATAGCTTTAACCTTAATTTCCAATATTGCCAGGACTTATGGCTATGAAGCCTATAGTTGTTTTGGCACTTACAATTGTGGGGATGAAAAGGAGGCATTCGATCCATGTATGCGGTAAGCTGCTGATATCCCAGTGTTTGGTGAAGTACAATTATTTGAGAGAATAGTTCAGCAATGAATTTCACTGGGTTTGGGCTTTCACGATTTTCAGAGAGACGTTCAATTCTGATATTATTTCTTCTATATCCATCTTTCAGCATAGTTAGTCTGTCTCCAAGCACTTTGCATTCTGATTAAGTAGCCTTTGCTTTTTCATCAGTGGTGGAAGCCAATTTTTCAACTATTTCAATACGAGTCGTGAACTTTTGCTTAGTGTCTTCAATTTCAAAACTATTTGCATTTTCCTGTATTTTTTCTAGCATACATTTAAAAGTTGCCTCAAAGCAATTATTTAAATGTTTCTCTGAGTCTTTAACACTAGAATTACCAAAGCCTAAGAAAAAACTTGTAATCCCAGCCCACCTTTAGCTGCAGGTGGAAGCTCCACGCAACTGTTGTTATGGTTCTGCCAATCCAGAAATGGTTTCATAAGCTTTATGACCTTAGTCTTGGAAAGTCTTTCTCCTGTGGTGTGACTGGGATCTTTTCCTGAATAAGATCAAACACAGTTTTGTATGGTGCGACAGGAGCTTCCACCTGCAACTAAAGTCACTTCAGTATACATGTACTTTGTGAGCATGCCTGTGTCGATCAAACAGAGGAAGCTTTGCAGTTTACTTGTGAGTTTACGGTGCAGGAAGATAAGTAAATAAATCAAGGTAAATAACATTCAAACTGGCTTTTATATAGTTAACATATGAATGTTTTTTATAAAAAGACCATCACAAAACATAATCACAAACTGAACTTTGCATGCTACCTTGGCGAGCTCTTGGCGTGCTGCTTCGTTGAAGGACAGGTGTGGGGCAGACTGACTGGCAGCATGACGCCTGTCCTGTTGCTGCATCCAAACGGTGCCATTTTTTGCCTTTACGCCTGGTGGAGCTGCATTGTTCTTATATGTGAGTGGACGTTTCTTGTGGGGAGGGCTTCTGTTCTCTTTCTTCGATGTAGAACCCTCATCTTCATCTGAGTTCACCTCTTTTATAGCACGTCTTTATTTGAAAACAGCAGTGTCAGATCAGGGGGAGCGTGAACGTGACTGAGAGAATAAAACTGCATAAAAAAAAAAACGCTAACCTTTACAAGTACCATACATTTACACCAGCTGTCACAGAGTCAAATTAAATGTATGTTTTTATTGTATAATATTAACAATATAAGCAGCTCACTACTCACTACTACCAAAGCAGTCGTGACAAAGAAGTACACTAACCCAATTTATTTTTCTTCTGTTTTAGTCTTGAATAAAAGCACACTTGTTTTATTATATTTGTACTTTTTGTGAAAGTGCTTATTTGATATTTGGACTTCAGTCTTCAGAAATTATACACTTCATGTCAAAATTTTCTTGTTAGTACTAAAGCATGAAAAAAGTTTGTCTTTTAGGTATGTGTTCAACATTTCTAGCATTTCTTGTCATCCTACACTTACATAGATCATTGTAGACACGGAACACACATGAAATGCACGTGTTCCAAATAACGATATATTATTTAACCTATACAGCTCCAGGTACTTTACTCCCAGATAAATAAGGCTTGAGCTGAGAGAGCTTTTTGCCCTTCCTGCAGCTGTGGGGGGATGGGATAGCAGGCTGCTTGTGCTTATTGACACATTTACAAAAAAAAGATGCTGATGGAGAAGTGCGAACGGATTTAAGGTGGGCCAACATTACAAGTTTTTTCATAGGCTTTGGTAATTCTAGTGTTAATATCCTGAAACAGCTTCACATTTGTCATGTTTATGTCCTTTATATCTTTCCTTATATCATTTATATCTTTCCTTATATCATTTTTGATCTTCTTTATGTTACACTTTATCTCAAGATGGGTAGTTGACACCTCAGAAAACGATGCTATTTTCAGTTTCAATGAACCTTCTGGAATTGTCTCCTGGCCTGGCTCACTCGCACTTTTGCTTTCAGCTGGAGGTGATATTGTGGTGTCAGGTCCCGTGAGATCCATTTTTTTGCCTATCTGCTCCAGGTCAGTCTCTGCCAGGCCATATTTTGAATTTGAACTTAAGGCCTGTTTAGACTTAAATGAAGCTTTAGCTTTCTATTTCTTTCTGAGCCTTTTTTCTGTCAGTCATGCTTATATATACTTACATATGCTGTAATAAAAGTCCCAGGATACCTCGGGATGATAAAAAAAGGTCTTTCTCTTTTCCATCTTTCTCTCATTTGTTTCCCCTCTCTGCAGTGCAGGCGCCTTTTCTAACCAGCACTCTAATGGAGTGCAGGTATGAATGTGCTCCTCCCTCCAAGGCACTATTGAGGTATGTGACTGATGCTCGCATTCAAATGTATCTTTGCAACCAGTCAGGCACCCCCATCCGATCTTTGAGCGAAGCGCATTTGGGCGCAGACCTGCACCTTATCGAACCCACACTATTTTAGGGGAATGATTATTTACTTAAACTTCACCTGAAGCCACGGAACATCTATCACAGAAAGTACTTAAAATGAGCCAAGAACCAAAACTAAAATCCTTGGCAAAAACTGAAGTCAAGGTAACAAAGCTGAGAAATCAACATATGAGTCTTTTTCATACAAAGATCTGCACAATTGTAATGAAGTTGTTTTTGAAATGAAATCCAAAAGCTTGGATGTCATGTGCTCTATTATTTGTATCTTAAAAAGCATGGAGGCAATGGCTTCACATGCATGATCACATGACTAGCACTGGAGTCTGCTAACAACAACAACAACAATATTTATTTATATAACACATTTTCATACAAATAATGTAGCTCAAAGTTCTTTACATGATGAAGAAAGAGAAAAGAGACAAAGTAAAAAATTAAAATCAGAGAACACTAATTAACATAGAATAAAAGTAAAGTCCGATAAATGATCAGTCCTCATTGTATTCTTGGTTCTCATAGAAGGACTCGATGATGACGGTCACATGGACTTTTAGCCTTTAATTCATCAATGTAGGGACACCATGGTGCTTTGATTAGGTGGTGGTGGTGCAGGTCGCCACCACAGAAAACAAGAACACACTGACACTTCAAGCAAGAATATCTCAAAGTCACAATCATGGAAAATACTTTTTGGTAAAAATGTGCTATGATAATATCACCAAAATACAATGAAAAATTCAAAAAGGTTGTAATAACCTAAATATTTTATACATAGTTTATGAAATAATAAATAATTTCAAATAAATTAAAACAATGGGTACACAAGTATTTCACAGTAAAATGTCGCAGCACCTATTGAGAAATCTTTATCTTTATCAATTCTCTTGAGGCTTACAAGACTCTTGGCATACAGTGAACTCTGTACAACAATAATCAACGGCAGTCCAAAAGGTTTCTGTCTGAGGAGAATTACTCTAATTATAATAAAAAATAGATTTCAATATTGTAAGTAAACATTGAAATTTGCATGTGACACCAAACTTGAAAGTGCAAATACAGTAAAGGCAGCAAACCCAATTTCTAAATATTCAAGCATTTTTTTCAAAAACTGGGCCAGCTCTTAAAAAAATGTAATTTTGATATATAAAAGTTCAAAATGGTAGATGCAGAAATGTAAAACATTATTTATAAATAAATCATTTGCAACACTGACCTACCATAAGAGAACTCTGAAGAGATTTTTTTTGTTTACATTGAATTCACAGAACTAATTAAAAAGGCAAATACAATGTTATGTTATATTGAAAAACTGTTGAAGCTTCTGAGAAAAGTGACAAAGTAAATCTGTGAAATATTAAAAATTCTGATAGTGTAAGGGATGAATCTTAGGTGTAATGCACACAAATTTCACTCATGTTAGTTTGCTAAAATTGGGTGTGCATTATACATAAGCCAATTGTAAAGCAATAGTTTCTCACATAAATCAACGTAAAACATGTGCTGTTGTATGCAGTGTGCTGTAGCCGCATGTTAGCATTCTCTGGCTGCAGAGGCACCGGAGTAGGGGGATGGCTGCTGGGATTTTTTTTTTAAAAGCACACAAATCAATAGGTTCACACATAAATCAACATAAAAGTCTGTTGCTGCTTCTGTGGCCTCTCTCACTGCATGTTTGCCAACTACGGTTACAGCAACAGCAGCCACACAGGGGTGGCGTCGGTGGAGGTCGCAATGTGATGCAATCTGATTCGTACCACATGCCATTGTAAGTGGTGGTCCTCCCAGGCAAACTCTGCCATAGGTACATTATCTACATGAACATGTTCAGCATCGCAATCAACTGGTGACTAATCAGATGATGCCAGTACCTCAAATTCATTTTCAATCTTAATCTTCAGATCACTTGCAACAAAACCGGAGTCCGACAAATCAGAATCCAATTAAAAATAATAAAATGTACGCATTTTATGCTTTGCGCATTCTCTTTCAAAAAATGTCGATGCCATTTTTGCTGTTGCCATAGTTGCCATTGTTTGCTGTTTGTTACTCATGCACACGCCGAGATTATATGTCACATGTCGAGCCTAACTTTCCTCCAAGCAAACAGAATCTACCTTTACCGTAACAGTGAGTTTTTTTCGACGTTTACAGCTGATTATCACCTTCACCTCTCTTGTCGACAAAAGTCGATATCCACTCTAAAAGAGTAAGTAAAATTGCAAAAAGTTAAGGGTGAGCATTATATATGAATTGCAAATTTTTTACCTTAAAATTTTGGTCTAAATCATCACTCAAATAATACACAAGTGTGCATTATACATTAGATTTTATGGTACTCCTGATCATAAAGGTTATGAGGTGGAACAATGTAGTGCTGCAAGTTTCTGAAAATAATTGATGACACTGATCTAAAAGAATTCTTACAATAATGAATAACATTATTTAACAAAAACTACTGGGGGGAATTAAGGACAAGTACGATCAAGAGAGGGAATAGGAACCACCTCTTCTGGAATAACAATGGAGTCATGTATTCAGTGTAAATATTTCAAGTTTTTAAAAGTATCTGGAATCAATATAAGCACAACAAAGATATTATCCATCCACATAACCTTAATAGTCTAAATTGTCGAGTTCTAAAATTTCTTTTCTTCCTAAAAACAAAACAGGAAACTAAGTTGCAGACACAAGTGCCTTAATATGCATTAAAATAAAAATAAAAGCAATTTCACTCTGCATTTAGTATTTATTTACTACAAATATTGCTTTATTCTGCAAAACTTACTTCACTTTCCAGCAAGCCCTAAATAAAACTAAAAATATTGCACATGTTGGCAAATAAGTAAACTTACTTATAAGTATAACATTATGCCTTCTAAAAAAACACTGTGCAGAAATATGAGCTGAAACAGCAAATTGCCCAGCACTGAGCTGCTCAAGGCCGTATTGTTCTTTGTTTTGAGCAAAGGAAGTGCCTAAGGGACACCACAGTTGATCAAGGTTACCTGATTCAGCTAAGTTTATATCTGAAAAATGGAGAGTGGTGGGTTAAAGTTTTATATTAATGTTTATTGTTGTCCAGATTTCTAAATAACAGTATATATTGTAAAAAACTATTTGCATTTTATCTCCTTAATTAATTATTCATTCATGCACTTCAGCCACAGAAAGACAGCATAAAACTGCTTTAGCAAAGTAATTAATTACAAACATGAATTAGAAGTATTTGGATTTCAAAAAAGTAACATTCATTTCTACAGGTGGTGCTATAATACTATGATATTAGATGCTGTGTTGAAGCTTAATGTGTCAGGATTTTGGTGCCTGCCTCAGTGACAGTCTGCATGTTCTATTCAATGGCAAATAGGAGACTGTGGAAGATTGAATAGATTTGAACTACAGTGGACTGCTGATCCACCCAGGGTGGGGTTTCTCCACCATTTTCTGAAATCTGCAATCTCATGTCTATATTTTGTTTCTCATTGGTATTCCTGATAAACCCAATCAGTATAGTTTCATCAGCAGATCTAAACAGATGGCTATTTGTAGGCTTGGCTGTGCAGTGTGGTATAGCGGGTCTGCGGCTCACAAAGAGGGCTGTTTTTAATAAATAAATAATTAACTGGTCAGGTCATTCTCTGTGGGTGTGTGTGCTCACACAGCTGCCAGGGGTTGGTGGAGTAATTGGAGAGAGATGCATCTGAATGTGAGGGTGCGATCTGTCTTAATTGTTTCATTGGCTTCCAGTGGTGCGGGGCTGAGACGCTGCCCTCAAAGAGGCACATATGAAAGAGCTGGCACGGAAATGGGAGAGCAGATCAAGAAAAAAGAGAAGGCAGCAGCGACAGAGCTGGTGTGAGTGGATGAGACAGACAGATGGCAGACAGCCAGGAGGAAGTCTGTCAAAGGAGCGCATGGCCAACGCTAATGGGCTGATGGTCACTCCAGCTGAGCAACATGGAAGCTGGAGGGACATAAACACACTTGCTTAGTTAGAGTGACTTGCCCAAAAAGATGCAGCACAGCTACAAGGGAACATACGTCTCAATGAGGCATTCTGCGGGGGAGCCAGGCAGTGGAAGTAAGAGGCTTGGTGTCGTGCCCTGCCGCGAGCTACAGAGGGCTACAGGGGCCCGAGCTAAGCAGCAGTGTGAAAGGGTGGCTGAACTGCAGATTACGCCCCTCCTTGGCTGCAAGGACCTATTGGGGTTAAGCCAAGGAGGCGTCAAGTATTAAAGGAGTGCACCCATGTTCAAGTTATTAACAATAGTTTCCTGAAAAATTTTATCCTTGTTTTAATGGGATTGTTTGATTAAATTTAACCACTACATGGACACTTCTTTTTATTGATTATTTATTTATTATTGATTTGCATTGCACTTTTGGACACTGCTTAGATATTGGTTTGTTTTTAATAAAAGAACGCTTGCACTTTTTGCACCTACCCCTTACTTTGTGTTGTGTCCTCATCTGTCACCTCCTCTTGGTCGGGTTGAAGAGGCTCATAAAAAAGAAGTGAGAGCATGGAGTCGACCCACATCATCTCATGCAGTCATTGCTAAAAGGTGACTATGGGCTAAGCATTGACAATAAATCCGGTATCAGTACACCCAATCACTTAAGTTTTCCTCATTTTGCAGATGATTGTAACAAAGAGACTGTGTGATTTGTTGTGAGCAAATAAGCAAACAGAAAATGAGTCCTTGCCTGAAGAAAATGGTACCAAGAATCTGTGATAACCTATATTAGTTCAACTTTACTTTCGTTGTCTCTCAGAAACATAGAAGGTACAATTTTTTAAGCTGAGATCTTTGGTGCCTCGAGTGGACAAATTTAATAATTTGTAAGGCTTTTGATTTTGTGTATGGACTCTAGTCCCATCACCTCATTTCCAAAATAAAAAAAACATAATAGGTATTTTTAAAATATAAGAAAAATATTTCACTTTAGAACACAGTTTCAAGTGACAAATTCAGAGCCTATCATTAGATGAGATAGATAGCTGCCTAGGGCATATGTCATCTGAGGGGCACCATTTATGAAAGTTAAGGAGTGCATGCTCCAGACACCATGGGGGACCACTCTCCACCCTGTGTCGTAGAAGTATCATAATAATGTTTGTGGCATGTGCACAAGATTTCTAAAGATGCCAGAGACAACAAGGGGACAACCCTTCATCTTGTCATAAAACTATGATGATATTGAGTGATTGCTGTTAACAAAAGTAAACCCGACGGTGGTAGGTTTGTTTAACTCTGATGATACTGAGTGGACGGTGTTACCCACTGGATGCCAGTTATGAAAATAAAACTTGGCATGCTGTGTACACCAAGGGCCGCATGCTCCTTAAAATCTGTGGAATATAAAGATCCATTAAAGTACTGCATGTAAGAAATTGATTCATTCTATTACTTGTTTTTTTTTTTCTTTAAAAAACATGAATGCATCCACAATTTCTGCAGAAAGGGCAGATCTCCTGGAACTAAGTAACTGTCTTCTGCAGTTGAAAAAACTCTCTCTCTTGGGACATAGCAGGTAGTAGGTAGCAGGAGGGAGCAGGTCTATAAGGTAGCTCTTTGCCAATATGAGGATATGTGAGCTCATTTTTCAACATCAGTGATGAGAGCATGGGCTGATACCTTGGATAAGTTATGTACAACTACAGCTTGTACTAGGAAAAGAAAATCCGAGCACATTTCTCCAGTTTTGATGTCACTACACTGGTTGCCTGTGTCATTCAGGATTGACTTTAAAATATTGCTTATGGTTTATAAAGCCTTAAATAATCTCGCTCCATCTTATATATCGGAATGTCTGACACGTTATATTCCAAATCGTAACCTTAGATCCTCAAATGAGTGTCTCCTTAGAATTCCAAAAGCTAAACTTAAAAGAAGTGGTGAGGCGGCCTTCTGCTGTTATGCACCTAAAATCTGGAATAGCCTGCCAATAGGAATTCACCAGGCAAATACAGTGGAGCACTTTAAAACACTGCTGAAAACACATTACTTTAACATGGCCTTTTTATAACTTCACTTTAACTTAATACTGATACTCTGTATGTTCAATTTATCATAATAACTATTCATAGTGGCTTCAAAATCCGAACTGACCCCTACTCTCTCTTCTGTTTCTTTTTACGGTTTCTTTGTGGTGGCGGCCTGCGCCACCACCACCTACTCAAAGCTTCATGATGCTCCAACATTGATGGACTGAAAGCCAGAAGTCTACGTGACCATCATCATCAAGTCCTTCCATGAAAACCCTAAATACAAAGAGGACTTTTTGATTTATGTTAGGTAGATTGCCCAGAGGGGACTGGGCGGTCTCTTGGTCTGGAACCCCTACAGATTTTTTTTTTTTTTTCTCCAGCCTCTGGAGTTTTTTTTTGTTTTTGTTTTTTTCTGTCCACCCTGGCCATCGGACCTTACTTATTCTATGTTAATTAATATTGACTTATGTTTATTTTTTATTGTGTCTTCTATTTTTCTATTCTTCATTTTGTAAAGCACTTTGAGCTACATTTTTGTATGAAAATGTGCTATATAAATAAATGTTGTTGTTGTTGTTGTTGTTTATAAATGGCTGGTATGTCTGAAATATGGACGACAGGGAACATCATACCGGGGCTCAGTCACGTTTAATGTGTGTTTAAAATCTGTATTATCTATAATGGAGTATGGTAGCAGATCTGATGTGATAAAATCACTTATGGTGTTTGTTGTGGCTTTTGCCCACTCTGAAACAGCAGGAAAAGGTTGGTTAAATGCTACAGGGAGAAGTGTTTGCAATCCACTCTTTTTTTCTTGTACTGGTGATATTCACATTTGGACGATGCCTTCTCAAATGAGCAATTATGTTTGATGTACTGCCAGCAACCTACTCGATTTCAGTTAACTATTTGGAGGCTTAATTTTTTGTTTTTTTTGTGAAACTCCTTTTTATTACCAAGATTGTGAAAAACATAAAAATAAATAATAAAAAATTTTTTTTCAGTAATGCACTCATTCTCACTTTCTTCCGACAGCTCAAAGTTCTCATCTGACAGCGAAGTATACACAACACATCTCTAGCAGACGACTTCTTTTGATGAGAGTGGCTGCAGACATGTAATGAAAATGAATGGCAATTCGTCTTTATGTCATTGTCTTTGCTGCCATCTGTTGGATAAAACAATATAATACATTCTAGTTGATTTTTCTTGGCGGGTAGCATTCAATTCTTTATGTGTTGACTGCTGCTGACACCCACCTTGAAACTGTTAAACATTGCTGGCATGCTGCCTTAACCTTATCCATTTCTCTTTGCCCATTGATACTGTAGTTCATTAGAAAACCAAAATATTCCCAAACAGGATACCTGAAGGATACCGGAGAGTCCTCAGGCTCTGGTTTTGCAGTAGGCATACTTTTGAGGCTGCATCACGGAACATGTGCTAATTCAATTGCTAAGATACAGTTCTGTTATGGAGTCAGAGAGGAAATTGAGTTTTTGATTTAGTTCTGCACACAGAAATAAGGAAGACAGAGCAAACTGTATCAAGTATCACTTTATTCGCTAATGTTTCAGTTGACAGAGCATCAAAATGTTATGTATTTAATGGTGCATGGTTAAAAGCTAAACTATACTCGTATTTACTCGGATCACAATGCACACTGAACCAAATGTCCTCTACAGAATGACATAGAACAAACATGTGTACCGTTATATCTAATATATGGGTGTGATTCAGAATTTGTGCCCACGCCCCATAATGGGGTTCCTTCCTAAAAAAAGCGTTTAGAACAGAACACCAATTTAACTCTCCCAAATGCAGCATTGTCACACATTTAATGTTTTTTGGATGGTGCTGTTTACATAAAAAAGCTTTTGTCTGAAGATGTCTTTTAAGACTATGTTCACATAGAAGCTAAAGGCAACTCAATCCTAATTTTCTCTATCCTGATTTTTCTCTTGTATCTTTTTTTTTGGGTGCTCAGATAAATTTTGTGACTGATCTAACTATTTTTAAACTGAATGCTAAATGAAGAAAACAATTTTGTTAAACAAATGCATACTAAAAGGTGTTGGTGCTCTGTTTCACATCATTTTAGTGCAGGGTACGTGTAAATTCGTCAACTCAAGATGGCAAGACAGAAAATCGGGAAATGAAAAATCAGAGCTGTTGATTTGAGCACATTTATCCCTGCTTTTAGTTTTTTACATATGAACAAGTTGCCCTAAAGAACTTAAGACAGGACTGCGGAGAGTAATGTGGATTGGTTTGCAGACAAAAAAGTCATTTCGACAGCAGTGTAAATATTTAACATATTTTTTTCCTGTGGGTTTCTAGAAAAATGCTACATGGATGTCATCCTTTTTGCTTCTCTGCTGAATATTTTGAGACCTCAACATTACTATTTAATATTTAAAAACTGCATATGTTTAGTTCTACCAAGGTCTGGGGCCGTAAGGTGGCTCGGCACATTGTTATAAAAAAGGTTGTGTCTTTATCTTTGTTAGTTTGGCAATTGTCTGTTGTGCTAGCTTGTTTGAAGTAGGCAGTACTTAGTTATTTTCTTTTTCAAATCATGATGGATCTCTTCGTTGTGTACTTGTTAAATTTTGCAGATTTTCTCACATTCACCTGTCTACTGCCTGTAACATCATGCGTCACCACACATCAGTTTTTCACTGTTTTGTTTAGCATAAAAATGAAGAAGGTTTAAAGACAGAACATTTCAGCTCTGTAGCCTTCATCAGGTGTCTGACATATAACAAATGATCATATTTCTACAACCCTAGCTTAAATAAATTGCATTATTTTTTTTCTTATAACAAATGTGTTTCAGTTACCTTAATGAGTGAAATGGCCCATCTAGAAAAAAGTAAGTTAAGTGGAAGGCTTACCAAAATGTCTCATTATTTATTGGCATTGCCAAAAGCAAAGCAGGTAATTAACCAATTGATTAATGAGCATCGATCTATCCATTCCTCTTCCCTACTGTAAACATGGATACTAGGAAAATAAGTTACTGGAATTATGCAAAGAAGCAACAAAAATAATAATAATTAGAAAAACATACATTCATAAATTAGTAAATTAAATTAAAAAAAGACAAGGTGAAGAACAGTTTTGCAGCCTGCTTGAAAAGCATTTCAGTGTTTAATTCTTTATTAGATAGATTAACTAACTCATCTGCATACTTTATAATACTAAATTATATGAATTTGTCTGTATTCTGTACCTGGAAAATATAAATCTAATGTGAAAAGTAAATTATCTATATGTTTTAAAGATAGTGCAATACTGAAATTCAAGAATTCCTTTTCGGTTTTCACTTATTTCAAATCAAGGTTATACAGTTCACAATACAGAAATGTCCAACTTCTGAAAAGTATGTTCATATATAGCAGTGCTTCTTAACCTCAGTCCTGTGGGCCCCTTGTGGCTGCAGGTTTTTGCTCCAACCAGCTTCTGTTTTTAATTGGAGTGCTGGGCTAATTAAGTGATGTGTTATTTCCCAAGTTCTGTGTTTTGGGAACAATACAGAAATTAGAAAACTATATATATATTAAAATGTATCAAGCAGTTATATGGGAATAATGTAT
>JANRMT010062837.1:43054835-43088136 GCA_026402145.1 Polypterus bichir lapradei | reverse complement strand
AAATGTAACAAGCAGTTATATGGGAATAATGTATTTTTTTCTTTTTAACAATATTCTCATCTTGATTTTCATTCTACTTTTCTAGGTGTTCTAATTGTTTAATTAATCCATTATTCACTAATTAGTGGGCCTGATGCTAAAGTACTTGCAGCCTTTTGATTATTCAGTGTTGTTTGCAGGTGTGTCTGCTCTGCTCATTTTTAATTGTCATTAATAAGATACAACGAAGGGGGAAAACTGCAAAGAGAAAGGGCAAAATATAAGAAAATCAACAAAAGAGAGTTAAGCATTTAAATCAATAGCAAAAGCAGAAACATTTTTTAAATGCCTTACAAATGTATAAATCATGCTGCTATGCTTTTCTGAATGTAGAATAAAAGAAAAATAATACCAGCTAATTAAATGAGATCAGTGTTATCAGGTGTTGTCACTGATTAGGAATCTGGTTGGAACAAAAACCTGCAATCACAGGGGGTCCCCAGGGGGACCGAGGTTGGGAGACACTGATCTATATAATCAATACTTGGTTGGGGCCTATACCATGAATTACTGCATCAATGTGGCATAGCAAGGAGGTGATCAGCTTGTGGAACTGCTCAGGTTGCTTTGATAGCGGCCTTCAGATTGTCTGTATTTTTGGGTCGGATGTATCTCATCTTCCTCTTCACAATACACCATAGATTCTCTACGGGACTAAGGTCAGATGAGATGGTTGGCCAATCAAGCACAGTAATACCATGGTAAGCAAACCAATTGGTAGTAGTTTTGGCACTGTGGGTAGGTGTCCTGCTGGAAAAGGAAACTGGTATCTCCATAAAACCTGTCAGGAGATGGAAGCATGAAGTGCTCTAAAATCTCTTGGTGGACAGCTGTGTTTACTTTGGACTTGATAAAAAACACAGTTGACCAAGAACAACAGATGGCATCTCAAATCATCACAGACTGCAGAACCTTTACACTGGACTTCAGACACCTTCGGTTCAGCGGGTCTCCTTTTTTCCTCCAGACTCTAGGGTCTTGATTTCCAAATGAAATGCAAAATTTACTTTTATCTGAATAGAGGACTGTGTAACACTGAGCAACAGTAAAGTTCTTTTTTTCCTTAGCCCAGGGTAGACGCTTCTGGCATTGTCTCTGGTTCAGGAGTGGCTTGAGATTAGGAATTTGACAGTTGTCGTCCCTTTTTTGAAGATGTCTGTGTGTGGTGGCTCTTGATTCACTGACACCAGCCTCACTCCACTCTTTGTGAAGCTTTCCCAAATTCTTGAATTGACTTTTCTTGACAATGCACTCAAGGCTGCAGTAATCCCAGTTGGTTGTGCACCTTTTCCTACCACACCTTTCCCTTCCAGTTGATTTTCCATTAATATGCTTGGATATAGCACTTTGAAAACAGACAGCCTTTTCTGCAATGATCTTCTGTGCCTTACCCTCATGGTGGAGAGTGTCGACGACCGTTGTCCAGAGGACAATCAAGTCAGCAGTCTTCCCCATGATTGTGGTTGCATGTACTGATCTAGACCGAGAGATACATGTTATTTACACTGTTTAAACATCAATTTACTCAAACTCAAAATGAGATATTCTAATAATCTGAGACACTGGATTTCAGATTTTCATGAACTATCTGTCATAATCATCAACATTACATCAATAAAAAGGCTTGACATATTTCACTTTATGTGAAATGAATATAGCATATATAAAGGTTTACCTTTTAAAATAAATTATGAAAACAAATAACCTTTTCACGATATTCTAATTTTTTGAGTTGCACCTGTACTTGAGTGGTCAATCATAACTCAAATAAGATCATATTCAAACTTAATGTATCTAGTTCAGGATTGCCTAAATGGGGCCTATTGCACCAGCAAAGGACCTAGGGTCAATCATGTGCCATTACTGCTGTGGAGGCTGGCCCGGACACAGACAGGCAGACATCGTTAATTCACCCACGACACGTTTGTTTACACTACTATATACAAGTGAAACACACACACAACCCCAAACAACTCCCCCAAAAGTCCAGGCCTCTACCCAATGCCTCTTTCTTCAGGCCGCCTCCACTCCTCTCCAACAAGACTTGGTCCTCTCCTCACCTGACTCCAGCCCCCGAATAGAGGGAAGTGGCCCCATTTACCCCCACCCAGACGTGCTCCAGGTGCCTCCCAATTAGCTTCAACCGGCAATCCCCAGAGTGGTGAAAGTACCAGCTGCACACCCGGAAGCACTCTGGGTGTCCCTGGTCTTCTTCCCCCAAGCACTTCCGGGTGTGGCGGAACTGTTGAGGGCCAGGGCTCCTCAGGCATTGGGGTGCTCCCTGGCGGTGACCACGGGCCCCTATAGGGTTGAGCTGCCATGCTCAGTACCCGTGGTCCCCAAAGCCACCAGGACGGTTGCCCCCTTGTGGTCTGGAGGAGGCGCAAACCCTCCTCCAGTCCTTCCAGGCATCCCGGCTGGGTGCCACCCCCAGCCGCTTGCCACACTGCATAATCTATTAACCTAATTTGAATTGTCTATGGGATAAAGAAAGAAACCAGGATACACTAAAAAAAACTATACAAAAACATGATTTTATCAAGAATCAAAACCTGGTCCTTAGAGCTGGGAGGCAACACTGCTAACCACAAGGCAAACACGTCACAGGGCAGCACAAGAAAGAAAATACAGTGGTACCTCGGTATACGTCCTTAATCCATTCCAGATCCTTTGACTTATACCAAACAGGACGTATACCAAACTAATTTTTCCCATAAGAAATAATGGGAAAATGATTAATCCGTTCCCATGAAAACAAATCCTATTGTTATTGGCATATTATACATTGATGGGGTTGTATAAAATAATTTAAACACTGCTTAATACTAAAATACATAAATACAAAAGCAATTAGATGAAATAAATGAAAATTTAACCTCACTTTACTTTTTAATAATGTCTTTGTTTTTCACAATCGTAGATACCGTCGTTCTCGGCAAACGGTATGCAACAGCCATGTCCCGGATACGCATGCCACCCTCATACTTTTCAGCAATCAATTCAAATTTATGTGAAAAAACACAAAATCATGTTGTGACGATGCAGGTTTGCTGTATGTTATCAACGAGCTTAGCAGTGAGGCACAACAAAGCATGGGATGGTGAAAAAGTGCAAAGCGCTTTTATTAAAACAATCAACAAAACAAGGTGTTCAAATTAAAGTGCAGTGTCCAAAGTTCCAATAAATAATCCATAAAATCAGAAGTGAAACATGGAGGTTAAAAACAATAGAAAAAAGTCTTCTCAAAAACAATGAGGTTAAAATACAGCAGGACGCATTCTTAAAAAAAAAAAAAAAAACAACAAGAAGCCCAGTGCCTTTTTACCTGGCGGCCCCCCTGCTTCCCAACACAGGAGTCGCCCTACTTGCAGCTGACCTTCACTCTGCCTACTTCAGCTCTGCAGTTCACCTCTCCGATCCCTGGCTCCGGTAGACTCCTCCTGACAGCGACTTGGAAACCACAGCAACCAGAGCTCCTACACTGGGGAATACACTCGCCCCAAGTCCAGACTCGCCCAAGTTCACTGAATGCTAGCAACTGGCACACTGATGCTCATGGGCAGTCGTGGCTTTGTCTCGAGAGAGGTAAACAAGGGTAGCACGCGAGTCATATTTCAAACAAAGGTCCTATACCAAGCAAAATTTTTTGCGTTCAAACAGGACGTATACCAAGTTGGACTTATTCCAAAGCGGACGTACACCGAGGTACCACTGTAGTTGTTTTGATCAATGTTGCCAAATGAAGAAATGCCCCTTCATACAGCATGTCATAGTTTGCAGGTATGACAGTAAAAACAGATAACAAAATGTTGCATAGTTCTGTCAGCATTTAGTTTTTTTGATGATATGGTTGTTTGGAATTTTGACAGGATGGCTGTTTTGCACCTTATATTTCCCTAAATACACTCGTATATTTATACATGATTCTTATACTTATTTTATTTGAAGGCAAATGTTGTATTGCTGGTCTGAAATGTACAGAATAACTATTTCTGTAATATCATTTATTTAAACATGCTACACAGTGTCACTGCAGGACTGTGCCATTTCAATACTTTTGGAGCGGTTTACATGGTTAACCTTCTACCTTTATAGCTGCTTACACCCAGTTATCGAACAACACTTTTTCATGTTTCTTTTTCAGATAAGCAGTCATCTAAAGTCATAAGGCCCACTATAGTCAGTCTTTTTATATGTGACACTGACAAGAGTAGTATATAAACATGTACAGTAGTTAGATTTAATCTTGTAACTTTACATTTCAAACCAAATATAATCAGTTTTCCAGCAATATAAATATATGAAATATTAATATCCTATTTCTAAGTTTACATACAGAATTAGTATTCATTTGTTTTTAAAACCTGTAATCATGAGCTGCAGATTGATGCCAGGTGAATAAGCTGTCAAGTGAGCCATGCTTATCAATAGCCCACTGACTGTAGTTTTTGCATGACTTAGTGCATGAAATTACCATAATAAAATAATTAATTTAAAACAAGCTTTTTTCCAGATAATTTTTTGCTAGTACTTGAAAGTATTCTATTTTAAAAAGTACAGAGGTGCTTATTCTCTTCTGTAGAATTTAGTTTTCATTCTGTACTCGAGCTGAACTCCCAAAGAGCCCTTTTTCCTGGGCCAGGATAATAATCAAAATACAAACTATTTCCATAGCAACAGATTCTTCATATTTCAACTAAAATTGACATAAGAGTGATTTTATATAATGATACAAACAAGAACATTTGCAAAGGTATGTCTTTATTCAGACCCTTACATTCTTTGTTATTTGTAGTGTTGGAGTCATTAAGCCTTTAATAATTCTTCATTCATTTACCAACAGTATAAACTTAAATTGTTAGGAATGGATTCTAGTTGGTGCAATACTTCTTTGTCAGTTCTGGCACAGAATGCTTTGCCGATTGTGTAACATATGCATTAATGCATCTGCAAGAAGTCATCATGTCTATCAATGATTCCTTTCTTGTGCTCAAGGATACTGGATGAGCTCCTAGATCAAATTAATTAAAAAATGGATACAGTGATCTGCAAATAGATAAACTAGGGAAACTATTGGCTTTTGAGCCTTCATCATTCATCTTATACCGCTTCCTTCAGAGGCTACCTATAGATATTTACTGTGTGTTTTTTTTCAGTGAGGTATTCTGTTCATTCTATTGTGAAGGTTTTTGAAATACTGCAATTATTAATTTATCAGTGAAAGCCTACAACAGCTACCATTCATCTATTCTTCCTGCTATGCTTCATGTCAAAATTGGTAGTGAATTTCTCTGGAGAGCAAAGAAAGCAACAACTAACCTTGCAAGTGAGCTCACAAAGTTATATTTATCAAGGCTGCATTAAGCAGTTCCAGAAGCCTTAACAGCTTAGGCATGGCTACATGAAGACCTGAAATCATCATCCCAATCAGCAAGTACATTTTCATATTATTAAATCTAAGCTATACATTTCAAGTATAAAACTGTATGAGAGAGAGAGATGTTTTGTTAATAATGAAATGTCACTGGTAAAGTGTACGTGATTAATAATATCAGGCAACCACGGCCATTTGATGGGGTAACATTTTAATATTTATATTGTGGCAAAATTGAAACACACACTATAGATGGTATAATAAAAGCTCTCTAATTAATTTCTGGTAAAAAGCTTAAACATCAGAAGATAAGGAAGAGAATTTTTCCCAGTCCTTTTTCTATAATGATGAGTCTGACTGTTCATTGAGATCACTAGCATCTTCAGCAATTAAGCTGTTGAATTCTAAGGAGTAGCTCTTTATGAACTGAACTGGATTCTATGAAGATTATTTATGTGAGCATATTTCCATTATTGCAATATAAGTAATTCAGGTGAAACACACAAGAACAACTGGATTATCTATTCTGGGGATAATAAAGCTCACATTAACTTTGACTTGCCTTGAATTTCGGTTAGGTCTCAAGAGCTTAGTTTTTTAAACCTGTGACTATACACTTTGTGCACAGAGTTTTTCATTATTATATAATAACTATTGGGCTCTGCCTCCTGCTTGCTTTGCTCACCAACCCCCAGGTGGGCACCACACAATTGCCACTTTGCAGCTCTGCCACTTGAGTGTGGGAAAGCAGATGTACAATTTAAACAGATTGTAATTTTCATGGCAATTTTTACGTAATCTTTAATGTAATCTTAGATGTTTCATCTTCTTTGTATTGGCGCCGCCGTGAGTGGCAGCCATTCCAGCAGCTCTGTGTATAACTTTATCTTTTTACCTTTTTTCTCTATTTTTCTCTATTTCACTGATCACTTCTACCACTTTCTTTTATGTGGAATCGCTCTCTGGACACTTTTTACTACTTTTACTACTTGACATGGATTTTTACATGCTGAGACTCACCTATTCAAGTAGTCATCTTCAAGCGCTGAAGAGAAATGCATGTGCCGGTGTGGTTCCCTATTTACCTGACAAGGTAAAAAGACGGTATCGGGGCAGCAGAGCCAGCGCTAAGATAAAAGCCAAGCAGCTTGCGAGAAAGTGGCGCTATAAACCTTCGGTGCCTTCTGTGATCCTGGGAAATGTGAACTCACTACAAAATAAGATCGACGAATTGGCTGTGCTGGTGAAAAATGTCAGAACCTACAGAAATGTAGCTTGCTGTGTTTTAGTGAAACGTGGCTAACAACTACCATCCCAAATGCTAACGTGGAGCTACCCGGGTTTAGCACAGTTAGAGCGGACAGAGACGCAAATACCTGCGGGAAGCAGAAAGGAGGGGGTGTCGCTCTCTATGTCAATACAAAGTGGTGCAACTCAGGACATGTAAACGTTAAAATCTCCACTTGCTGCAGAGACATCGACATGCCGTAAGTTTGCATCCCTATTACTTGAACAGAGAATTCGGACACGTCATTGTTGTTATTGTTTACATCCCTCCTCGGGCAAACACAGAGATAACGGGTGATGCCATCCATTCTGCTTTTGCTAAGTTACAAACGAGGCGCTTGTGCTGATCGCTGGAGACTTTAACCATGTGACGCTGGACAAAACATTACCTGCCTTCTCCCAGTATGTGGATTGTAACACCCGGGGAAATAGGACTATCAACCTACTGTATGCAAATGTTAAAGATGCATACAGCGCCACCCCGCTGCCTGTGCTTGGGAAAGCAGATCATAACCTGGTTCTGCTTCAGCCTCACTACAAACCAAGAGTGAAGGCGCTACCTACAACCACACGCTCATTCAGGAAGTGGTCCCCTGAGGCAGAGCAGGCTCTGAGAGACTGCTTTGGAACTACGGACTGGGATATCCTGCAGGGGTCACGTAGTGAGAATATTGAAGAGGCTGTTGACTGCACTACTGACTACATAAACCTCTGTATGGACATTGTAGTTCCAGTAAGAACTGTACGCTGCTATGCTAACAACAAGCCATGGATTACAGACCTATAAATACCTGGGAGTGCAGCTGAATGATAAATTGTTAATTGTCACAAAGTTTCTTAATTGAAGACTAAAGCATCCTCTTGAAATATTTAAGAGATTACATGCATTAAAGAAGGGTAATTGGAGAATATGTGGGTAGAAGCAGAAGATAAGTTTAAAGCTAACCTGTTTCTTAAGAAAAATAGAGAAATTTACACAAGTACAGAATGAGTCACATTGAATGGTAGAGTGGGTTAGCAGGGGACATCAGAAAGAATTACGTGCTGTCACTTGGTATGCCAGTATTAAATCCTCAGAGAGTACCAGAATGAAAGGGGCATTGAAATTATAGAATAAAACTTAGAATATTTTACAAAGTCATGTTTCATATCTTCTGAGAGAGAGATTAAGATCATTGATTACTGGTAGGAGTGCAGTGAAAACACTCCATATTAGTATCTGGTGCAACTATACATGAAGTTCCTCAAATGCCCTTTCTGTTAAAACTGCTTCTTCCTGTAGAGTCCAGGGACAAGAAACACTACCGGTCAGTCACTGGTCCCGCTTAAGGTAACTAGTTAAAAGGAGAAGCAATTAAAGGATTAAAATGGCACTTTTTCAAGATTCATTCATTTATTAATTTTTACATACTAATCTACTATAATTCAGGACTGCATGGAACTGCTGCCTAGCTGGCAACATCAAGAGTAAGGTTGGAAGGTTTCAATCAACTGCAAGAAACACTCTCACACATACCCACACTGGAATAATTTGCTGATGCCAATCAACATAACAAATCTTTGGGATGTGAGATAAAAACCAGTAACGGTTTAGATTTAATGACTTGCTATTGCACATCTAGTAGTAACTTGTTACTACGTAATGCAAAGCTTTTATTACAGTTTTATTACACAGCAGTTAAAGACATATACATTCTATAAGTAGCCCATGTTCTTTTGTTGTCATTGGTGCCTTCATGGATCTTAATAAGACCAAACAAAGCATTTAAGGTCTTATGAAGATGAACATACATAGCTGAAAGATGAACATACGTAGCTCCACAGTATTCACAGTTTGGGTCTTGTTCTGGAGTCATTTTAGACAGTTTTTACTTAGAAATGTGTGCCTGAAGTACAATGTTTAGGTGAAATATAGTATGCTTAGTTCAAATTGAAGAACAATGCATTTTCTGATTAGCCAGTCTCTACTCCTCATTTTAAGTTCTAATGAAAAATTCTGTTTTCCATCATTCCCTAAGATCGTCTATAGATGAATTCCATAAAATTTGTTGATAAAAATCTCACAATTTTATCTTATCCTCCTTAAATCCAAACAGTATTACTTGAAGAACAGAGATTAATGGAAAATCAGCAGAATTAGGCATTCTATTTTTCTGAATATTTCACATAGTATATAGTATACATTTATATATATAAAATAATGTTGCAGGGATATCATATTTATGAGATAGCTGTTCAAAAGCTGTACTGTACTGATAATGATATACTGATGATGTCTCAAGCAGCATGGCCTCTGCAATTATATGATTAATGCTTGTGATAGCAACACATGTTCTCATAAGCAGCTGGATTTCCCTGCAGCACCTACAACTGTACTCTTATGTATTTATTTATCTATATAAGTTTATGTAGCATTGCTACAATATACTAATTTACAGATCAATGCTATGATTAGAGTATGATTTGCTCCCACATGTGGTTACAGTGTGTCTTACCACACATGTAAAAGGGAGTGCTTTTATAAGTTACCTACAACCAATCAAAATTATTTCAGTACTATATAGGGTTTTTCTTATTAATTATGAGAATTTATATATATATGGAGGGCAGCACGATGGGGAAATGGGTAGTGCTGCCGCCTCGCAGTTAGGAAACCCGGGTTCGCTTCCTGGGTCCTCCCTGCGTGGAGTTTGCACATTCTTCCCGTTTCTGCGTGGGTTTCCTCCGGATGCTCCGGTTTCCTCCTACAATCCAAAGACATGCAAGTTGGGTGCATTGTCGATCCTAAATTGTCCCTAGTGTGTGCTTGGTGTGTGAGTGTGTATGTGTGTGTGTGTGTGTGCGCCCTGCAGTGGGCTGGTGCCCTGCCCGGGGTTTGTTTCCTGCCTTGTGCCCTGTCTTGGCTGGGATTGGCTCCAGCGGACCCCCGTGACCCTGTAGTTAGGATATAGCAAGTTGGATAATGGAGGGATATATATATGGATATACATGATTCATCTTTTCCCTTATATTTATATATATATTGTGAAGGACAGCCGGGTCCCATGCCCGGCAGGGACGCCCCTGCTGCTTATGTTCCAGGGGAGCCACCATGGGCAGTCCAATACCTCCCCTGGGACGCTTGGTGGCAGCCTCCATGGCTGACGGTGATTCCCCAACCACCCTCAGGGCTCCATGAGAGATGGGGTCCTCCACAGCCTGGTTGGGGGCTCAGATGGCCGCTAGGGGGAGCTGCATGAACTCAGCAGCCTGGCTGGATGAATCTTCAGCCCCACCCGGAGGTGCAATTAGGACCAGGTGGTCAAGCACCTGGAACACTTCCGGGTGGGTTATAAAAAGGGCCAGCCACCACCACTCGAAGAGCCAGAGTTGGGAGGAAGGAGACGAAGCTTGAGGGGGAGTGGTGGTAGAGGAAGAAAAGTGTTTTGTGGTTTCAGTGTGTGCTTTGGGACTGTGTTTCGACTATGTGGCACGGGGAAGACGTGTCCCACAGTTGAAGAGAAAAATAAACTCTTTGTGTTTTATACGTGCCTCCGTGTCTTTCTGTGGCGGGTCAGGCACCTATATAGCGCCTTTGTTACTATATATATATATATATATATATATATATATATTTACACACGTGTGATTAGGAGGCAGTCAAAGAGCCTAAAGGTGAGTGAAATATCACAAGATAGAGGGTCATCGCGTGGTACTTACCTAAATCTCTTTTCATTAACAGAAAATCAGAAGAAAAGTAATTACCTCCACTTCCGGATTAAAAATGTCCTAATGACATCACTTCCGGTCAGACACGATGACGTCACTTCCGGCTCCACAAGATCACCTCACTTCCGTCGACTCCTGATGACGTTGGTTCCGGTTCCTGTTTCAACGTCACATCCTGCCAGCCATTTTCTGTCCCATAATCCCTCTGTCTATAAAACCGCCATCTTTACATCAGTAAAATGTTCATTGTTCCCAAAAAGACTTTGAATCAGTTTCTTTATTTATTGTGTGTACGACAATATATGGGGACGGTCCCCAAACCTTTATCTGTTTTTTCTTCTTAATTGACTTTCCACTATATATATATATATATATATATATATATATATATATATATATAAATTTTACTAAAGCTTAGTATGCAAGATCATGTGTGCTGACTACAATATTTTTATGCTAATTGTTTTTAAAATGTTTATAAAATTAGATGAGGTCTGAAAGAACATTGCAGCATAGGTTGGTCGCCTTTGCATGCACATTTGTAAGTTAAAGTGATTATACCCACAGAATGTCTAATTTTTTGTATAATATTTGTGAAATTTTCTAGACAACTTGGCTTTTGTCATACTAGTAGATACTTCTGTGATCTGCTATAAAGTTAATTAAAGCTGTAAATATAAAATTGTGTTTGGTGTTTTTATTTATTAATTTATTTTGCAAGACTGAAATAAATACATAAAAATCTGGATTTGTACACGAAGAAAAATATAGTATGTGATTAATCGGAAAAATTGTATAATTCTGGAAATGTCCAAAAGAAGGAAATCCTTTTTATAGTGCTTATGCAGTGTGTTGGCTCAAAGAGGAGCACAGATTGTGAATATTCAAATTAATAGAATTAATTAACACAGTGTTAAAAATGACAAAAATCAATAACATGTCACCAGTCTCACTTGATGTAGCTATTAACTCTCCATTCTGGTATCAATGATTAAGGTGATATTGTGTGAATGATGCAACATACAAGTTAATGGGAAAGTTGTTAGTTTATTTCGCTGCCAGGAAGCTATATCTTACTTTCCAATAGAGGTTTCTAGGCCTGAGAAAGAAATTGCAAAAGCATCTAGGAGACTGAGATGAGAAATAAATTGGGAGTAGAAAATGGTCACTAAAGTGGAGTAGCCATTATAATAGCCATGTTGGCGTGAAACTTCACAAGGGGTTATCAACCCCTGAAATTTTATAAAAGCATTAAAATTTGTACAATACATTTAGGAGTGTTGCCCGAAATTGTAATATGCTGTATGTATGTTATTAAGAATATCTTTAATTAGATCTTCATTACTGTTTTGTTCAGAAAAGGAAATAATCTTATAATGTTACTGTCATTTGTGTTTTATAATCCCTGTAATTATGATTCCTGTTACAACCTAAAAATGTTCATGCTGGGTGAATTGCCAACTTTTGCTATTTTGAATAAGTACGAGTGTGTGAATTCGTATAAAAAGGATGAAGCACTAAATTCTATCTTGTGTTTCATGATTTCAAAGAAGTCTCACATTGTAATGAACCCTTTAATGACAGCAAATTAGAAAATGTGTTTATTTTTTAATTTTTTCTTTATTGACTTAAAGTGACCGATATTACATTTTTGTTATTTAAATGTTTTTAACAAACAGTCATAATTAAAAATAACACTGACAATAGAATATGACTGTATTCATATATAGACTACATAAAGTAAATGTTTTACAATATCATATAGTTTAAAGCACAACCCAAATAGGCTGTGGTAACTAAAAAAGCTTTTATAGACACCACTCATGTGGTGTAAACATTGAATTTTTTGTACTAGTGTTATAGTTGTTGGTTGTGAAGGATTTACGGCTATGTCTAGTGCTGTCATGGTTAAGGCTTTGGATTTCAAACCCTAAGGTTGTGTCTTCAAATCCTGTGACTGACACTGTGTGACCATGAGCATGTCACTTAACCTCCCTGGGCTGCAACTGAAAAAGCAAAAGAAGTTTAACCAATTTTATCTCAAATGTTGTAGTTATTAGCCAAATAGGTTAATAATAGTATTTCTTAAACACAACAATGTTGAAAGAAATAAATGATGTACTGTAGAATTAAAACCGATGTTTAGATCTCAAATAAAACTGTTGGCCATGATACATTATAGTTCATTGCGCTGCTTTGCCGAGAACTTAATGTTGTCAGAGAATATTGAACCATTATAATCTTCAGATACTACAGCTGTTAGGTCGTTTTTAGTGTAATGTAAATACTGAGTATATATATATTGGTTTATAATGGTATATATAATGGTTTAAAGAAAAACATCACTTGCTAAAAAAGGTAGGTGGGTCATTTAAGTTTCTGGGCAATATACTGTCACAAATTGTACCATTTTAATGTACGAGCCTTGCTGGTTTTGCAACTAAAACATGCTGGTTTTATCTAAGTACTTATATCAGTTTTGCGTACAAAACATACTGGTTATGCATATGCACCCCATTGCAGCTTTGTGTGATAACTATATTGGTTGTTAATGTGATCTTCAGCAGCAATGGGTGGGGCAAAAGTAAGGAACTCAAGGGCAGGTAGAGGCATTTCAAATTCATGAAAAGAAGTGGGTGGTAGAAGGAAGGAAATACTTGCTATTTTTTACACAATATGTTTGTGAAAGGACTTGGTGGTAATTACTTTTAACAGTATTTTGCCTTAAGCCTGAAAAGATCATGGGGCTGAAGTTAGGTACACATCTGGCTGGCTTTTTATTTGCTCCTATCTGCTGTGGCAGACAACCAGGGACCTTGACCAACTGGGATGCCTAGAACAGGGAAGGACTGGGAGAGGGACAATATATTCCCTTAGATGCAAGATGGCAGCCCCCCTGGATTCCATCAGGACCATGGATACGGAACTGGGAAGTTCAGCCCTATGGTCGTCTGTGGCCGCCACCAGGGGGTGCCTGGATAGTTCCTAATCCAAAGACAACAGCACTTCTGCCACACCAGGAAGTGCTGCCGGAACAGGAACGATGTACGACTGGAGTGCTTTCGTGTGCAAGGGCAGCGCCACCACACTAGGACCCTCACGGAGCACCTGGAGCACATCTGGGGCAGGTTAAAAGGGGCCACCTCACTCCATTTAGGAAGCTGGAGTCGGGTGGCAGTGGACAGAGCTTGCAGGAGAGGAGTGGAGGCAGCAGAAGAAAAGATGGACTGAGTATTGTGGTGGTTTGTGCACTGTGTTTGTGCAATGTCTGCAAAAAAGAAGTAAACGTGTGCGGTTTTGGACATCGTGAGCCTCAGTGTTTGTCTGTGTCTGGGCTGGTTTTCACACTACATAATCGCTTGCAGTCAGCCACGTACTCACAGAGCTTTTGCAAACCAGTTTCTTATTCTTTGTTAACAACAAGGCAAAACTATTCTATTTGTACATTAATCTGCATCATTACAAACTGATTCATTATTTGAAAAAATAAATATTACACATTTTGGACCTGCACAGGTCAAAAATGTTAAACTTAACTTTAATTTAACAAAGGAATTTGTTTTATCAACAAAAAAACTTTGAAAATTAATCAAGTCCAATGTAATTTAACCTTTACAGTGCACATTAAACATCACAGTAAATCAAATTAATCAGATATTAGAGTGTGAATATTTTGTCAGTTTCACCCAGGTACCCATGTTAGGCTAGGCAAAACTCAGCGGCATCTTAACAAAGGCATCTGCCTTGTCATAAAACTATGAAAGTTAAGGTGGCCCGATATACTGTAACTCATCCATGCAGGTTCAAAATGTGGAATATTTACCTTTTTAAATAATGGGGCAGTTCATAATTATGCCAATTACTGACACTGTAAATATCAGCATGGCACTCAAAAGAAGTGTAACTATATTGTTTTTATTGTGGGTTCCAATAACTTAGCGACATGTTGTTTGGAAAAGAGTAACTCTTTACTTGAACAGTCCTAAAAATGTACTTCTGGCAAAACATAAAATCCTCTTACAACTTCCTGTATGTAAATTAAGACATTACTATTAGCTGTTGAGTTCACAAATCAACATCAACTATCATTACAGTAACCAGTTGTGTCGAAATGTTGTGTGTTGGATATTTCAATTTCAATTTCCATTCTTTATTGTCACGTGTACAAGTACAAGTACCATGTACAATGAAATGCTTGCTTACATGTGCACCTGCAGACAGTGAACATAGACAAAAAAAACACACAATAAATGAATATAATAAGTAAATAAATAAAACCAGAATCCTAGGAATAAATAGAGACATCCACCAAGTATGTGTGCAGGAAGCGGTGAAGGTGACACAAGATTACTGATTGCTCATGAGTCTGATTGCAGTTGGGTAGAACCTGAACCTGAACCTGGTCCCACCTGATACGGTTCACTTTCCTGAGACAGCATGTAGTGTTGATGTCATGGATCGCAGGGAGCTGTGTGCCCATGATCTGCTGTGCTGTGTTCACCATACGCTGCAGAGCTCTGCATTCCTGAACTGAGCAGTTGCTGTACCAGGATGTGATGCATCCTATCAGGATGGATTCCACAGTACACTTGTAGAATCTGCACAGGGTTGTGGGGGGCATTGAGGCTTTAGATAGATAGATAGAGATAGATACTTTATTAATCCCAAGGGGAAATTCACATACTCCAGCAGCAGCATAATGATAAAAAACAATATTAAATTAAAGAGTGATAAAAATTCAGGTAAAACAGACAATAACTTTGTATAATGTTAATGTTTACCCCCCCACCCCAGGTGGAATTGAAGAGTCGCATAGTGTGCGGGAGGAACAATCTCCTCAGTCTGTCAGTGGAGCAGGACAGTAACAGCAGTCTGTCGCTGAAGCTGCTCCTTTGTCTGGAGATGATACTGTTCAGTGGATGCAGTGGATTCTCCATGATTGACAGGAGCCTGCTCAGTGCCTGTTGCTCCGCCACAGATGTCAAACTGTCCAGCTCCGTGCCTACAATAGAGCCTGCCTTCCTCACTAGTTTGTCCAGGCGTGAGGCGTCCCTCTACTTTATGCTGCCTCCCCAGCACACCATCGCGTAGAACAGGGCACTTGCCACAACCGTCTGATAGAACATCTGCAGCATCTTATTGCAGATGTTGAAGGACGCCAGCCTTCTAAGGAAGTATATGTCCTCTCTTGCACAGAGCATCGGTATTGGCAGTCTAGTCCAATTTATCATCCAGCTGCACTCCCAAGTATTTATAGGTCTGTACCCTCTGCACACAGTCGCCTCTGATAATCACGGGGTCCAGGAGGTGCCTGGGTCTCCTAAAATCCACCACCACCTCCTTGGTTTTGCTGGTGTTCAGGTGTAAGTGGTTTGAGTCGCACCATTTAACAAAGTCCTTGATTAGGTTCCTATACTCCTCCTCCTGCCCACTCCTGATGCAGCCCACGATAGCAGTGTTGTCAGCAAACTTTTGCACGTGACATGACTCTGAGTTGT
Organism: Polypterus bichir lapradei; assembly: GCA_026402145.1. Taxonomy (NCBI): domain Eukaryota; kingdom Metazoa; phylum Chordata; class Cladistia; order Polypteriformes; family Polypteridae; genus Polypterus; species Polypterus bichir. The sequence continues at coordinate 43,072,230 of JANRMT010062837.1, read as the reverse complement.
ATTGGAAGTCCGATGTATATTGGCTGAACAGGACTGGAGAAAGTACAGTCCCCTGCGGCGCTCCTGTGTTGCTGAGCACAATGTCAGACCTGCAGTTACCAAGACGCACATACTGTGGTCTGTCTGTAAGATAGTCCACGATCCATACCGCCAGGTATGAATCTACTCCCATCTCTGTCAGCTTGTCCCTAAGGAGCAGAGGTTGGATGGTGTTGAAGGCATTAGAGAAGTCCAGAAACATAATTCTTACAGCACCAGTGCCTCTGTCCAAGTGGGAGAGGGATCAGTGTAGCATATAGATGATGTCATCCTCCGCTCCCACCTTCTCCTGGTATGCGAACTGCAGAGGGTCGAGGGTGTGGCGGACCTGTGGCCTCAGGTGGTGAAGCAGCAGCCCCTCCATGGTCTTCATCACATGTGACGTCAGAGCGACAGGCCAGAAGTCATTCAGCTCACCAGGACATGATACCTTTGGGACTGGGGTGATGCAAGATGTTTTCCAAATCCTCGGGATTTTCCCCTGTTCCAGGCTCAAGTTGAAGATGCGCTGTAGAGGACTCCCCAGCTCCAGCACACAGGCCTTCAGCAGTCTCTCCATTTCCGCCCGAGGAGGGATGTAAACAATAACAACAATGATGTGTCCAAACTCTCTGGGCAAGTAATAGAGATGCAGACTTACGGCCAACAGTTCGATGTCCCTGCAGCAAGTGGAGATTTTGACGTTTACATGTCCAGAGTTGCACCACCTTGTATTCACATAGAGAGCGAGTCCTCCTCCTTTCCGCTTCCCGCAGGTATTTGCGTCTCTGTCCGATCTAACTGTGCTAAACCCGGGTAGCTCCACGTTAGCATCTGGGATGGTAGTTGGTAGCCACGTTTCACAAAAACACAACAAACTGCATTCTCTGTAGGTCCTGACATTTTTCACCAGCGCGGCCAGTTCCTCGATCTTATTTGGTAGTGAGTTCACATTTGCCAGGATCACAGAAGGCACCAAAGGCTTGAAACGCCACTTTCTCGCAAGCCACTTTGCTTTTAGTTTAGCTCTGGCTCTGCTGCCACGATACTGCCTTCTTACCTCATCAGGTAAATAGGGAACCACAGCAGCACAGGCATTTGTTCTCAGCACTTGAAGTTTACTACTTGAATAGACAAGTCTCGGCGTGTAAAAATCCATGTCCAAGTAGTAAAAATTAGTAAAAATTGTCCAGGGAACAAATCCACTTAAAAGAAAGTGATAGGAGTGATCAGTAAAATAGAGAAAAAAGGTAGAAAAATAAAGTCGTACACGGAGCTGCTGGAAAGGCTGTCACTCACGGCGGTGCCTGAGTCAGATATTTGCTCAGCCTTCTGAGGAAGTAGAGGCGTTATTGGGCTTTCTTGACTACTGCCGCAGTGTGACTTGACCATTTAAGGTCATCAGTGAGGGTGACTCCGAGGAACCTAAAGCTGCTGACCTGCTCCACAGCCTCACCTCCAATGTAAATGGAGCTGTGCTCTGTTGCCTGTTTGCCTGTTTAATACTATTGGCGTCAGTAGTAAAAATAAAAGTAGAATATTATGCCTTGTTATTGTGTGAATAAACACAGTTGCTGGTTGCAAGCAAACATGTAGATGACAGTGAAAACGAAGACAGCGGAATTCGTCTCCTTGTGTTCATTTCAGACTCAAGGTCAAATACTCTTAAAAATAATTGCCACCAAGCCCTTTTGCAAACTTATTTTGTGAAAAAGAAAATAGCATACGAGCGCAAACCAATGAAGTTCACTCACAAACCAAAAACAAACACACCTGAACCAGTGATATAAATATGCAAATCAATACAGTTCATATGCAAACTAGTAGTATATATATACAAGAAAGTATTGTTCACATGCAAACAGATAACAAACCAATATAGTTCATATGAATGAAACCAGTACTGTATGAAGTATGCATGCAAACCAGTAGTGTTTACATGTAAACCAATAGATTATGCACAAAAATGTATGATTTATGGCCAGTTTGGCCGCCTCATAGGGTTGTGTTAATTCTAGCGGTGACAGAGAAACAAGGAATTCGCAGTTGAAAAAGAATTTTAATGCATTTTGATTTGTGACCTGTAAAAAGACATAACTGCACAGACACAAGACACACGTTCAAAAGGCTTATTTTTATTAAGGACAGTACCTTCACAATAAAACTATTATTTTTTCTTTATTATTTTTAGTACAATTCTAGAAAAAAACAATTTTTCAGCAGTTAAATGATTACTGATCAAATATTCTTTTCTTGATAGGTTTAACTCAGGTTTTTGAACAAATCATAATACAGAAACTGGTTAAATCAGTAAATGACTTGTGGGTTAATATGGACATAGGCCACATGTCTACTCTTGTTCTCTTAGACCTGAGCTCAGCAATTAAATCCATGGACTTGGACTAGAGTATTCTTGTTTTCATGTTTCAGCCAGCATTTTTCCCTTGGCTGTTGTTCACAGTTATATTTCATGTCTGTCTTGTTTAATGTTGTACCATTTAATTGTATTAATATTTATTTTATTTATTATGTATATTTTTCTGTGTGTATGTTAGAAAAGGGGAAGGGCCTTGTGCTTTGTGGGTGGTCCTGCAAGGAGTCACCTGCCCGTCACCTCTAGGAAAAGCCCTCCACCCTATTTAAGGTAAGACCTCCCAATGATTCCTCACTATTCATTGAACGTTGAATATTGAATATTCATTGAAATTGAATGGAGAGTGTATTGGTGAGTAACCATGCTTTTGCTTTGCTTTGTGTTTTCTGAGTTTTTGACCCTGTGCTTTGTTTTTGATTATGCCTCTTGGATTCTGTTTTGGAGCTGTGCTTACTGATTTTTTTTTTGAACCTCTGCTCTGTCTTGACTGCAATTTTTGGGATTCTGTATTTGGACTTGTTTGCTATGTTCGTCTTGCCTTTCAGGCATCTCCTTGGGCTCTTTGAATCTTTGTGCTAGCACAACCTTTTTTTGTGAAAATAAATCCTTATTTTTATCAAGATGTGTCTTGGCCCTATGAGTTTCTAGTCAGGGTATTTTGGTGTTTTCCCCCCTGGAGTGGGCAACTTTGCAAATATTTCTTGCAGTTATGGAGCTACCACAGTTATAACAAGTGCCATAATAAAAGTATTTCCTTCTTGTGGAGGCTTAAATGCCGACTACCAAGGTGCACAGGCATTTTCAAATTTGGTTTGAAAACAGAAACTCTAAAGGATATAAAAGTAATATTTTTTTGCTGACGATTGATAAACCATACCCTTGATATTTTGGCTTCAGTAGTTTTAAATATTACTATTGTCATTGGTAGAGGGTATGACGGGAGTCAAGAGGAAATGTTAGGGTGCCAGCTGGGCCACCTTGCTTATGCAAAATAATAAAGTGACTTAAAGTAACAAGTGCTTGATGGCATAATAAGGAAAGAAAAACAAAATTTAGCCACCGGCATTAGTTTATAGACTCTGGAGAGTGGTCAGGCTTTTGGGTTGGAGCTTGTAGCATGGGTGGCTCATCTCCAGAATGAGATGCCTCATTCTCGGAGTGCTTTGTTTTAATAGCTCCTGGGCTGGAAAGGGCAGGGACCTCAATGGGCATCTTCTCAATGGGCAGGGACCTTAATGGACATCTTCTCTGAGCTGTGACTGACAAAAGAGACAGAAGAGTCAGCAATCACACTCCCTGTTGTCCCAAGGTGGTAGTGTTTACCTTTGCTGAGCCTGGCAGGTGACCCTCTGATGTGAATGTGTGGCACTATATAGTTACCAATAGAGTGACTGCCTTACATCAGTTTTAAAATGTATGAAACACTGTAGACAAAAAAGGGGGGAGGGATTTTTAGAATAGTAAAGGCTAGGAACAAGACTGGGAAGGATTTTAGTTAAAATAAAGAAGATAAAAGATGAGCAAGATGTTTTCTTAAAAGAGCATGATAGGAGCAATAAAAGATGGAAGAGGTACTTTGAAAAGCTGTTGAATGAAGAAAATCCAAGGGTAGTATCTGGGGATGGAGTGCTGAAGTACTAGTACCAAGAATAAGTAGGGAGGAACTTGTGAAAAAAATAATTTGGATATTTTAAATGCTTTTGAAAAATGCATTCCCCAAAACAGCATGGTTGTTGCACCAAGGACATTTTCTTAAATTTCAAGAAAAGGAATCAGTTTACATTGACTGAACCCAAGTGAAATTGGCAGAATGTTTTGTTAAAGAAAATAAAATCCTAAAAGTCAAATAAATCCATAAATAATGGTTGCCTAATTGAAGATAAATGAGAACTTAACATCTCTTAGCAACTCTTGGCAAATGTTTATGAATGTGTGATGGTTTTCTTCTCAGATCTTCTTTGCAAATGTATAACCTTACATTAAATATACTGTAGATTGCCAGGATCCCTGTAAATGAAATCTGTTGCTGTGTCACATTCTGCTGAGAATAAAAGTTCCTCTCATTTTGAAGGGCTGGAGAAATGAAAATTTTATTACCTCTTGATGTACTTTTTGAAGGTAATAAGCTTGCTTTACAGCAAAATTGGTTAACATGGCTACGAGGATGTAAAGTACAAATTCTTTTGATATTAAAGAAATCACACAGTATATACTAAAAGGAGTAAGGATATAAATAATGTAACTCATGTTATACATGAAGAAATAGAGTTTGGAAAAACAAGAAAGGGGGTCACTTTCTCTGAGCTCATGATGCAGAATAAATGTTAATCTTTTTCTCAAAGTAAAAAAAGAAAGACTTTAAGGTAATGCTTCTGTATTTATTATGGAATTATAAAAATAGGCACTAATGTGCAATAACCTTGAAAAGACACGTTTTTATATAAAAATACATTTTGGCAGTTTCTGCATAATTACATAATCCATTATGTATGTATGCATGCATGTATGAACGCTTTTAACAAGTCATGTACATGAAAAGCTTTGAATCTGATATTTTCCTTACATAATAGCACAAGTTAGTGTTTAGGTCCAGGTTTGATTTTCAATGTCTGTGCTGTCTCTTTAGATTTAGAATGCGTTTTCCATGTTTACATGGATTTCTTCTTTGGACTGTGGTTTCCCTTCACAGTATAAAGAGACATGTACATACTGAATAGGAGAGTAGTTCACACAATAGGTGTCCCAGTTTTTACAAATATATTAGCAGTAGTATTACTCATGAAAGTTTCTTCTTTAATTGCAAGTTCAACTACTGTAGAAGTGAATTCAGCGCTCAGTCAGCCATGGTATGAGCTGGAATTTCATTGTTCAAATGAGCAGCTTCAGTGTTGCAGCACTTGGAAGGTTCCTGTGTGGAGAGCACTTTAAATATGAGAAAAGTGCTATATAAAAGTAAAGAATTATTATTATTATTATTATTTGGTATTGGATTTATAATCCTGACTTAAAAACATAAAATAAATCCTAGTCATCTAGGATTCAGTCACTCAGTTAGGGGGGTATAGCACCTTGAAAGGGTTTCAGTGTACTTTCAAACATTAGTGCAGAATGTACCATTAACCAGTATATCTACTTTTAAGAAAACATGTGGCTTTCAACATTCTGACACATTTCATAATGTGAAACACTTTAATTATGTCATGTCTTAATCTCATTTGGCATTCAACTGCTTCAGTGTTTCCTCTTAGCTCAAACCCTGCTGATATGGTTATGAACACTTTTGATTTGGAGCTGAATTTTTTCTGTGCCATTCTGACTATGGAGGCGATTGACTTGGTTAAGGTTTAACAATTTCTCTTTAGTTTAGGATTCTTGCTTGATTTTGTTATGTTTTAACAAATGATTATTTGCCTTATTATTTAATAAGAAGGTTTGATTAACCGAATAATGTACAGTATTTGTTTATTAATTATTTACTGGCTGTGTTTTCTTTAGAATAAGGATAACAAGGACTTATGATTCAGCACTCACAGAATGGGTATGCGTAACAGATTGAAGATATAAAACAGACAACAACCTACTTGATAGTGTCTTCTTTCTTTCCATCTTAGAACAGCATAGGCTTTCATGACTAGGAAATGTTCTGCTTGGACAGAGAATGAAGACCATTTTAATACTGCTATAGCTATGAGAGTCCAGGTTGTATACTTTATGTAGAAATTCTGTCTTTGCTTCCGCTTATGGTATAACACTTAGATTATATTGAATAGTAGACCATCTTGCTATTTTGCCTGTGGTTTCCTGTTTCGGAATTAAGAACAATTCATTAATTCCAGGTCAGTAAAGGTGAGAAGATATTCTCAATAGGGTCTGTGCATATTCTTGTAGTCTTAGGTGAAACAACACTATATGAGCAAGGGTGTGCCTTAGTAGCTGAAGCCTCAACTCCCCAGTGGGAATAAGACACGTGGGAACATAGTTTTAACAGATAGTCTGTACATAGTTTAGCATTTTGTAAATAAGCACTATAGGTAAATATGTACCTTAGTGGCTGAAGCCCCAACTGCCTAGTGGGCACACCACTGCTGACAGTCCTAGAGACCAAGAGAAGGTACAGTATATTACTACAGTTTGGAGGATATGCTTCCACATAGCAAAGAACCTTACACATGCATTCCTGGAATTAGGGTATTAACTTTTCCCTAGTCTTTTTCTAATCTCATTACGTAATACTAGTGTCATTAATCTTAAAATTGCATTCAGTACAACAGCCTTACACTTGCATTAGAGATCCTAAGCATTTCATCTTTTCACTTGTATCTAACATTCAGTAGTCTTTTAAATTACACCTCCATTGTTGTGGACAGTGAAGCGTTAATTTAGGACATCCAAATGCTATTCCCAACCCAGCACTCTGGGTTAGTACTGCTACAACAGAGCTCCAGAGTTGTGGGTGGAAACCTCAACTCTGTCATAGAGTTTTCACATTCTCCCTGTGTTAGCCTGGGTCTTTTTCAAGATACTTTGGTGTTCTGCCTGTATCACAAAGATATATATGATAGGCTACATGGCTACTTAAACTTTTGAGTGTGGGTGTGTGTGATTATGCTGTGTTTTGACCTTGTGATTAGTCCAGTCTTGCATTGTGGATTATGTTGCCAGGATAGGCTATGATCCTCTGAAACCCCTGACTAGATTATCAGTTTCTATAATGAATGGAAAGGATTTTTGCTTCCTCTGAAAACCAATAAATTGAGGATTTTGGGTTCCTCTAGGCAAGTTAACTCCTCTCAGGACTACCCAAGAAAGACATAAATCATTTGCAACGAGTGCAGAATGCAGCTGCTAGAATCCTAACTAAGAAAAGAAAATCAGAACACATTTCTCCAGTTTTAATGTCACTACACTGGTTACCTGTGTCATTCAGGATTGACTTTAAAATTCTGCTTATGGTTTATAAAGCCTTAAATAATCTCGCCCCATCTTATATATCGGAATGTCTGACACCCTATATTCCAAATCGTAACCTCTGATCCTCAAATGAGTGTCTCCTTAGAATTCCAAGAACAAAACTTAAAAGAAGTGGTGAGGCGGCCTTCTGCTGCTATGCACCTAAAATCTGGAATAGCCTGCCAATAGGAATTCGCCAGGCTAATACAGTAGAGCACTTTAAAACACTGCTGAAAACACATTACTTTAACATGGCCTTTTCATAACTTCACTTTAACTTAATCCTGATACTCTGTATGTTCAATTTCCTCATAATAACTATTCATGGTGGCTCTAAAATCCGTACTGACCCCTGCTCTCTCTTCTGTTTCTTTTTCCGGTTTCTTTGTGGTGGTGGCCTGCCCCACCTCCACCTACTCAAAGCCTCATGATGCTCCAACAATGATGGATGGATTAAAAGGCAGAAGTCCACGTGACCATCATCATCAAGCCCTTCCATGAGAACCCTAAATCCAAAGAGGACTGTTTCATTTATGTTAGGTAGAATGCCCAGAGGGGACTGGGCGGTCTCATGGTCTGGAATCCCTACAGATTTTATTTTTTTCTCCAGCCGTCTGGAGTTTTTTTTTTTGTTTTTTCTGTCCCTCCTGGCCATTGGACCTTACTCTTATTCGATGTTAATTAATGTTGATCTATTTTGTTTTCTTATTGTGTCTTTTATTTTTCTATTCTTTATTATGTAAAGCACTTTGAGCTACTGTTTGTATGAAAATGTGCTATATAAATAAATGTTGTTGTTAACAATGGCATTTTTATTTTTCCCTATATCTTTGTTTCTATATCAATCGTCTTTATTTATCACCACCATCTCTAATTTTAGCAGTTTCAGTGTCACAGTGTGCACTGTAATATGTACTTCACTTGCTCCTTTCTTCAGAATCGTTTTCTCCATATATCACTATTTAGGTTGCTTAACTGAGATGCTTTGTTTTCTTTTAGGAAACAAAAGCAGCTACTTGTTGGTTCCAGGGAAAATTCACCTTTATTTTGATTTTATGACAACTCACTAAGCAGATATTCCAGCAAAAGCTGAACAGCCTCCTATGAAGATTCAGTATATCAAACTGCAGGTCATCACATAATCAGTTCATTTACAAATTACCATAGCTGGTCAGAGTCTGAATAACACATTGAAGTGGTATTATAGGTACAGACTATTAGAGCCACATAACTGTGCACAGTTGGTGATATTACTAAGAAATAAAGAATACAATTACATTTCTAAAAATGAATGTATAGCTCATATCTATCTTTATGAAAGACCTTCACTCTCAGTGTGCTTAATCTTATTTGTCAGTAGGAAAACATTATTTTAACTAAAGTTGAATAAAGTTATTTTAATTAAAAACCATATGTTTAAACCTTCTTAAAATAATTAGAATATATCTACCTTATTTGTCAAAGAACCACATAAATAAAAAAGACGATAGAGTCAGGGATGAAACTCTGACAGCTCCATAACAATATTATTAGGTGAAACATATTCACTCCAAAGTCCTGCTCTGAGATCAGAAATGATTGCTCATAATGGCAGTGACACAAGTGCCATCAATGGACTTAAAATATTAGTAATGTAAACAATCATTTGAGGGAAAATGATGTGTGGACAAACATGAATATAACAATTTCATACTGAGCCTTTAATAAAATGTTATGTAAGAAAGTGCCACATAAAAGTAATCCTGTATGTCTATATATTATATGTAAAAAGACTTCATAATAAGTAATAAGACTTCAATCAATTAATGCACTTAATACCCAGATATCAGACACATGCATATACTGTACATATTTAGAATATATCAAACATACTAGTAAATATCAAAAGATCAACCATTAATTTAACCAATGTCATGCTCAACACATCACAGATGAACAGAAGACATCTCAAAAGATATTTAATATATATTGCATGCATATTCATACAGCATTCATTTACACATGTTACACACTGCAAACATTTCTGGATATAGCATAGCTTTCTGCTATATGCTAATGTTAAATATACACACAATATTCAAAGTTGTGAAATCTAAAGCGTCATCTGTAAGCTGCACATAAATATAAGGAAAATTGGTCTTTTTCATATTTCATATATTCAGTTATTAGTTTTATTTTGTGATATGATGCCAGGGCAGTTAGATCCTTATTATTTCTGGAATTTATATATTTTTTATTTATCTTGTAAGCACCTTTCATTGTCATGACATTCTATGTTATCGCTGTATGCTTTCCATTGTTGCTTAGAGTGTAGTGGACTTTGGGACATTGGAAGCAAAGAACTGTCTGTCTCTAAATTCTGTCACATTCCTACAGAGAATTTACCATATTTTGAGCTGGGTTTTGATGCCAACTGCTGCATCTTGTCTGCACCATTTCTAGCTTTCTTAAAGGGAACTGCTATAGTTTTGCCACAAAATGCTAAAAGGAGAGCTAAACGGTATAAAGAAAGATTAGGTCACTCAAGATACTTAACTAGTACATTTATTCAACCTATTATAGTTCGTCCTGGGTATGATGTTAAACTGCATCCGGCCCTGGAAGTGGTCCTCCAACTTGCAGGGAAATCATGGGGGTTGGTGGCAGGATTGGCACTCCAGCCACTGTAAAAAAACTTCACAAAGCTCCAAGACTACAGAAAAGACTCCTTTTTGCTCTCCGTAAGAGTAGCTCTGCTGCAGCCATCCATAGGAAGGCTGCTTGTATCATTAAGGAGATGGGGGAAAGCCCTCGGGAGCCCCATCTCCGGAAGAGTCGAAACTGTTGGTGAGCCAATAGGGTCAGGTCTGTTGGGGATCGGAACTGGTGTGGTGCTGAGGCATCGCCCGCTGCATGGCAGTACTCGGGTCCCAATTTGAGGCGGCCCATACGGGTGGGCGCATGGAACGTCTTGTCTCTCCAGCAAGATGATCATCTTCCTCTGCTGTTGGAGGAGCTGCGTAAACTCCATATTTCACTGGAGGCACTCTCTGAGGTGCGCAGACCAGGGACTGGCCAGATCTCTATAGGTGGATACACCCTTTATTGGTGTTGTCGGTCTGATGGCTGTCATACTTGGGGAGTAGCTGTTGCTGTAGCGGATTGGTTTCTTCCAATGGTGTCCGATGTCACTTCTTTTAACAAATGTATTATCAGACTCAGATTACGGCACAGTCTGGGTGCCTTGTCTGTTGTATCAGTGTATGCTCCAACCGCAGTGAGTGATGTCTTAGTGAGGTAGACATTTTATTCTCAGCTTCGCTTGGTGGTTCTTGGGTGCCCACAAGGTGACACTCCTCTGGTCATGGGTGACTTCAGTGCAACCACTGGCACTGACAGGCCTGGCTATGAGGATTGTCTCGGTCCCCATGGGTCTGGTGACCGTGGTGAAAGTGGCTCCATGTTCCTTGACTTTGCAAAAGGTCAGGGGCTGCGAATCGCTGGTTCCTGGTTCCAGCGCCCTGAACCTCATTGTTGGACTTGGTACTCCAATACTGGTGGTGCGGTGAAGGAGATCGATCACATCCTCAGACGTGCCCAGTTTGTGAATTCTGACCACAGACTCGTTGTTACTCTTCAATCTAGCTTAGGTCCAATAGGTTACCATCTACTAGGAAAATGAGCCTGGACTTGGCTAGACTCCAAGAACAGGCAGTTTCTAATGAGTTTGCATGCAGTTTGTGTGAGGAACTTTCAGATTTGGGTACGACTGCTGATCTTAATGTGATGTGGGAGACCTTCTGTGACAAGACCCTGGAGGTTGCTGAGGGTTGTGTTGGTTTTACCGGTGTTCCCAGAAGGAAGTGTTTCATCTCGCAGGGCACCCTGGATATCATTGAGAGGAGTTGCAGCGCACGGATCAATGGCAATTCTGGTCTGTACCGGGAACTGAGAACTGGACTGCTGCGAGGGCTCTGAGGGCAGACAAAGAGGCGTTTGTTAGAGGAATCTGTGAGCAAGTGACACACCATCTGTGGTCTAGCGACCCATGCCCTGCTTACAGAGGAATCAAAGCATTATGCACATCTGAATCTGTTCCTCGGAGAGTCGCATTCAGGGCAGCTGATGGAACGGTCCTTATGGATGACACTGCAGTTGTGACCCGCTGGGCTGGCTACTTTGAGCAGTTGTTGAAAGCTGATCCCCTGGCTAGGACTTTGGATATCTCTTATCTCTGGGTCCACGGTTCTTGAGGCTGATCCTCCAATTAGCTGTAAACCACCCAATCTCACTGAGATTGCACAGGTGGTGAACCAGCTGAGGGAGGGAAAGGCTGCATGGATCTGTGGTATCCAGGGTGAACTTCTCCAGGCTGGTGGTTAGGCTGTCCTCCTGACATTGCAAGCAATCTTTGCTTCCATTTGGGAGACTAGCATCATCCCAACTGACTGGGAAACGGGACTTGTCCCTATCTGGAAAGGGAAGGGTGATCGCCTGGATTGCAGCAATTACAGGGGGATAACACTGCTCTCAGTGCCGGGTAAGGTCCTTGCTAGGGTCATCCTCAATAGGATCCGTGATCATTTGCTCACCTACCAGCGACCGGAACAGTCTGGTTTTACACCTAAGAAGTCTACCATCGACCGCATCCTGGCACTGAGGGTTCTCATGGAGCGCGAATGCGAATATCGGCAGAGTTTCTTTGTAGCCTTTGTCGATTTTCACAATACGTTCAACTCAGTTGATCGAGCTGCCCTCTGGGACATCCTGAGGATTTGCGGGATCCCCTCAAGGTTGCTGGATATCATGGCTGGCCTGTACACTGGTACTGTGAGTGCTGTGCAGAGTGGAGGCAGGACCTCTGTGTTTTTCCCAGTTGATTCTGGGGTTCGTCACGGGTGTGTTCTTGCTCCTACTCTGTTCAGTGCTTGTATAGACTGGGTGTTGGGCAAGGTTGTGGGGTCCAGTGGCTGTGGGGCATCTGTTGGTGAAGAAAGGTTCACGGATCTTGACTTTACGGACGATGCTGTGATCTTTGTGGAGACAATGGAGGCTCTGATCAGGGCACTCGAGAGACTGAGAGAGGAGTCTAAGTGTCTAGGCCAGGCCTTTAATGACCTCTTGGGCACAGCCATAAGGAGTGTGTCTGTTTGCTGAGAGCATGGGGGGTCATGAGGTTGCTGGAAAGGGGTGTGTGGTGCTCCCGATATCTATGCAAAAGGACGAAGGTCCAAGTCTTTAGAGTCCTGGTGCTTCTTCTCTTGCTATACAGTTGTGAGACATGGACGCTATCCAGTGATCTGAGACAAAGACTAGACTCCTTTGGTACTGTGTTTCTCTGGAAAAATCCTTAGGTACCATTGGTTTGACTTTGTGTCGAATGAGCAGTTGCTCATGGAGTCCCGAATAAGGCACATTACCTGCATTGTGAGGGAGTATCAGTTACGGCACTACGGCCATGTGGCACATTTACCCAAGGGTAATCCGGCTTGTAAGATCATCATTGTTGGGGACCCAAGTGGCTGGACCAGGCCAAGGGGTCACCCACGTAACACCTGGCTGCGGCCGATAGAGGGTCATTTCCGAAGGGTGGGACTAGACCGCGTGTCTGCCTGGGGGGCAGTTGCAAACCAGGATCCTGAGTTGTTTCGTTGTGTAGTGGGTGCGGTAACGCACTGTACCAGTGCATGCTCCCCAACTTGACTTGATAGTGCAGCAACACACAATGGTGAACAGGCCTCAAAATAAACAAAAACCTAACTAAGGCTTCACTAGTCAGCCTCTGGAATAGGCCTCACTCCAGGAAACAAGACTCCACACAAAAGGCAGGCTTTCACTCCTACATCGATTCAATATTCGGAACTAGCTTAAAAGAAAAAAAAAAAAAAAAAAAAAATTAAATATCTCCAAAATGTGCTTCAAAGAAGATGGGAAAAACATTAAGCCTTTGGATTGGAAATACAAGAACAATACAAATATTTAAAATGAAAGAATTTATTTAAACACAATCAAAAAGAGAACAATAAATGAAAAAAGCAAAACTGGGGGAAAAACAGTTGCCTATCCAATGCAAATAAGTCCAAATCCAAAAAGCCAAAGACAGAATCAAAAATTCACAAAAAAAAGAATAAGAAAATTCAACAATATTCATTCTTATCGACCTTATTCCTCCAATGACAATGAACCTCTAAAGGAATTCCCAGCTTGAAGTATACAGTGTGACGCATGAGATATTGTCTTGCACCCCAAAGACAAGGCTGAGTCTCAGTACTTTAGCAAAACCAACTTTATTCCACTCGAAAACAGGAACAGCAAGGTTATTTATTGTAGTGGGATTCTACCATTTTTCTATACACAGACACAGCAAACAGGCAGGGTCGGGACCAGGGCAGTGGCCAAGTTATAATGTTTCCTGCATCACCCATCGGGCGACCAGAGGTTTGTGTGTGGCAGCAGTCAGCTTGTAGTTGTTTCTGTGGTGCTGCGAACCTGTGGTTGCCTTGGTAATGGACAAGCAACCCTCAACAGATGAGGCAGTCACGGTTCTGCGTTTTGTCCTGCTGGGCAGAGACTCAAAAGAGTGCAGAAATCTCACAACAGGTTGAAGATAATCCCTCAGCAGTGACATAATGGTGGCCAAACCTCTTGGGGTTCCACTCACAGAAAACAAGGAATGTATCCTTTAAGCACATATACACAATACATAAATCTTAAACAGTATTGATAGAAATTATATAGAAACAAAAAATGTATGAAAATTTTTTAAAAATGACATAATAAAATAGAAATAAAAAAAGCCAGTGAACAAACTCTGGACAAAAACATAACATAACCAAATTAAAGCACAAAAACTAAATTATTCTAAGCAAAGATGAAAAAAGTAATTACTAGGCAAAAAAAAGCAGAAGAGGAAATGTTTTTATATTATATATATATATATATATATATATATATGTTGTGGAAATAACATGCCTTGACACTAGCAAAAAGGTTTGGGGCAGCCTCCCTGTATATTTGAAGTTTGGCTGAAAAATAGGCAAAAAAGGTAAATGATAGGTTGGTACAGCTATGAGTCCCAAACAAAACTGGTTGGCAGAAGGAATATGGCAGTTTTTAAATCAGACAGGGGAAATGTCATCTGGAAAGGAACCCGGAAGTGGCGTCATCAAGTACAGTCAGAATTTCCTGTGTTTGGTCTTCAGGGACAAAACAACAAAAATAACATTTATTTCTATAGCACATTTTCATACAAACAATGTAGCTCAAAGTGCTTTACATGATGAAGAAAGACAAAATAGACAAAATAAATAATTAAAATTATGGAACACTAATTAACATAGAATAAAAGTAAGGTCCGATGGCCAGGGAGGACAGAAAAAACAAAATCTGCAGGGGTTCCAGGCCACGAGACCACCCAGCCCCCTCTAGGCATTCTACCTAACATAAATGACCTCAATCAGTCCTCATTGTATTCAGGGTTCACATGGAAGAATTTGATGATGATAATCATGTGGACTTCTGGCCTTTAATCCATTAATATAGGGACATCATGGTGCTTTGATTAGGTGGTGGAGGCACAGATCTCCACCACAGAAAACCAGAAAAAGAACAGCAGAGAAAGTAGGGGTTAGTATGGATTTTGGAGCCACCATGAATAATAATGATAATTAATTGAATATACAGAGCATTAGGATTTAACTAAGATGAAGCTATGAGAAAGCCATGTTAAGGTAATGTGTTTTCAGCAGTGTTTTGAAGTGTTCCACTGTATTAGCCTGGCAAATTCCTATTGCAAGCTATTCCAGATTTTAGGTGCATAACAGCAGAAGACCACCTCACCATTTCTTTTAAGTTTAGCTCTTGGAATTCTAAGTAGACACTCATTTGAATATCTAAAGTTACGATTTGGAGTGTAAGGTGTAAGACATTCCAAAATATAAGACGGAGCGACATTATTTAAGGCTTTGTAAACCATAAGCACTATTTTAAAGTCATTTATAAATGGCACAGATAACCAATGTAGTGCCATAAAAACTGGAGAGATGTGCTCAGATTGGCAGCTGCATTCTGCACTCATTGCAATCGATTGATGTCTTTTTTTGGTAGTCCTGAGAGGAGTGCGTTACAGTAATCTAGCTGACTGAAAACAAAAGCGTGAATTAATTTTTCAGCATCTTGCAATGTTATAAGAGGTCTAACCTTTGCTATATTTCTTAAGTGACAAAATGCTGTCCTAGTCATCTGATGAATATGTGATTTAAAATTCAGGTCAGAGTCAATACTTACCCCTAAATTCTTTACCTCCATCTTGATTTTTAATCCTAATGCATCAAGTTTATTTCTAATAACCTCCTTATATCTATTATTGCCAATCTCTAAAATTTCTGTTTTCTCTCTATTTAGTTTGAGAAAATTACTACTCATCCATTTGGTAACACAATGGTAACACATTGTATCAATGAATCAACAGTGTTGAGGTCGTCAGGCACTATTGATAAATACAGTTGTGTGTCATCAGCATAGCTGTGGTAGCTCACTTTACACCTTGAGATAATCTGACCTAAAAGAAGCATGTAAATCAAAAAGAGCAGCGGACCCAGGATAGAGCCTTGTGGAACACCATACAAAATATTGTGTCTTTGAAGTATAATTACCACAACTAACAAAGAATTTTCTACCTGCCAGGTAGGATTCAAATCAATTTAAGCCACTGCCAGAGAGGTCCACCTATTGACTAAGGCGATTTCTAAGAATATTGTGATCAATGGGTTTAGCTTTAAGTTTAGGTTTATTTGTCATATATAGGTTAACACAGGGCCAACATACAATGAAATGTGTATGACGAGAAAAACAAGTCACTAAGCCTAGATCCAATTAAGCTAAAAAATAATTTAAAATAATTTAAAAAAAAATTACAAGTTAAAAACAGACTAGCTATATAAAATAAAAAGTGCACATTTTAAAGGAAGTTATTGAGCAATATGAGTTGAATGAGCAGCAACAACAACATTTATTTATATAGCACATTTTCATACAAAAAATGTAGCTCAAAGTGCTTTACATAATGGAGAATAGAAAAATAAAAGACACAGTAAGAAAATAAAATAAGGCAACATTAATTAACATAGAATAAGTAAGGTCCAATGGCCAGGGTGGACAGAAAAACAAAAAAAAACTCCAGACAGCTGGAGAAAAAAATAAAATCTGCAGGGATTCCAGACCAAGAGACCGCCCAGTCCCCTCTGGGCATTCTACCTAACATAAATGAAACAGTCCTCTTTGTATTTAGGGTTCTCATGGAAGGACTTGATGATGGTCACGTAGACTTCTGGCTTTTAGTCCATCAATGTTGGAGCATCATGATGCTTTGAGTAGATGGTGGTGGCGCAGGCCGCCACCACAAAGAAATCGGAAAAAGAAACGAGAAAGAGTAGGGGTCAGTACAGATTTTAGAGCCGCCATGAATAGTTATTATGATGAATTGAACATACAGAGTATCAGGATTAAGTTAAAGTGAAATTATGAGAAGGCCATGTTAAAGTAATGTGTTTTCAGCAGTGTTTTAAGGTGCTCTACTGTATTAGCCTGGCAAATTCATATTGGCAGGCTATTCCAGATTTTAGGTGCATAACAGCAGAAGGCCGCCTCACCACTTCTTTTAAGTTTAACTTTTGGAATTGTAAGGAGACACTCATTTGAGGATCTAAGGTTACGATTTGGGATATAAGGTGTCAGATATTCCGATATATAAGATGGAGCGAGATTATTTAAGGCTTTATAAACCATAAGCAGTATTTTAAAGTCAATTCTGAAAGACACAGGTAACCAGTGTAGTGACATCAAAACTGGAGAAATGTGTTTGGATTTTCTTTTCCTAGTTAGGATTCTAGCAGCTGCATTCTGCACTCGTTGCAAATGATTTATGTATTTTTTGGGTAGTCCTGAGACGAGTGTGTTACAGTAATCTAGGCAACTGAAAACAAAAGCGTGAATTAATTTCTCAGCATCTTTCAATGATATACAGTACAGTTTGGACACACCTCCTCATTCAATGTGTTTTCTTTATTTTCATGA
>JANRMT010062837.1:43038205-43054435 GCA_026402145.1 Polypterus bichir lapradei | reverse complement strand
AACACATTGAATGAGGAGGTGTGTCCAAACTTTTGGCCTGTACTGTACGTAAGAGGTCTAACTTTTGCTATGTTTCTTAAGTGAAAAAATGCCGTCCTAGTGGTCTGATGAATATGCAATTTAAAATTCAGGTTACAATCAACAGTTACACCTAAGTTTTTTACTTCCGTCTTAACCTTTAATCCTAATGCATCAAGTTTATTTCTGATAACCTCATTGAATCCATTATTGCCAATCACTAAAATTTCAGTTTTCTCTTTATTTATCTTGAGAAAATTACTATTCATCCACTCAGAAATACAAGTAAGACATTGTGTTAGTGAATCGAGAGAGTTGGTGTCATCAGGTGCTATTGATAAGTACAGCTGTGTGTCATCAGCATAGCTGTGGTAGCTCACGTTGTAACCTGAGATAATCTGACCTAACTGAAGCATATAGATTGAGAAGAGCAGCGGACACAGGATAGAGCCTTGTGGAACACCATACAGAATATCATGTGTCTTTGAGTTGTGATTACCACAACTAACAAAGAATTTTCTCCCTGTCAGGTAGGATTCAAACCAATTTAAGACACTGCCAGAGAGGCCCAACCATTGACTAAGGCGATTTCTAAGAATATTGTGATCAATGGTGTCAAATACGGCACTCAGATCTAAGAGGATGAGAACAGATAAATGGCCTCTGTCTGCATTTAACCGCAAGTCATTTACTACTTTAACGAGTGCAGTTTCTGTGCTGTGATTTGTTCTAAAACCTGACTGAAATTTATCAAAAATAGCATGTTTATTGAGGTGGTCATTTAACTGCATAATGACTGCCTTCTCTAGAATTTTACTTAAGAAGGGCAGGTTAGAGATGGGTCTAAAATTTTCAAAAGCAGAGGGGTCAAGATTATTTTTCTTGCATAGGGGTTTAACTACAGCAGTCTTAAGACAGTCTGGGAAGACCCCCGTATTTAATGACGGATTTACTATGTCAGGAATATTATCAATTAGCACGCCTGATACTTCCTTGAAAAACCTTGTTGGTATTGGGTCAAGGACGCAGGTGGAGGGTTTCAGTTGAGAGATTATTCTATGTAAATCAGGTAAATCTATCCTGGTGAAAGAATTTCATTTGTTTATAACGGAGTACTGGGGCTTAGGAAGTTCCGCAGTGTTGGAGAGATATACTTTGTTATTTCTAATATCATTAATTTTTTGATTGAAAAATACAGCAATGTTCTCACATGTTTCACTGGAAGTATTTTGGGGGCATTCCTTTGTGTTACCTGGGTTTAACAGACGATCAATTGTAGAAAATAAGAATCTGGGATTACTAGCATTGTTATTTATAATCTTAGAGAAATAGCAGCGCCTCTCAAGATGGACAGTGTTATTGTATTCTGTTATTTTAACCTTCAATATCTCACAATGGATAGTTAGTTTAGTTTTCCTCCATTTACACTCAGCTCTACGACATGTTCTTTTTAAATCAGACACCCTTTGGGTCTTCCATGGAATAACAATGCTAGAAGATTTTTTAACTGTCTTTTCAGGTGCAACTATGTCAACAGCAGCTCTTACTTTAGAATTAAAATTTTCCACCTTACTATTTACATTATCCTTGCTATTATAGTTGGCACTATATACGGACTGATTGCTTAGAATGTTTGTAAGTTTTAAAGCTGCTGATGAATCAAAGAAGCGTTTTTTAACAATATGCTTCTCATGAATGTTTTCTATCATTATTTCTATATTAAATAGTAGAAGAAAGTGGTCTGATAGACGAATATCAATAATCTGCTTCACATCAACTTTTAGTCCTTTGGTAATTACTAAGTCTAACGTATGACCTGCTTTATGTGTAGGTTGATTAACGAGCTGTCTCAAATCAAAAGAGTCCAGAAGGTTCATGAATTCCTTTACTTTTAGGTCACACTGATTACTGATATGAAAGTTAAAGTCGCCGACAATTAAGAGTATGTCATATTTCGTAATTAAAATAGACATTAAGTCTGAGAATTCCTCAAAGAAAGACGTGTTAAATTTAGGAGGTCTATACACGGATAAAACTAGAATGTGAGAATCTCCATGAATAACAACGGCAAGATACTCAAAGGACTTAAATTTACCAAAACTAACATCTTTACACTTTAACCGGCTCGAGTAAATGTTTGCCAAGCGGCCGCCCTTTTTTCCCTGGCGGTCTGCACGAGTAAAACTGTAATCTGGAAGCACAGATTTGATTAAAACAGCTGCGCCGTCTGAGTTAATCCACGTTTCACTTAGTGCAATAAAATCAATGTTTCTATCACTAATAAGATCGTTGATAAAAAACGTCTTGTTAGTTAAAGCTCTAACATTTAATAGTACCATATTTAATGTTTCGGAGGGGCAGAGCTGAATTCTATGCGCGTTATTGGTATTTGAAACAGAAACTAAGTTAATTTTCTTAGCGTCGCTCTGTGTGTATTTTTTATGCAATCTTCAATCTGTTTTTATAGTTTTAATGCATTGTTGATCTAAAGTAGTAATTGCAATTAAATTATTGGTGTTTATGCCGCACTGCCTAGATTTTTTCCGTGCATTAAGATTGGTTATTAGATTATTAATGTTGTGCACTTTTACGGAAGACTTTGTTAAGCCATTATGTCCTAGAAAAGCAGTAAGGGGTTTAAAGTAGAAATAGACAGTCAAGATAGATGAATTACCTTAGCGATGTTTTCGGAGAGGACCCGGCGCCGAATCTATTTGGATGCAGGCCATCCCGCTTGAAGAAACGCAGCCTTTCCCAAAAAAGGTCTGAATTGTCGATGAACCCAATGTCTTGATTCTCGCAGAAGCCTTTCAGCCAGTTGTTTAATCCCAGCAGACGACTGTAGTATTCATTTGATCGTCTGACGAGAGGTAGTGGACCCGAGATGAAGATTTTTGCCAATGGGGTCCTCTCCTTCGTGTTTTTAATTAGTGCTGCGAAGTCAGCCTTGAGAATCTCCGACTGTCGGTGCCTTATGTCATTTACGCAGGCGTGTAAAATAATGGATGCAACTGCCCTCTTGTGCTTCTCGTAGATGGTCAGCGCACGTCTCATCACATCTCAGACTCGAGCACCGGGAAAACAAGAAACAAAAGATTTTCGATTAGGTACAAGTACAAATGACAGTTATTGCACAGATAATGTTTTATAAGTACAGATGCAAATTCCATAAAGTGCAGATGCATGTTCCAGTCAGTATTTAGAGTGTATGCAGGTACAGTTTGTGTGTGAGTAGTGCAATGTAGACATAATGCAATGTAGGTGTAATGTAAGTGTAAGTAAGTGTTCAGGTGTTGCTGTTGAGGAGTCAAATGGCCCAGTGGTAAAAACTGTTCTTAAGTCTTGTAGTCCAAGCAGCCAGACTCCTGTATCGTCTGCCAGATGGTAACAAGGAGAACAGCTGGTGTGCTTGATAGCTGTGGTCCTTTATGATGCTGCTTGTCTTACGCAAGCACCAATGGTATCAAATGCGGCACTCAGATCTAAGAGGATGAGAACAGATAAATGGCCTCTGTCTGCATTTACCCGCAAGTCATTTACTACTTTAACGAAAAGAGAAAGGATTAGTGCACTCTACTCAACTACCTTCTTTTGAGCCCTTTAGATGCCTCCCCTGCAGAAGTGTGTGACAACAAATTATATAGTGACAGATAGGGGGCGCTGTCATCCCCTTGAACCCTCAGATCAGATGCCAGACACCAAAATAAAAGTCCAATAATTTGATTTTAATATTTTCAAATGTGCACAAAGCACCCTCCACTCCACAATAATCATAAACACAATAACAAATCAATAATCAATACAATAACCAATCCTCCACTCCCAGACGCGTTGTTCCCTTCCTCCTAACTCAGCTCATCCGTCTGGGATCTCCCACAGTCTCTCATATTCCTTGACCCAGTTTTCAGGTGAAAACTCCTTTTCTTAGTCAGCCCAGAAGCACTTCCATTTCTTCCGTCCATGTGACTGGGACGTACTTCCGGGCTGTATGGAAAATAAATGTTTCTGTGCCTCCCTGCAGCGTCCCCTGGTGGCCCCGACGTTATCCAGCACGGCTGTGTATTAAAACTCCATAGTCCATGATGCCCTGCTGGAATTTGGGGCATCTCCACGTCGCAGGAAGAGCTCCTTCTGGCGGCCTGAGGGTATTGGCTGGGATATATATAATACACTACTGTGGATGTCCGTTTGTCTGTCCTGGATTTTAAATCACCTGTAGCTCACAAACCGTTTGACCTATTGACCTGAAATTTGGTACACATATACTACGTGATGTCTACTATCCGGGGTGATGATTGACCTCTAAGATTATTCTTCTTTTTATTTAATTATAAAATCAACTCTCAGCAGTAGCTAGTAGGGCGGCCGTGTTGCGCATGGGTAAGGGGTGCCGTTCTCATCCCTACCACCTTCGCTATCACTTCTCCTACCTCTTCATATCTTAAATCATTCTTGAGGCAGATTGAAGACTTAAGTGCCAGCTTAAGTGAAAAATTAAAGAAAACATACTAAGTAATTGCAACACAAACACTTAGTTTTAATGCAAAAAGATGTTGACGAAAGAAGAGAAGAAGCAGGGCGCTAGGGTGGAGAAAAGAAGAGCTGCTCAGCAAGCAGCAAGTGCACCAACCTCTGAGCAAATGAATGCTAAATGTAGAGAGAAAGAGTATGAAAACTATGAATGCTCAAGTCAAGTGTATTCACTGTTACTGGTACATATACAGTTAGGTTCATAAATATTTGGATAGAGGCAACTTTTATTCTAATTTTGGTTCTATACATTACCACAATGAATTTTAAATGAAACAACTCAGATGCAGTTGAAGTGCAGACTTTCAGCTTTAATTCAGTGGGGTGAACAAAACGATTGCATAAAAATGTGAGGCAACTAAAGCATTTTTTTAACACAATCCCTTCATTTCAGGGGCTCAAAAGTAATTGGGCAATTGACTCAAAGGCTATTTCATGGGCAGGTGTGGGCAAGTCCGTCTTTATGTCATTATCAATTAAGCAGATAAAAGGCCTGGAATTGATTTGAGGTGTGGTGCTTGCATGTGGAAGATTTTGCTGTGAACAGACAACATGCGGTCAAAGGAGCTCTCCATGCTGGTGAAAGAAGCCATTCTTAAGCTGCAAAAACAGAAAAAGCCCATCTGAGAAATTGCTACAATATTACGAGTGGCAAAATCTACAGTTTGGTACATCATGAGAAGAAAGCAAGCACTGGTGAACTCAGCAACGCAAAAAGACCTGGACGTCCACGGAAGACAACAGTGGTGGATGATCGCAGAATCACTTCCATGGTGAAGAGAAACCCCTTCACAACAGCCAACCAAGTGAACAACACTCTCCAGGGGATAGGCGTATCGATATCCAATTCTTCCATAAAGAGAAGACTCCATGAAAGTAAATACAGAGGGTGCACTGCAAGGTACAAGCCACTCATAAGCCTCAAGAAGAGAAAGGCTAGAATGGACTTTGCTAAAGAACATCTAAAAAAGCCAGCACAGTTTTGGAAAAATATTCTTTGGACAGATGAAACCAAGATCAACCTCTACCAGAATGATGGCAAGAAAAAAGTATGGAGAAGGCGTAGAACAGCTCATTATCCAAAGCATACCACATCATCTGTAAAACACGGTGGAGGCAGTGTGATGGCTTGGGCGTGAATGGCTGCCAGTGGCACTAGGACACTTGTGTTTATTGATGATGTGACACAGGACAAAAGCAGCCGAATGAATTCTGAGGTGTTCAGAGACATACTGTCTGCTCAAATCCAGCTAAATGCAGTCAAATTGATTGGGCGGCGTTTCATGATACAGATGGACAATGACTTAAAACATACAGCCAAAGCAACCCAGGAGTTTATTAAAGCAAAGAAGTGGAAAATTCTTGAAAGGCCAAGTCAGTCACCTGATCTTAACCCAATTGAGCATGCATTTCACTTGTTGAAGACTAAACTTCGGACAGAAAGGCCCACAAACAAACAGCAACTGAAAGCCGCTGCAGTAAAGGCCTGGCAGAGCATTAAAAAGGAGGAAACCCAGCATCTGGTGATGTCCATGAGTTCAAAACTTCAGGCTGTCATTGCCAGCAAAGGGTTTTCAACCAAGTATTAGAAATGAACATTTTATTTCCAGTTATTTAATTTGTCCAATTACTTTTGAGCCCCTGAAATAAAGGGATTATGTTAAAAAATGCTTTAGTTGCCTCACATTTTTATGCAATCTTTTTGTTCAACCCACTGAATTAAAGCTGAAAGTCTGCACTTCAACTGCATCTGAGTTGTTTCATTTAAAATTCATTATGGTAATGTACAGAACCAAAATTAGAAAAAAGTTGTCTCTGTCCAAATATTTATGGACCTAACTGTATATTAAAATACAGCAGGGAGAAGGAAGCAAGGTTTCAAAGAAAACATAAAACCAAATGCTAATTTACTAACAAAAAGAGGTAAAATACAAAAAGTGGCCAAAAATACAACAAACAACATCAAAACGTCAAAAAAGATCCAAAAACTCTAAAGATCAACTAAGCCTTTCCAGAATCCTAAATCTAAAACCAAAATAGAGAACCAAAAATCAAAAGCCAGAAACAAAAAATAAAAGTAAAAAGTAAACCATTTACATTGTGACCAGAAGGTTAGTAATGCCAGTTCTATTAAAAGAGTGGTATACCAAAATATTTATAGCTGTCAAGTGCTGTAGTCTGACCTAATTACAGCACCTGAAGACATCAACTCAATTAGGACTCTCATTGCAAAACCGTATTGTCATTAACAAATAAAAAGAAACACACTAAACTAGAAGAAACAGTAAAGGAGAACAATCAACCAAAATAAACTTAAATTAGAAGCACAATACAAAAAAAAAGACAAAATCTAAAACAAAACTCACAGAGGAACATAACCAGGGCACATGGAAACCTGGTCAGCATCAAGTTTTTACTCATCTCTTGTACGCTGATGATTATCATTTCACCCAGTCTGAATTGCTAATGGAATTCAAGGAGTAACAGAGTGAACAGATAGTACAGGAAAATGTTACTCTTGGTAAAAAGACTTATACATTCTTCAGTTACTTAATTCACAAGAAAAATGTTTAGAAAATATTATCATAAGCAAAAAGACAATTTCCCCTAGGGGATTAATAAAGTGTACCCAATGCCAAATAAGTATAAGCAATTATCTGCGATAAAGTATAACAGTCTCTTGGTCTGCCCTCAAAATGTCAGGGGGTCACATTGTGTAAGCATTCACTTCAATATGACAATAAGGAACCGTAGAAGAGTTTAAAATTGTGACTGATGAGTGTTTGGGCAGAAAGTGTTCATGGCATATGCAGGAGGTTCTGTTCAGAGCCAGACAATATACCTCACTTTTATCACATTCTCAATACACCACATCCTTTATTATCCAAACTGCACATTATTTTTGTTCAATCACAAGCCATCAATAAAGTTTATATTTACTGTTCTTTCAATAACACCTGCGCCCCTTCAGTTTTTTTTAATTTTTGGACGTCCAGTGTTTATGTGTTCGAAACTCAGTTTTCTGTTATAGTGTTGTGTGCTTCTCAGCGCCATTCCATTTTCAGACCCTGTAGAAAATAAAGTCAACTTTGGAAACTTTTCTCAGACTTGTCATTCACTGGCTACAGGAGAAGTCAAGGTCAAAATAATTTCAACTAATGGATGCTAAATATTTATTTTGGAAGCCCTCTATCTATTGATGTAATGCTTAAAAGTCTCCTGCACATTCCTCTTGAAATTGTGTTTTATTGAAACATTATTGTATTTCTATGACATTAATATTAAACAGTCATGCACTTTGTGAAGAAAAATATCTGGGAAACATTACAGTTTATATAAATTAATCCACAAGACAGTGTCACATAATGACAGAATAATGACCTACTTTTGTACAAAGGAACTTTATAAAATTCATTATTAGCTGGGTTTAAAAGTAAAAAAGGATTTATGAAATATGTTTGTGCCAAGAAGACCATGCTATATGCTGGATTTACTAAATTAACCAGTAATTAAGACTGGTATGACCAGCATTAATAAAAGAATCATTCAGACAGCATACATACAGCACACACATTCTCCAAGCTGCTTAATCCAATGCAGAGCTGCAAGAGGCTGGAACTGATGCAGCAGCTATGGGTGTAAGGCAGGAAACAACCCTAGAAAGGGTGCCAGTTTCTTGCAGGGCACACTGATACAGGGACCAATTTAAAGTCAACCATTACCAAACCATGAACGCTTTATACTAGGTTCTAACTATTACTTCTACCAATGCATCTATTAGTCATATAGTGTTATGAGCATAGACATTAATACAGGCTTCTTTTAGTCTTAGTACCACTTAACAATGCATGACTAAAATGGTTGTCTATCTTCATGCAATGTTAAAATACTAAAATAACTTCACTTTGGATCCTTAAGTGGGAGATATGTCTTTCAATATTGCATTCTCCAATATAAGGAATGTGAATCCTTAATTGCTAATTTTATCAGCGTGTCACAGGCTTTTAATATGCCGCAATGCACAGAGATATATAAACTCTGTACTTATGCTTTGTAAGTTGCAGGTAAAAGGAATCCTGTGTTAAGGTCACATTACATAACAGTATATGTCTAATCGATGCATTAGATAGCATCTAATCTAAAGCGCTACTCTGAGTCATTTTAACATTTTAGTTGTTCCTAATTGACATACTTGTTAGAAAAATGTAACTATGCTATTATTATTTCTGAGCTCTTTAGGGAGTAAGTACATTGCAGATCCTAGTGACACACACTCATACAGTTCCAATTTAGAAATCCCAACCAGCCCAACAAGAACATATTAGAAAATATGGGAGGAAAACCTCACAGACACAGGGGAGAAACTCCACACATACAATGACTAGGCACATGATTTGTACCCAGGATGCTTGGATATACAAAGCAGCAGCATTAACTATGACTGTGCCATTATACTGCATACTGTCAATCGATAGACCTTCAAAAATGGGAGATAGAACTTAGTTCTGAGTCATGAACATTTTATAGGTTCAAGAAAGAGTGGGATTGTGTGTTAATTTTATAAAAGCTTGTTATATTTTTACTGCATTTCTACCTGACACTCTCTAGTTTATTTTTGTTATATTTTTCAATATTCCTTTATCAGATGTTTCAAGCAGCTAGGGTACTCCCAGTTGTGATCAATGGTAAGATCATTAGTTGCTGTTTTTGCAAACTCCTGCACCAGAATGGTTAGGTAGAGGAAAAGTCTAACTCACATTTTTAATGAGGCAAGTGGCCATGATCTGTAACCATTAACTGTGTATCCCTTTTTGTAGCTGGGATTGACTACTCAACCCCACTGAGACCTGATAAAAGATTTATTTTTTCTTGTTGTTAAATCACATTGTTAAACCATTTCTGACAGGGCTGCTTTTTACACCATATTTTTAAAGAAGAATAACTATCTTTTACTTATTGATTTAGTTTTTTTTTTCCTTTTCTAAAAACTATTTTCAAAATGCCATTACAGCTGGCACTAGCACGGACTGGATGCAAAGAAAGTGTTTTGGAGGTTACAGGAACTACAGATTTGATTCAGTACATTAATTCTTAATTAGCTGAGCAATTTAAAAAAACATATATTGCCAATAAGAAAGTATTCACCCTTTGGGAGTTTTGACATTTTATTGATATACAAAATTTTATCACAGGGGATTTAATTTGTCTTTTTTGACATGGATAAACAAAGACTCTTTAGTGTCCAAATGATAACAGATCTCTGCAAGGTGGTCTAAATCAATTACAAATATAAAGCACTCAATAATTGAGCACATAAATATTAATCTCCTTCAACATGATATATAAAGCACAAAATAATTAATCACATAAGTATGATAAGGCTAAATCATCACTGGCACAGCCAATTGGCATTAGAAGTTACATAATTAGTTCAATGGAGATTGCTTGTCGGTAGTCAGTTGATTATTTTATAAATGCAGCTGAATGTGGAAGGTTCAACTTGTGGTGAGTCAGTATTGTGATCTAATCTATCCAATCAAGAAGAAGAAGACTACGACGAAAAGACAAGACATGATTGAAAAGCATAAGTAAGGGGATGGATTCAAGAAAATATCCAAGTCACTGAATATCCTTTGGAGTCCAGTTGAATAAATCATCAAGAAATGGAAAGAGTGTTTCATAGTTGTAAGTCTAATTTAATGTAGTAAACAAAATTACAAACGGCAAGAGAACAATATATTCAAGTAAATGTACGTAAATCAAATTCAATGATCAAAATCAAATGAAGTAAACTTATGTTAAATATAAATTTAGCAGATGAAGTCATCTTTCTTGCCTTTGCTATTTACATGGTGGTAAAGTCGACAGAGGTGGAGCGTCGAGAACCTTGGACAAAGTCTGGTGTATGGCTGCCACTAATTAGAGCTTCCATGGATGACTTGACTGTCACTACAGTTTCAGTTCTTGGAAGCAGGTGGATTCTCCAAAACCTTGAGAAACACATCTCATGGGTGAGATGAGCTTCAAACAGTTCAAGTCAAAGTCTCTTGTGATAAAGAAGAGAAAAGTAGTGGATAATTTGCAACTTCATGCTGTCTGAAACCACTATCCCAACACTAACAGGCTAGCCAGTGAAGAGCTTGGGAAAATTCTGATCATAGCCCGAAGGACTAGAGAAGACTTTGATGCCTGACTTACTAAGGCTGACAAATCTGGGTTGCCAGGTTGATTTAAGTTGTGGATTTACCAGCATGCCATTCTATCTAGTGGTTTCTGACCCTTGCTATGGTCCCCATGCCAAATGTGGAAGCCCTGCATAAGAAAATCAGTACCTACCTGCCAAAGAGGCTTAGCCTGCCAAGTAGTTTGTTGGTGGACTCATACAGGGCAGCACTATTCAATCTCTTCATTGGCTTTACTGAAGAATTTGTGGTGACGTGAGCAGGAAAAGCCATGCAGTGTAGAGACTCTAAGGACCCCAAAGTAGCGGCAGTGGACACAGAGGTCCACACAGGTAGAAATAGGAGTGCAGCTAGGGAGCTAAAGATGACAGAATCACAGTTAAGACATAAAGCTCTATTTGGGTCAGTGGCTTCAACTTTTGATAGAGCTTTGACAAACTACTTCATTAAACCAAACTTAATATGAGTTGGTGGTACCAGCCCTTTATCTGGATCTCCCAAATAAGATCACATTATGTTTAGGTTTTTTCTAGCTGGCCAATACTTCTGCACCCAATGTAAATTCCTGTATCTGTTGAAACCACTTACAGAGAATGCATGTACTTACAGAGAAAATATGAACATTCTGTATGACCTGACTGCTGACCCTGTAAGATACAAAATAATGTGAAAAAATGTTATGTGATGGAAAAATGATTGTCATTTTTTAATTAAATGGCTAAAAATGCAGTAAAAGCACATGAAAGCATTAACTGAGTTTCCACCGACCTTCTTTTTTTATGTTTGTTCTCTATTATATAGCATTTTGTAGAAGATTTGCAATTTTTTATAAATATTTTAACTAAAAGTCTTATTATATGGCAATACTGCTTACCTCTAGCCAGTCACCATCATGTGTTAATACAGTTTGCTTGTTGTCCCTGGTGGATTTTCAGTAGTTATTCTAGTTTTAATACCAGGGACTTGGTTCTCAGGTTAATTGTTGACTGTAAATTGGCTTGTTATGGAGATATGTAAGAGTGTGCCCCACAATGGGCTAAACCCTTCAGGGCTGGTTTTGCTTGTTGCTTTCTAGATTGGCACTGGATTCCCAGGATCCTAAAGACTTGCTGTGTGGCCCTGAGCAGGTCTATTAACCTGCCTGTGCTCCTGCTGTAAAAAATGCATGTAAACAGTATATTGGATTGGATTGCTGTTTGCTATAGAGGAGCACTTAATGAAATAAAGGCTGGTTAGTATTTCTAAACAATTTACAAATGAGCACTGCACACAGCAGACTTGCCTGTAATTTTTTTAATGGCTAGACATTTTGATAGCTAACAGCACACAACGTACAATTTTGTTATAGTAAAATTACATTTTATCCATTAGACATGTTATAGATTACACTAATAAAGAATTCAAAGAATTCCCAAAAGATACTAGCATATAACAAGAAATATAGTTTGCTAATATTAATACTTTGTAACATGAAACACAGGTTCAACAAAAGAATGTTGAAGAGTCAGATGACAACCCCATTCAATAAATTCAAAAAACAAGTTAAAGTAAACAAAAAGGCACAACATTGTGCAAAATAAAGCCAATACTGCCAAAGGGTGAGTAGAGAGTGTTTACAGGTCAGGTCCGACCCCTGGTTCAAAGTGACTCTGGGTAGATGTCTTTATATGTAGTTTGTCTGGAAGAGGTGGGAGATTGTGGTGGAGGCAGAAGTGATGCCAAGGCTCTTCCAGTACTGACGGTTCTGGGCAGTGGACAGAAAGGAAAGATGCATTAATGTCGGTGCCCCCTCTTGGTTCGGGGTAGAAGTGCTTACCCTTCCAGAGCCCTGAAGATGACTCCACAGTGCTTGTGCATGATAACTTTTAATACTGTAGTTATAACTTTCAAGAAAAAAATCAGTATCTTTGGTAAATAAGAAGCTAAGTCATTCACATTCACAGTAGTGAGCAGGTTGTTGTTCAAAGACAAATCCTGATTTGTTCTAATCTGTTGCACCATGATTCTTGTGATGAAAGTAATATAGACCCCATTACATAGAATTTAAATATTGGACTTGAGTCACAGATTTTTTCTAAACATTTGAATAACATTTGTTATTCATAGTTTGTTACAACCCTTATTTTTTCAGTAATTTTAGCTATTATTTTTTATATCTCCTAATTTAGGAAACAGCAACTTACAGCAGTCATTTCAGCAGTTCTCACATTTTTTCACGTAATATTATTAGACAAAAATCTATTTAAAACATCTGTTTATTTGGGTTCATTTAGCCTATGTTTTCAGCAAAGGCTGCTATAGAAATACTGATAGCACTTATCTCTCAAATAATATCACAGAGTCAGTGGCATTTACTTAGAAATGTTACCATTTCTGTGAAAGTTGGTAACACAAATATAATCTCAAACCCTCTTAATCCTTAAGCTTTTCGCAAGGAAAAGCAGGAATCATACTATTACAGGAGCTGTGCAAATGCAGCTATTCCAAAGCAATAAATCCCGGTTAACCTCTGAATTGAAAGAATTTTCAAATAGGAAGAAAAATGTGCGGACAAGAAATTTAACAAAATTCTTCAGATGATGACTAGGAACAAGATTACAGAATGCATGACATCTTATGGTATAAACATCAAACTGCCATAAATATCAAAACTAATAATGATGCAATGAAAGTCTGGCAGGGGATGCACATAATTACTTGCTCTAAACAAATAAATACTTGTTGAAAATAAACTTATCTTTGTATATGATTTTAATAATTTTTATAGAAAGACCGATACTGTGTTGGGGTTAGTAATAGAGGAGGAGGAGGTCAATAGAAGTAGCAGCAGTGAGCAGAAAGAACAATGGCAATTAGCATGATTAGGTAGTTCATACCTAATGGTTACCTGTTATATAAAGGTGAGAGCCATCAGAAATTCCTGTCAGGATAGCAATACACTAATCAGCCATAAAAAGAGCTTTAACCCTCATGAGCCACTTACAATGAACACCTGCATCCAGATTACACAAACCAACAATTCCTGGAGAGAAGCTATAGGAAATTATAAAGATCAGCACTAGTAGCGCCTGCACCGGTTCTCTTCCTCCTCCTCTGAAGAGTCATCTAGTGAATCAGAAAGGCCACAACTATACCTAACCTGCTGTTTTGGGTCCAAGTCTAAATTGTAACCTGGACCAAAGTGTGGGATACTTGTACGACCAATGTTTTGTATCTTTGGTTCTAGTGCTTAGAGGGGAAGATGGCAAATTTCTGTTAGATGCCTGGCTGGAGGATTTCAACAATTTGTTAACACTATTACCCACAGCAAACTCAGAATGCACTTTTTAGCCACCAAAGGAGGCTGTAGGAAAGGCTTGTAGAACTTGTAACTGACATTTAGATTCTGTCTCACCAGGTTTACTCCAACTTCACAGAAAGTGTTAAGCAATGGCTGGTTACAAATGTTTTTGAGGACTGTGAGACTGTTGAAGATTCAATAATCAGTCCTCTTGGTGTCAACAAAGAACTGGAAAGAATGCTTACAGAAGCCAAGAGGGTCAAAACTATCTTGTGCATATTCAAAGGCAAAGGGCACCATACCAAGCCATAAGGAAACTCCACCCGGGCAATACAGTGAGGGAACCATTGCCTCCCCCTCCTTCCCTTAACTAACCTAAACCCATAACATCAGCCACATAGTTAGTTGTGTCCCTTGACACTTTTAACTCATCTGGCAAACACTACTAGAAACTGGCTCCACAGTTTCCATCGTCAAGATGGAATGATGCTACAGGATAAACAAGCAACAGCAGTGAGCTGAATAGGAACTCGAGCCTAGTTATAAACTGTGATTGGTGAGAAGATCATCATCCAATAGGAAAGATGTCTGGCGTTTCCCTTTGGCCCATTTAAATATTAGCATAGGTTTTGTCTGACCCTCATGAAAGAGACATGCATAATGGGAAAAGACTTCCTAACCACCCTGGAAGCTGTCTTGGACTTTGCTAGAGAAAAGCTGCAATATCCACCTGCTGTCTGTTTTTTTCAACATCATACAATGAGAACTGTAAGACCGGATTCATTGTTGTTTCAGACGGCCTATGTTTAATCATTCTCTTTTTGATTTCCTTTTCTTTTTGTGTGTGTATCGGACCGGGGATTAAGTGTTTGGCCGTTGTGGGTAGGGAGATTGGGGAAAAAGGGATCACAAAACAAGCACCCAGTTACCTTTCATATACTGTACATGTATAAACACTAGATTTTGGATTGCAATACACTTGCATATTTAATAAGTTTAACTATCTCCTGGGTTTCTTTCAAATATTGACGGGCGCGGAGAGGGGGAAAGAGAGGTCAAGGACCGAATAATTTTAATGCTGATATATCTTTTGAACAGCATCCACTTATCTCTTGGGAGGTGAAGTTTAGTGACCACACCCCTTATAAGGTGATTGTTACATGGTGATGGTCATAGAGATGCTTTTTCCAAAACATATTGTCCGGTGTCTGTCTGTGAGGAAGTTCAATATCCAGTTGCATACTAAGTTGTTGATGCCTAGTGGGTCACGTTTTCTTATCAAGTGCTGGGCGCTAACTGTATTAAAATCAGAGTTAAAGTCAATAAAGTGCAGCCGCACATAACTGTTCTTATTTTCCACATGGGCCATGGTCACATGGAGTGTTGCTGATATAGAATCATCAGTGGAATGGTTAGGGCGGTACACAAACTGAAGTGGATCGAAAACTGCAGGGAGTCTGGATTTTATATGGTCCTTGACCAGCCTTTCAAAACACTTCATCACAATGGCAGTGTGAGCTAAAGGGCGATAGTAATTGAGCATTGATGATGGTAACTTCTTTGGCACTGGTATGATTGTAGTGGCCTCGAAGCATGGAGGTGTGACGGCTTGCCTCATGGAGGTATTATAAATGTCTGCAAGGATGTGCATCAGTTAATTAGCACATTCCCTGAGTACACAGCATGTATGTTGTCAGGACCTACAACTTTCCATGGGTTAACCCTGCACATTGTCCTCTGAACATCAGTTGGGTCCAGACAGAGTGTAGTGAGTTCCTCTTAAGTTGGATGAGGAGCCCGGCACACACAAAACATCTCCTACTCTTAGGAAAAATAATTCTATTAGGAACGGAACCGGACTTGATTTGATTTGATATCCTCAGCTAGAGTTGTTTTTTATGAGTTTAAAAAAAGGAAATAATCACCCCAACAATTATTTAAACAAACAAAAAGAATATATATTATAAATCAATCAAACAAATGATAAACACCCTCTTATCAGATCTATAACAACTAAACAAACCCTAATTAATAACACTTCTATAATACACTCCCCTAAAATGGCAAAACAGAAAAGATAGAAAGCAAGTAAGCAAGGAAAAGAAACGTAAATACCCCCTCTTTACAGA
This sequence comes from Polypterus bichir lapradei, assembly GCA_026402145.1. NCBI lineage: Eukaryota > Metazoa > Chordata > Cladistia > Polypteriformes > Polypteridae > Polypterus > Polypterus bichir. The sequence continues at coordinate 43,038,296 of JANRMT010062837.1, read as the reverse complement.
CAACACGACAAAATTCCCAGCCCAAACATATATATATATATATATACAGTACAGGCCAAAAGTTTGGACACACCTCCTCATTCAATGTGTT
>JANRMT010062837.1:42974070-43028205 GCA_026402145.1 Polypterus bichir lapradei | reverse complement strand
TATATATATATATAATTAACTATATATATATATATATATATATAATATATATGCTATTCTACAGCATGATATATAATTAACTATATATATAAATATATATATATATAATTAACTATATATATATCTATAATATATATGCTATTCTACAGCATGAGTAGAATCATCTGAGTATTAAAGGTGTAGGTCTGCTTTATAAGCATAATTTAGTGTTAAGTATTAAAAAAAAAGCATACCAGTCTCTTGTATTTACAGATACATATATATACAGTGTATGTATAATTTTTACTGCAGTAATTCATGAACAATTATTGGTCTTTATACCAGAAAGACTTTCCAAGGGTCTTTTGTAGGAAATATGTACACATAGTTGATTTATCATTTTTAGATAAAAATGAACTCGCCCAAACAATTCAGTTTAAAGTTTTTAAATTGGCAAAGATAAAGTCAAGAAAAAAAAAACTTTTCACGTTCTATGATTTGTATTTTTATAATTATAGAGCACTTCATATTATTATTTTTAAAGCTCACTCATTATACAATTCAATGTTTATTATATTTATAGATTATTATATCTGTCTTTACACGTGTTGCACAAATATTTAATAAATGTAATAAACTTAACCAAGAATGTTTAAAAAATCATTCAAAAAATGTGCAGGTAAATGTAAATATATCTGCACAAACTGACATTCTTGAAGTAGGTAAAAATAAATATTTGGAAATATTGCAAAGGGAAATGTTTATATAATTAGTGCAAAATAGCTATATGTGTTCTAGTAGACAAGCATACTATATATATATATATATATGTGTGTGTGTGTGTATATATCTATAATATATATGCTATTCTACAGCATGATATATAATTAACTATATATATATAATTAACTATATATATATATATATATAATTAACTATATATATCTATAATATATATGCTATTCTACAGCATGATCTGCTTTATAAGCATAATTTAGTGTTAAGTATTAAAAAAAAAAGCATACCAGTCTCTTGTATTTACAGGTACATATATATACAGTATATATATAATTTTTACTGCAGTAATTCATGAACAATTATTGGTCTTTATATAACAGAAAGACTTCCCAAGGGTCTTTTGTAGGAAATATGTACACATAGTTGATTTTCTCTATGATTTGTATCTTTATAATTATAGAGCACTTCATATTATTATTTTTAAAGCTCACTCTGTAAAATCAAACTATGATTATACAATTCAATGTTTATTATACTGTATTTATATATTATTATATCTGTCTTTACACGTGTTGCACAAATATTCAGTTCAAAAAGCAACGCAAATCGCAAAATGTCTGTGTGCCGACTCGAACAGGCTTTTGCAGAATACATTAACTGACAACAGGTTGGCCCGCCCTCTCCGAGTTTTGGTAGTCGTGATTCGTCAATTCTTGGTAGCAGAGCGAGCCGTCATTGGCCAATTCTTGGTAGCCGAAACGGGCTGTGAATGGTCAATTCTTGGTAGGAGAAACGGGTCGCGAATGGTCAATTCTTGGTAGCCGAAACGGGTCACGATTGGTCAATTCTTGGTAGCCGATACGGGCCGCGATTGGCCCGTGCTCTCAATTCTTGGTAGAATCTTGGTAGCGGAGAGCGATCCGATTGGTTCTCGCTACCAAGAATTACCTCGACTCACGGCTGCCGGGAAGCCTCAGGGGACCACTTCCTGAATGAGCGTGTGATTGTAGGTAGCGCCCTCACTCTTGGTTTATAGTGAGGCTGAAGCAGAACCAGGTTATGATCTGCTTTCCCAAGCGCAGGCAGCCGGGTGGCGCTGTATGCGTCTTTAACGTTTGCATACAGTAGGTCAATAGTCCTATTTCCCCGGGTGTTACAGTTCACATACTTGGAGAAGGCAGGTAATGTTTTATCCAGCATTACATGGTTAAAGTCTCCAGCAATTATCACAAGTGCCTCAGGGTGCTACGTTTGTAACTTAGCAACTGTGGAATGGATGACATCACTCGCTATCTCCGCGTTCGCTCGAGGGGGGATGTAAACAATAACAACAATGACATGTCCAAACTCTCTTGGCAAGTAATAGGGACGCAGACTTACGGCCAACAGTTCGATGTCCCTGCAGCAAGTGGAGATTTTAACATTTACATGTCCAGAGTTGCACCACTTTGTATTGACATAGAGAGCGACCCCCCCACCCCCCTTTCTTCTTACTGCTGGTATTTGCGTCTCTGTCCGCTCTAACTGTGCTAAACCCAGGTAGCTCCACGTTAGCATCTGGGATAGTAATTGTTAGCCACGTTTCACTAAAACACAGCAAGCTGCATTCTCTGTAGGTTCTGACATTTTTCACCAGCACAGCCAGTTCGTCGATCTTATTTGGTAGTGAGTTCACATTTCCAAGGATCACAGAAGGCACCAACAGTTTATAACGCCATTTTCTCGCAAGCTGCTTGGCCTTTATCTTATCTTTTATCTTTGCGCCGGCTCGGCTGCCCCGATATCTTCTTCTTACCTCATCAGGTAAATAGGGAACCACACCGGCGTGGGCATTTCTTCTCAGTGCTTTAAGTTGACTACTTGAATAGGCGAGTCTCAGAGTGTAAAAATCCATGTATAAATAGTTAAAAGTGTCCAGGGAGCGATTCCACATAAAAGAAAGTGGTAGAAGTGATCAGTGAAATAGAGAATAATAGAGAAAAATAGAGAAAAAAAAGGTGAAAAGATAAAGTCATACACGGAGCTGCTGGAATGGCTGCCACTTGCTGCAGCGCCGGAAATGATACGTGGATTAGAGGCATAGGGTAAGCATCCACTCTGGTTTTAGCATTTAGGGCTCGATAGTCCACACAGAACCGATGTGACACATCCCCTTTACGATCTAACACCATGGAGAAGAGGATGGCTCAATTATGCCAGCCTGCAGCATCTTATTCAGCTCTTCCCTAATGATATGGATGTTTTGGGGAGAGGCTGTATAAACCCGATGTTTAATGGGCAACTCATCAGTTGTATAAATCTTATGAGTGACAACCTGAGTAGTCCCCAATTGGTCTGTCCATACCGATGGCCATCTGAATAATAATGGACGTACCTCTTCGGGTTGGCTAATTATATGTGGTTCCATGGCCTTGTTCATGACCTCTGCCACCGCTAAATAAAACTGGGAAATTGGTTGGCCAAGTTCTTCCGACCCTTTTCTTTCAAAATGAAACACCCCACCCCAAGGCAAGGTATATTCTCCCCCATAAGGGCAAAGGGTCATCTGCGCAGCCACAATGGAATCCAATCCCAAAAGTTAAGGCATGGCCAGATGGGCATCATCCAATATAAAAGTGTCAGTCCTCCATATCATCTGCTGCAGTTGGTATTTGATTTGGACCTTGCCTAGAGCGACCCCTCTTCTGCCATCTGCCAGTATAAATTTGACCGAAGTGGACCCTGTCAGTTCGTCATCTGAGGTCTTGATCTTTTGCGACATACTGAGGTGGATGAGAGTAAAAGTGCTCCCTGTATCAACTACGGCCTCACCCCATAAGTCCCTTAGCCTGACTGGGACCACCAGGAGGGAAGGCTGGCCAAACACAGTTGCTAGCCGGGCTTCTACCTGTTCTTTCTTCTTTTGGGATTTGATATTTGGGCTGGCTGGTTCAACCGGATTTGTCTTAGAAGGCCTAAACCCTCTTTTAGCTGCCCAGTCTCGTTCCACTATTGATCCTAGTTTGACGAGATCATCCACCGTTCGAACAATGCCTCTTAGTGTCCCAGCCAGTCTTGAGTTGCAAGCTTCCAGTAAGCAACGCAAGATCTCCTCATCGGTTAAGTCTGTTTTCCACTTAAGACCTGAAACTTGTATGCAAAATCCCAATTGGTCTGCCCTGGCTGCTGCTCCATTTCCCGTAATCTCTGTTCCAATTCTTCATAATAGTCAGAAGGGAGGAAGGCATCCAAAAAAGCTTTTTTGAAGGAAGACCAGCCATCAATAGTCCACTTAGCTGCCTGCCACCAGCAACCAACTGCTTCTTGTAGAGAGGCATTCAACATCCCCATAAGTTCACTGGGAGTCAGGGAATGCATCTCCATAAAGGCATCCCCCTGCTCCACAAATCGCAGAATGTCATCTGTGGTGTATGCTTCCCCAATCTTGGGAAAGTCCATGCGCAAAGCTGCCGACGGAACAGGCAATACTGCTGGCCTCAAAAGGGTCCAGATGGTGTTGAATGGCTAGATGGACACCACCCTCCTTGGATACTCTGACGAACCACATCCTGCAACTCTGAATGCCACTTCTTATCTCTCCGTTCAAAACAGGCCACAGTTTCCTTAAGAATCTCCTCGGCCCGTGAGTCCATGGACTATTCAAGATGAGAAAAGGTTGCCTCCATATATTCTCAAAGAGATTCTTCTCGTGCCATCAGGGTGTCAGCCATTTGATCCAACCTCTCTTCAATTCTCTGGACCCGATCAAATAGCTCTGTAACAGGCGATGGAATACTTATATCTGATCTGTTGGTTCCCAGGCTATCATCCACATACAAACGCTGCAACATCCCAGTAACTTTTCTGACCCTCTCACAGGCCCTGACAGTGACGTGTTGGCCCAAGACCACTGACTCTTCGGCCTGCAGCACACCATCACTATCAAGCCCCTGCTCTAAAGCCTCGGAAGCCATATCAGGGTAACTAACACAGTATATAATCCACAAAAAAAGGGGGAATAAAATAAATTGAACACCGGTCCGATCGGTCCCCGTACGGGCCACCACTTATGTAGCGAGTTCCTCTTAAGTTGGATGAGGAGCCCGGCACACATAAAACATCTCCTACTCTTAGGAAAAATAATTCTATTAGGAACGGAACCGGATCGAACCTTAGCCCCAATTTGATATCCTCAGCTAGAGTTGTTTTTTATGAGTTTATAAAAAGGAAATAATCACCCCAACAATTATTTAAACAAACAAAAAGAATATATATTATAAATCAATCAAACAAATGATAAACACCCTCTAACCAAACCTTATCAAATCTATAGCAACTAAACAAACCCTAATTAATAACACTTCAATAATACACTCCCCTAAAACGGCGAAACAGAAAAGATAGGAAGAAAGACTGACTGACTGACTCGTATACTGTTTTTTTTTTATTTTATTAATTTTATTGCAATCATTCCATACAAATCAATCAATGGCAACGTTTTCTTTGTTAAAGGATGAAGTCCGTCTCACCCGGGTGTCTCGGCGTTAGTGTCCGTCCATGGCCGACGCCCACACCATAAACGCAAAGTAAAGCCGTTTGCTCCGAAGATCCTTGTGGGTTAGCTGGCACTCCTTCTCCGTGCACCCAACCGTCCTTATTACGGAGTCTTACTTGCTTTACCGCTGGCTTCTTTTTTTACATTCACCTTCCCAGCTCCTTAATTAAACAAACTTTGTTTTCTTTTTTTTTTTCAAAATATGCGCTTCCTTGCCTTTTAAAGTCAGTTCCCCTTACGTCACACTACAGCACGTTTTGACAAGGACCCACAGGTGTGGTTTGGCCCCCTACTCCCCTTAAAGAGATATCCCCCAGACAGTTATTCCCTTGGACATAAACTCTAAAGAGGGCGGCACGGTGGCGCAGTGGGTAGCTGCCTTGCAGTTAGGAGACCTGGGTTCGCTTCCTGTGTCCTCCCTGCTTGGAGTTTGCATATTCTCCCCATGTCTGCGTGGGTTTCCTCCGGGTGCTCCGGTTTCCTCCCACAGTCAAAAGACTTGCAGGTTAGGTGCATTGGCGATTGTAAATTGTCCCTAGTGTGTGTGTGTGTGTGCCCTGCGCAGGGTTTGTTTCCTGCCTTGCGCCCTGTGTTGGCTGGGATTGGCTCCAGCAGATCCCCGTGACCCTGTAGTTAGGATATAGAGGGTTGGAGGATGGATGGATAAACTCTAAAGGGAGCAAGCTGCAGAAACATTTAAAAGCAAACAAAAAAAAAATGTATCAACTGTTACAAGAGTGCTTCATCGTCCAGGCTGGGAATGGCTTTTATTGATGTTGTGTTGTTATTTTCCTCAAACCAGCTGAAATGTTAAGTACATTGAGGAAATCAATATTGTCAACACAGTGTGGTGGATCAGATCTGTAGTCTGTGATCGACTGTATTGATGTTTTGTCCACACAGACACCCCTCTAATCTGAAAGAAAGCCTGTGACTCCACCTTGAAATGGACACACGAGTGCAAGGACACCTTTATTCAGCTCAAAGATGGCCTTATTATCACAGGATATCAGCTAAACTGAGCACTGGGCTGGAAACTACCATTCCAATGGTAATGTGACACTCTGTCCTGTCAGCCCTGCATCCAAAGTGACTCCTGACATGCTAGGCAGAACAATATCAAGAAACCTCTGCCAAATGCTGTGAACTAGCAATCACACTTAAAGAGCTCTCCGGCATGCAAAAAGCAAAACAAGAACAAAAGCTGTTGATTAGGTCTGCTTTAAACATAAGTCCACAATCCTAGGATCAAAATCCAGTAGCAAAGAAAAAGTCCAAAAATTAGAGAAAACAGAAACCAAGCACTTAAAAAATGATAGTCCTCGGGATAATAAGGAGGAAATGAATAATCCACTCCCAATTTTCAAAACATAACTACTAATGAAGTGTTCTAAGTAAGTCATATTAGATGTCCTTCATCTTTAGAAGATCTTCATTATGTCTATTAAACATCATGGGATGTTCAGGTTGTCTTGTATATAGAGCAAACTTGAAATTTAATCAAGATTTTAAATATTGTGGATACACTGGTTAGACACAGGTTCAAGTGCTAGGGAACCACCTTGGTAACCCCATTTAAATCAAACGAAGTGTACAACAAAATTGTCGGCCTCTTTCCTTAACAATAACAAACGTCTTTTTGCTAAAGAGAAACATTCCTTCTTTCAGTCTTTTGTTCTCTCATCAGGGTCAAAGTAAAAGACACCATCTTCATTCAGGGTGGGCTGTATATATCTGTGGACCCAGAAGGAGCGTGGCTTGGGAGATTGACAAAGCTGTGGTCAGGTATCATCAGGCTGCAGTCCATGGGTGCTATGGAAGAAAAACTGGTGAGCAACAGCATCTCCTCTCATCCCCAGGTAGTAGTGCTTACCTTCTCAGAGCCATGAAGGACATGTGTGCGACAATATACATTTTAGTAATATGTCCAACACTACTCATATGAAACTTTTAATTAGGAAGTTGATAGAATTCATAACTAGTTTTGCAGCTACAGTATAGAATTTTCCTGTGACGAGCAATAAGCAAGTGATATGTCATCCTTAAAACTGATTGCAAAGGAGATCTACAAGGTGGGTCCCCTTGTAGTACTGTTCATTTTGTATACAAATGACCATTGAACTCATACTTGATTGACATGTTTTTTAAATATATTGGTTGTACTGAAACAGTGGGATTTTAAAATCTGACACATTTTATCAAATTGTTGTACAATACATTCCTTGAGTTAACTATTGGAAAAAATTGACACACTTTAGTAATCCCACCCACTCAAAAAATGATAAAGATAAATTGCAACATACAGTATAATTAAGGAAGCAATTATATGTACTGTTTATGTATTAGCAACAGATGTCAATGGCATCAATAAAACATCTATGAAAAATGTGTAGATCTTGTCCTTAACAAGCTCAATTTAATTCTTAATGATCCTGGTCCTATGCACTGTTAATTCCATTGCAGACGTTTAAGAAGCCATGGAATCCTGCAATCCAAAAAAGAGTAATATAATAGATTATTTGCAGTTTCAGAGGTGTATACTATTTAATGGTAAATAATAGCTCCAAATGAACAGTAATACACTTTTTGTATAGGGGGAACATTTTGTTTTATTATACTGTATATTTTATCTTCTTTTGTCTGATTATTTTGTTATTTAATTGATGCACACATACCTACTCAATTCCCCATTCAGTAATAATAAAGGTAATGTTGACCTTAAAGTAATATCACACATTTACCTAAATCCAGTAATTATTGATATTTTATTTACCAACAACAATGAATAGGAAAGAACAATAGTTACACTATACACAGTACCTTTATTGCAGCTGAGGTGGAGGTGTTGGTAATGCACAACCAGACATCTCAAGTATCTTTGGACATGTCTTTCTTTCTCCTGGGAACAGGAACAAAAGAAATTATTATACATGAGTAAACCCTATGTCCAATCCCGTGGTTCCTGTAAGACATGCACAAAAGCCACATATGTGACAGTTTTATGTTTTTCAGTATAGAACTGATTCAGTATAAATGTTAATTATGCCAGCATCATCCTCAATTTTCTTTTCAGAATAAAAGTCTTAGTTATGGTTACCAGATGTCCAACAAAAGGAGGTCATGTCTTCCTTTCTAGCCTCATGTCCTCCACCTGACAGGAAAAGCTAAAAACTTGTAAAAACTTCCACTTTTTTATTGCATGGTGGCCCCATTCTGTTAATGGGGCTTGAACCCTGCTGATCTCCGAGGGGAACATTTCTCTTTTCTATTTCATTTACAGATATGATTGTGCTCTGATCTCCAAGGGGGATTCACTTTCCACTCACTCTTCAGTATCATTTTCAAATTTGACCGTATTCTGATCTCATAGGAGGCAAGAGTCATCCTTGCTCCTGAGTGAAACTTTCAATGCATCCCCCTTTCTCCTACTTTTCTGCCTTTTGCATCTTCCTTAGGCTACACAGGTATCTGGCAATCTTTGTTCTTAGTGCTTGAATTCCTAACGTTCTCTTGCTTCACTTTGATTTTCAGGACCAAAGTTGTGAGCAGTATTTAGACTTTCTTGTCATTAACTGTACTGCTTTGCTAATTTTTCGAAAGGTGAGCTTCACTGTCAACTATGGCTGCATCAATTTCCATCATTTTGGAAATCTGACCAGCTACTGAATTATACTATATTTTACATGGCAGGTTCAAAATATTAAAACTGCATTGGACACTCAGTCATTTTGATATTTCTAATAAAATATTATTCACTGTATCCAACTTTCCACTGAACTGTACTGAAACAAAATCAGAACTCAATAGAAATAATGAAAAAATGAAATAATGATGATTTGGTCTCGTCCGTTGCGAGAGATGGACGTCTGAAGCGAAGCTCCGTTAGCAGCGGTGTTATTTTTTATATTATTTCTTTATTATCCTGAGCTATCCTGTATTTATCCAACCCGAGGGTTCTACTACAGTATATGCAACCATATATGAACATGGTCAGCAAGAAAGGGGCTCAGAAAGAAATTAAAAAGAAAACTAAAGCTACATCCAAGACCAGACCGACAAGTCTAAGTTCAAGTTCAAGTTCAAGGTACGGCCTTTCAGAGACTGACTTAGAACAGACGGACGAAAGCCCAGAATCCTCGGGACCACAGTCCACTGCATCGTCTCCAGTTGAGAGCGAAATGAGGAGCTAATGTGCAAGTGACATAGGTCACGATAGCGCGCCGATTGGAGAAGATCATTTTGAAACTGGAAAAGGCCTTGCAGTCCACGCTTTCACCTACTCCATGCAAGCCGGGAACATCGGCTGTAATACAGCCTGCTACTTCGCCTACAGTGCACGAAAGCAGAAATGATCTGTCCGAACTGAAGGTGATGATCGCTGAGCTCAAGCAAGAGATAAAGAATGATATAAAGAAAGAAATAAATAGTATGCTCAAGACTAACGAGAGGATAAGTAAGAAGGCAAGTGAGAAGCTGCAGCAGGATAATAAAGACTTGGAGAAACGCGTATATACTCGCTTTGAGGCAGCCTTTAAGTGTATGCTGGAAAAAATTGAGGAGCACATTCAGGAAAATGTGTCTAAACTGAGCACACTTGCCGATCAGCTGGAGGATGTTAAGCAGACATTCATGACTCAAATTGAAACAGCCGAAAATCTAGCATCCATTGCTGATGGAAAAGCAACAGCTGCCAATTCCGAATGCAAAAAACTCGGAGACAGACTTGCTGCTCTGGAAGATGGAAGCAGAAGGAATAATATTAGAATCGAAAGTCTACCTGAGAATCGTGAAAGTCCAAACCCAGTGAAATTCGCAGTTGAACTATTCTCTAAAATAATTGGAGAGGACTTTAAATCAGATACTGAGACAGCAGTTGTGAACGTCCAAATTTCTGCCTCTGGTAATGTGCCTTACCGGCATTACCAGCAATTAAAGAAAATTAGTTTTGTGTCCTCTGCAGTGTTAAGAGAGAAAGACTTTGGTTTGGGATAAAAGGAAAAAAGGTGTAAAGAAAGGAAAGTTGCCTTTTTCTTTTATATAGTGTACAGAGATGTCTTCGCTGACAATATGAGCGTCGCGGTGGGTCTCGTGTAGACTGGAGAGACAGCCCTGCCATTAACTGGCCGTGATGGCACTGTCGGTCCTCCACTCCTGTGCGTGTCTTCATAATCCGACCTGACGACCTCATAATCGTATACGTGTAAAAGAAAGTGCGAGGCGCCTTAATATTAGTTTGCCGCGGTCTAGAAATGGGATCCCGTGTTTACAGTTGTCTGGGTTATAGCTCATGGGAAGGAGGAAAAAAATTAAAAGTGTTTACTTTCACTTAAGGTAGAAGCGCAGTCAGCGTCTCAAAGGCTGGCACAGCTACGCGCGCGCCGGCTGCCCAACTTTTGTAGTATTTTTGAAGTGCAGGATTCACGTGATTACTTGGGAGGCGTGATGATGTCACATGCAGCTCCGCCCCCCACGGCCATCGAGCTAAGGTCCATTACAGTATATTGAGAAAAATAGGTTCCAGTTATGACCATTACATGTAGAATTTCAAAATGAAACCTGCCCAACTTTTGTAAGTAAGCTGTAAAAAATGAGCCTGCCAAATTTCAGCCTTCTACCTACAAGGGAAGTTGGAGAATTAGTGATGAGTGAGTGAGTGAGTCAATGAATGAAGGCTTTGCCTTTTATTAGTATAGATATTTTAAGATTGCTGAAGATTATATTTTATGCTTATAGTTTGTTAATGATTATACTTTAGGCATATAGTATTTAGACTATATTGGCAATAGATATCTCTACTTTTTAATCCTCAAACGCCGCTGCATGGGAGGTTGTTTTGCTTTGGACGTGCTCTGTCTCTAGGTATGTCAGAGGACCGGGACTTGGTGAAGTGGGGTCCAGCCTCAGGTGGGGAGGCAAAATGGGGGGGTGGGGAGATAAGGGGGGGGGGAGAGAAAGAGAGCAGGCTATATCTAATCTATCCTTTTAATCCTTATAATTATAACTACCAACGGAACAATAGGCTGCATGGCAATAAATCCTGTGGAAATAGGAAATTAAGGTTAAAGTTGTCTCACTTCCAGTTAAGACTATAAAATGACAAAATTCAGATTCAATGTCTCCATGATGGGACAGTTAACTTTGTGAGCTCGAATGTTAAAAGCCTGAATCACGAATTAAAAAAAAAGAAAGTATTCTCTCACCTAACAGGTTTAAATGCTAAAATAGTATTTTTACAGGAGACCCACTTACTAAGCAAGGATCAGTTCCAGCAGCAAAAGGACTGGACTGGCCAAATGTTCCAGTCTAGCTTTACAAAGAAAACTAGAGGTGTGGGAATTCTCATACATAGAACAGTCTCATTTGTAGCATCAGATGGAGTATCTGATCCTGAAGGGAGATATGTGATGGTCATGGGCAACTTATTTAACTGTAAAATGATTTTGATAAATGTTTATGCACCTAATGTCGATGATAAGGAATTAATGCATATTGTATTTGCATCCATTCCCAATGTGAACACTCATAAAATTATAATGGTTGGGGACTTTAATTGTGTTTTAAAAAAAACTCTTAGATAGGACTCCTGTCACAGGGGGATGACATCTAATACTGCAAAGACAATTACACAGTTTGTAACTGACCACAACTTATCAGACCTCTGGAGGTTTCTACACCCAAACTCAAGAACATATTCTTTCTACTCACCAGTACATCATTGCTACTCAAGAATTGATTATTTCTTTATAGATAATAATTTCTTACCTACAATTAAATCTTGCAAGTATGATGCTATTGTTATTTCCAACCATGCACCTCTGATCTTGAAGCTAAAGTCACTATGTCCCACCCACTCACCTCACTGATGGCGTCTTAAGCTGCTTCTATTAGCAGACGAGAACTGTACAGAATTTATATCCAAACAAATCAGTTTATTCCTAGAGACATCCTCAGAGGTTTATGCAGGAATACTCTGGGAAAGTCTAAAGGACTTCTTAAGAGGACAGATTATTTCATATCTTTCCCACAAGAATAAATTAGAAACCAAGAAAGTATCAGAGCTAAAAAACTAAATTACTAGAATAGATGAAGAGCATGCCAGGCTTCCAAGCGAGGCTCTACATAGGAAAAGGCAGGCTCTGCAATTAAGAACTCAACTTTTTGACAACTAAAGAAACTGAACAACTAATTTATAAATCCAGACATCATTACTATGAACACGGAGAGAGAGCTAATAAGCTTTTAGCTCAACAAATCCACAAGCAAGAAGTTTGCAATGCAATCCCAGTAATCACCAACATGAACGGAGATGAAATCATTGACCATAAAAATATAATGCACACATTTAGAGACTACTATAAATCCTTATATTCTACCTAGTTTAAAGAAGACAACACACAATCTAATACATTTCTGGATATATTACAGATACCACAAATAGATACTTTTAGTGCGGAGGAACTGGATAAATATATGGCGCTATCAGAATTACTAGATGCTATAAAGTCAGTTCAAGGCGGGAAAGCAGCAGGCCCTGATGGCTACCCTGCAGAATTTTATAAGAAATTCTCCGCTCAGCTAGCTCCCTTCCTATTCGCAACATTTACAGAAGCTAGAGACAATCAAATTCTACTCTATTCTATCTCAAACTTTTCACCAAGCATTAATCACCGCCTTTCCTAAACAAAACAAGGACTTATTACAATGTGCATCATACAGACTAATTTCACTTCTGAATAATGATGTTAAGATACTCTCAAAAATCATAGCTAGAAGGATGGAGAAAGTGCTGCCTACAGTAATATCACAAGATCAAACTGGATTTATCAAGGGTCGACACTTATCTTCCAATCTTCAACACCTGTTTAATGTAATATAATCACCAACAAAGTCAAACACCCCAGAAATATTATTATCATTGGATGCAGAAAAAGCATTTGACATGATTGAATGGAAATACCTTTTCACTACATTAGAGAAATTTGGGTTTGGCCTGAACATTTGTGCATGGATCAAACTACTGTATACCAATCCAGAAGCTTCAATTTGTATTAACAAAATTTGTTCAGACTACTTTAAACTAGAAAGTTGTACCAGACAAGGATGCCCCTTGTCACCACTGCTATTTGCAATCACCATTGAACCACTGGCGGTTCACTGTAGAAATTCTTATCAGATAAAGGGGATTATCAGAGAAGGACTGGAACAGAAAATTTCTCTATATGCAGATGATATGGTACTATATATATCAGACCCACAAAATTCTGTGCCTGCAGTCTTAACAGCACTTACAGAATTTCAAAAGATCTCTGGTCTCAGAATTAATTTGAATAAAAGTGTACTCTTTCCAATGAATTCTCAAACATATAATAATAGATTGGACACCCTACCTTTTATCATTGCAGATCAGTTTAAATACCTAGGGGTACATACCACAAGTAAACACAAAACTCTTTATCAACAAAATTTCGCCGTCTGTATGGAAAAAATTAAGCAAGACTTGCATCAATAGTCAACCCTTCATCTCACTCTAGCGGGAAGAATCAACATTGTTAAGATGAATATTCTTCCTGAGCTTCTTTTTTTATTTCAAAACATTCCAATATACATCAATAAATCATTTTTTAAGCAATTAGTTCAACAATAACCTCATTTATTTGGAACTCAAAACATCCACGTATCCAAAAAGCGACCCTACAAAGACCTAAGGCAGAAGTTGCCATGGCTCTACCCAAATTTCAGTTTTATTACAGCAAACATACAAGCTATAAAATCCTGGACACAAATAGATGAACATACACAGGCTTGGTCCACAATAGAAGTAAAATCCTGCAGTACTTCTTTATATTCCCTGCTTTGTGCCCCAATAAATGCAAGTTATCGGCAATATACTAACAACCCAATTGTGATTCACTCACTCAGAATATGGAACCAATGTAGGAAGCATTTTAAGATGGAGAATCTTTTATCTGTGGCACCTCTGCAAGAGAATCACCTCTTTCAACCATTGTAAACATGTGCTGTTTTTAATATCTCGAAAAGATTTGGGATTAAATTGCTTAAAGATCTTTATATAGACAACATCTTTTCATCCTATGAACAATTACATTCCAAATGTAACTTTCCAGCCCCACACATTTTTTTCACTATCTTCAAATTAGGAACTTTATTATACAGAACCTGCCCAATTTTCCTCATCTTGCACCCTCCTCCATGCCAGAAAAAAAGTGCTCAATTTCAAGGACTTAGACACCATCTCTGCAATATATAAAATTATTTTACTGTCCCTCCCTTTTATAGATCCAAAAGGACAATGGAAAAAAAGATCTCTTAATCAATATATCAGAAAAAGAGTGGAAAATAGCAATGCAGAGACTTCACTTGAGCTCCATATGCGCAAAGCATACAATTATTCAACTCAAAATTATATATCGAGCACATCTGTCTTGCCTAAAACTGTCCAAAATGTTTCCAGGGCAAGATCCAACCTGCAAACGCTGCAATCAAGTCCCATCCTCACTGGGTCACATTTTTTGGGCCTGCACCAAATTAACATCATTTTGGCCCAAAATTTTTAAGTGCCTTTCAGACAGCCTTGGTGTCACAGTCCCTCCTAACCCATTAACAGCTGTGTTTGGTGTCCTTCCAGATGGGTTTAAAGTGGAAAAGGACAAACAAACTGTGACTGCATTCACTACACTTTTGGCGCGCAGACATATTTTGTTAAACTGGAAGAATCCTAACTCTCCTCTTTTAAGTCCATTTAACTGATGTTTTATACTATTTGAAATTGGAAAAAATCAAATATTCAGTGAGAGGATCTGTACAGAATTTTTTCAAAACCTGGCAGGATCTAATAAATAATATTTTAGAATAAGCTCTTAAAGCACTGAGGAAGCAATTATCTCCGCATTTCTTTTTCTTCTCCATTCATCTCTATTGCCCTATTAAACTCATCAATTTAGGTATGTTTACAAGCCTTACGTTTTACTCCATTGGCCATGCTTTCTCTCTCGGGGGGGGGGGGACAACTTGTTTTTCAATCCTATTTTTTTGTAAAAATTGATCTATTTGTATGTAATGATTACAATAAAATTAATAACATCTTTAGAAAGATTTCCTTACATTAGTTGGTTCTGTTATTATTTCAATAGTTTGAACATTTTTTTTGGTATATCATGGTAATAAGTGTTATCATGCTAATGTCTTTTACAATAGAAAAGTGTTTTTCAAAGCAAGGACTAGGGTAAAGTACTTCAATTTAGCCATTTTGATCCATTAGAAAAATGCTAAATTAGCCTCATCAATGTTTAATAGATATTTGAAATATTTCATATATTGCATTATATGTTGGTGTAAGTGTTGTAAATGCATTTTCTAAAATACTCTAATGATACATTTGCTTTGTTCACTTTTCTATACTTTTTATTATATTTGTTAAATATACAGTACATTCTGTGAATGTGACACTTCAAAACATTAAAAGTCAGAAGTTTTTTGTCATTTTAAATTCTCTTTCTTTTTAGTCTTTGTGATGTGTGTTCACAGCCCTGTTGGGTTTCGTGGGGGCCACCAGGGAGAGCTGCAGAGCCTTAGTTTGTCGGGTTCCCACCACGCCCGGGAGTACTTCCAGATAATGCTGATGAGCCACCTGAAGTGATCCCATGTGCAGCATAAAAGGGACCACCTCACTTAATTCGAGGAACCAGAGTTGAGAGGGAGAAGACAATGCTTGAAAGAGGGGGAGTGAAGGCGGAAAGAGAACAGAAAGAAAAAAGAAAAGAAGAGCTGTGTGCTTTATTATCTGTGCTGATTGGTGCTTTTGTATTGTGCATTGGTGAGAAATGATTTGGGAAGCATATGTGTTGGTCTTGTGCCTTGTCTATTTGTGTTGGGTTTGGGAACCTGGAGCAACCCCTGCATGCCTCTCTCTATATATATGTGTGCATGTATTTATCTATTTATATATTTGATTATTTAAACACTTGACGTCGAACTAGAAGATCAGCATGCACATTTGGCTACAAGAAAAGATAACTCCCACAGAGTCTGTGATGCAAATGATCATTGAAAACAAACCTTGAAGGAGCCTGACACCCCCCCAAACGCAGGAAACTCTATGAAAAATAATAATAATGAAAGATTTAATATTATTTACAAGACATTTCTATAATTTTTTTTACAATTAAAAGTGCAAAGCATCAGCATAGAAAGTTTGGAGAGCCTTCAGCATGACATCAAGAAACAGAATGGGCCAGCAGTTTCAGTCATGACATGCTGCTTTTAATTCCGATATTTTGGCATTTCTGCATTGTTTTGATTAAAAATATGATTGTGCGCCTCTGACTGTGTTCTTTCTACTTTGATCTCATGGAGGCACAGTGGTGCAGTGGTTGGCATTGCTGCCACAGAGCTCAGGTCACTTTTTTGGTCATGATAATTGGTCCATTATAATTGGCAGACATTTTCCTTGCCCTCAGGGACACTTTAAAGATGATTACACCATTATAATCCAGTCCAATATAGTTCAGTTAGTCTTTCCCACATTGACTTTAATGCATTTTGCCAAGTTCAGCAAATATCATGAAGATTCCCTTGATTTTGGGAAACTCACAGGAAAGCGAACTCGGTGATGTTTGCTCATCACTACGCACCATCTAAGTGATTTCTAGATTTTGTTTTTATATTGTTCATTTAACTAAGTCCTCTCTCAGAGTCAGCACTTGAGGCCGGGAATGTGCCACAAATGTCCAAAAATTAAAATAACTTCTTGAAGTGATCCTGTTGTTCAGCAAATGTAACCATATTTGAAAATGCTTTTTACAGTTTCACTTTCTAATTTTCACTTAATCAGTATGTTCAACTCAAGATATTGGTTACAAAGCTTCTTTTGATTGGAATTTCTTTACCAGAGCACAATATTTGATGGCAATTCTGTTCATCTACTCAAATCCAAATTAAACATTTTTTAAATTTGCAGGCATAGAGAAAAACTACTTATCAAAGACAAATCAATCTTTAAATTTACTGCATACATTCTTTCCTTTTTAGATTTTGTTAATATTGTTTTCAACAGACCTGTTGAGTGAGTTTTAAGTTTAATAATCGAATCGAAATTAAATTTCTCATTCAAATAGCCTTTGAGATGGTCTACTTTTCAGTCACTCCATGCTTTCCTTGAGGTCCATTTGTTAAAAGATCCTGGTTTGAAGCAGATTTTACAAAAGATACTATTCATTTCCAAGTAGTTAAAATTTCTCCCAGAAGCATGTGCTGTCTGGCATAATGTGGTAAATCCCCAAATTCCCCACTTCTTCAACATACTTCTTCACCTCTCTTCAGCTTTATTCTTAGACATGGTTAAAGTGACACAGAAACAACAGTAGATGTGACAAAGAAACAACAGCATAGACCACATATTTTTTTAAACATGTTCAAATCAGGTTGGTAATGGATTTTCTTTGAGTGATTTTTATTTATTCTTTTTGCGAACAACCATATAAAACCATTTAAACTCTGAATGACCATGTAAAATCTCTAAGCGATGCTCCTAAAATGTTTGAGCGATCGCTCATGCTCTCTGAACATTGACCCTGACTCTCCACAAGACCCAGTGTGTTAAATCCTCTAGGATGAAGCTTAAAAGACAATAAGGGACTATTTAATAACTTTTATGATAGGTAGAATGCCTGTAGGGGCTAGGCTATCTTTTGGCCTTGAAACCCCTGCAGACTTTTCTGCAAAGCTTGCCCAAAAACTCAAAAAAAGTTCTTTAATTCAAAAACACTAGACCTTACCACTCTAGTAATGCCTATAAACCTACTCTGCTTTTTAGAAAATCTTACCATTGTCAACGGATTATTGTAGACTTGCTTCCATTTCGAGTGCAGTGGAGAGAGTTACTCTGCCAAACTTGGGACTGAAGTAAACAGATCATTAGGAAATAACATTGATTTTTTCGCCAAATACATGCTAAAATGTGGACATACACATTGTTGAGTTAAAAGGAACATTTCTTGTGAATCAGCTTATGGGAAAAGTTCACTATAGTTAGTATAGAAAGAATTTACAGTATACCTGAGATACTTCTTTGAATCTTGATTGAAATGCTCTGTTTGCCCAGTACTTTTAGGTAATTTACCCATGAGGAACTAAATCAACAGTACAGTTGAATGCACAATGTGGGGGTGGTTTAAGTTTAGTTTACTAAAACCATCAACCAAATTAGTATATTCATAATGAAGTGTCTCAGTGGTCTAAATTATATTGCAAAAAAGATCCTTTCCTGGGCATTTATTAAACCCTACCAATCAACCATTCCTAAACCAATAGGGTCAACATCTATAGCAGAAAATAATAATGTGAATTTCAATGAATTTTGGTCATTTGTAACTCTTGCGCTAGACCAGCACTGTTTTTGATTTCAATGACAGTGCGTTTTGATCTTCCAGTTGTAGTGATCTCTTAGGTTCGTAATCTAATCAATACACAGGATTGAAAGATATACTAACTTTTTAATAGACAGACTTTATAGACATTTATTGTACATGTTCTACTCGTTTTTGTCCACACCCACTCTTCTTCTAGCATCCGCATCAAAGGCATTACTAATCATTCTGTAAGTATCCCTTAATAGACCTTACTAATCAACTATCATTACATCTTCCTCTCTTAAAGAGAAGTAAGGCATTATTTTTAAGCTTAGTAATGTTATACATTTCAAATACTACTTTGATAATTTTTATCACTTCAAACAACTGAACTATCCAGAACATTTCAGGCATACAACCAACATTCAAACTATGTATAAAAAGCACAACTGTTAAAGGAATTCAGCATTTCTTAATTGATAATGTTCCTTTCATCCTCAACATGTCTCAATGAGTCGTTCTGGTGGTTTTACTTGACGTGTTAAACTTCTGGTTAATTGTGTTTGCAGTTGAGATGTTATTTCCTGATTTATACTTGTTTTCTCGTTAATATTTGTTTTGCTGGTGTTAGTGTTCTGATTAGAGGTTATTGGTCCTTTGATGTCTCGACGGTTTCTTCTTAGAACAGCTCCTTCATCTGTCTGTATATTGTATGATCTAGGCTGTATCTGTTCTAATACAGTTCCTGTTTGTGTCCATGTGCTGTATTTATCCTTGCACTTTACAATATCACCAGGTTGGAGTTCAGGTAATTCACGAGTACCTCTGTCAAAATAGAACTTTTGTTTTTCTTTCTGTTGTTCCTTGTACTTCTTCACTTTCTCCCCTTCTTTTGTTCTTAGCAGGTTCTCATCAATGGGTAAATTTGTTCTTAACCTCCTGCCCATGAGTAGCTGTGCTGGAGAATAACCAGAATCTAGGGGTGTTGAACGATATGCAAGAAGACTCTTGTAGAAATCACACCCACTATCTTTGGCCTTCTGCATCAGCCACTTCACTATTTGCACTGACTTCTCAACAAGTCCATTTGACTGAGGGAAATGTGGGCTTGAAGTATTATGAACAATGTCCCAATCTTTACAGAATGTTTTAAACTTCTCATTAGCAAACTGTGGTCCATTATCACTAAACACCTCATTTGGTATGCCATGTCTTGAGAATATGGACTTCATGCATGTTATCACAGTATCTGTAATGGTACAGCTCAGTTTGCATACTTCAGGGTAAAGAGAATAATAGTCTGTCACAATTAGATAATCTGCTCCATTACATGCAAAAAGATCAACTCCTACCTTCTGATATGGTCTTGCTGGTGTACCATGTGGTTTCAGTGGTTCTGCTGGGTTACGTACTTGATACTTCTGACACGTGTCACAAGTGGATACCTCTTCCATCACATCATGATTAATTCTGGGCCAATACATCATTTCGCGTGCTCTCTTTTTACATTTCTCAATACCCAGATGTCCTTTGTGAATCTTTTTCAACATTCCTTTTCTCAAGCTCTTTGGTATAACTATTTTACTTCCTTTAAAGATTATATCATCAACGACTGTTAATTCAGCTCGGTAGCTCCAATACTCTGTTATATCTGATGAACAGTTCTATTTCTCATATGGCCATCCATTCAGTATTATCTGTTTCAATTTGTTTAAAGTTACATCTTTATTAGTCTCAGTTCGTATGATGTCCATCTTTGCATCTGAAACTGGTACTGATTCTGTGATCGTATCAATATATGCTTTAACATCTACTTCTGTTTTAGAGCTCAAAGATACCTTTGGGTCAACTGCTCTGGAAAGAGTGTCGGCTGTGTACATCATTTTTCCAGGTGTATATGTCACCTTCAGAGTATAGCGTTGCAGCTTAATCATCATTCTTTGAATTCTCAGAGGACAGTCTTGGAATGGCTTTTGGAATAATGAAAGTAATGGTTTATGATCTGTCTCTACAACAATTTCTTGTCCTGACACAAATTGATGAAATCTGTCACAAACATAGGATATGCTGAGCAATTCTTTTTCAATTTGTGCATAACGTGTTTCAGGATCTGTCATGGATCTAGATGCATATGCCACCGGTTGCCAATTATCACCATGTTTTTGTAAAAGAACTGCCCCAAGTCCACTCTGTGATGCATCTGATGAGATCTTTATTTGCCTTAAGGGATCATAAAGCTTAAGTACTGGTTATTCTGTTAGTTGCTTTTTTAGTTGATTCCACGCATTTTCTTGTTCATGATTCCATTCCCATTCTGTATTCTTTTCTATTAATCTTCGGAGTGGCGCTATCTTCTCTGACAGGTTAGGTATGAACTTGCCCACATAATTTACCATTCCATTAAACCTCTGAACATCTTTCTTACACTGTGTCCTGGTCATATTTACTATAGCTGAAATCTTTTTTGGGTCAGGCTTAATGCCTTCACTGCTAATGATGTCACCAACAAATGTTAATTCACTTACTCCAATTTGGCACTTCTCTTTGTTCAATTTCAAATTTGCTTTTCTTGTTGCTTCTAAAACCTTTCTCAGTCTGCAATCATGTTCTTTCTTTGAGTTTCCCCATATAATTATGTCGTCCATAGATGTGTCTACCCCATCCAGGTGCTCATAAATCATGTGTACTGTTTTATGGTACACCTCAGGTGCTGAGGCAATGCCAAATGGCAATCTGAGGAATCTGTATCTGCCATAGGGGGTGTTAAATGTGCACAATTTTGAACTTGGTTCAACCAATTTCAACTGCCAGAATCCTGAGGATGCATCCAGCTTACTGAAGTATCTGGCATTTGCGAACTGTGACATTATTTCTTCTCGTGTTGGTAATTTGAAGTGCTCCCTTTTGATTGCTCGATTCAAGTTTCTTGGGTCTAGGCATATCCTCAGGTTTCCATTCTTTTTGTCCACAATAACTAAAGAATTCACCCACTCAGTTGGTTCATCTATCTTCTTTATTACATTCAGTTTTTCCATTCGATCCAACTCTGCTTTCAGTTGATTCTGGAGAGCAAATGGCACTTTTCTACATGGATGAACAACTGGTGAAATGCTTTTATCAATCTGTATTGTGTGTTCTCCTGGCAAACAACCTAGTCCTTGGAACAAGTCACTATATTCTTCCATCAGCTCTTTATAGTCTGTTTCTTCTCGGTCTTCTATAGCCAGAACATGTTTTACTAGGTTCAGTCTTTCACATGCTGACAAGCACAAAATTGCCTTCAAATCTTTTTGCACCACCATAAAAAATAGAGTGTACTCTCTATTTTTGTATGTCACTTTAGCACTGCACTTTCCTTTCACTGGTATGTCTGCACCTCCATATGCTGTCACTTTCACTTTTGTTAGAAACAGCTTTGGTTTGGGGTTTAAGCTTTTGAAATCCGACTCAGAAATAATATTTATTTATGCACCTGTATCTAGTTTAAATTTAATACATTTCCCATTCACTTTTAATGGGAGTTTCCATTCACTTTTCTGTTCTGTTTCCTCTGATAGTGCATCAACATAAAATTCTGCTGTCTTGTTTTCTTGGAGTGTATCAACTTTTCTGTGTGGATTGCTTTGACTCTTACAGCAGCGCGCAAAATGATTGTTTTTGTTGCATTTGTTGCAAATCTTTCCATATGCTGGGCATTTTCTTGGCAGATGCTGCATACCACATCGTCTGCATGATTGCTTCTGATAACTTCCTGATCATTTTTATTTTTAACTGCCTCTTTTTCTTTTTTCACATCTGCGCTCTTTTTCTTTGATTCATGTGCGTCTCGCTTTTTTAATGCATCCACGGAGCAGGTACCATCACTAACAAGTTCTTTAGCTTGTGTTTTAACCGTCTCTGCTGCTCTACACAACGCTATGGCTTTATCCAGGTCTAGATCTTGCTCTCGTAGCAGTCTCTCTCTGAGAGCATCATCTGGGATCCCACGCGCAATCCGATCTTTTATCAGCGACTCTGCTAGCCCTGCAAATTCACACGTCTTGCTCCTATTACGCAATTCCGTCACATACTGGTCTATTGTTTCGCCACTTTTCTGGAAGCATGTAAAAAACTTGTGCCGCTCAAACGTCACATTGCGCTTTGGGTTGCAATACGCTTCGAACTTTTCAACTATTTTGTTCAATTTCATATTGTCTCCATCTTCTTCAAACTGAAAATTGTTATACACCTCTAGCGCCTCTTCGCCAATTACATGTAGAAGCATAGACGCTTTCATTTTTTCACTTTTCCTATCTGCTTCAATCGCAGCAAGATACAACTCGAATCTCTGTTTAAATCTTTTCCAATTTTCAGCTACATTTCCCGTTAACTGGAGATTTGGTGGGGGCGGTAATCCTTCCATTTTTTTTTTCAATGCTCTTTTGCTAGAACGTCTTAGCGCTTTCTGAACACGTTTTCGGGTTACTCACAGACACGAGACTCGTTCAAAAGCTGAACCTCTTCTTCACATTCCTCTTCCAATCCACCACCTTTGACACCATGTAGTGATCTCTTAGGTTCGTAGTCAAATCAATACACAGGATTGAAAGATATACTAACTTTTTAATAGACAGACTTTAAAGACATTTATTGTACATGTTCTACTCGTTCTTTTGTCCACACCCACTCTTCTTCTAGCATCCGCATCAAAGGCATTATTAATCATTCTGTAAGTATCCCTTAATAGACCTTACTAATCAACTATCATTACACCAGTAACAACCTTTCTGTGGTTATTTTAACTACAACTCATCTCCTGCCCCATCCCAATTAGAAGAAAACAGTCTGCAAGTCAAACTCCTCAGTTTGCACTGTCTCATTATTACCAAAACTTTTTATATTTCATAGTCTGTTATTTGTTAAGAACTGCAATGTGGAACGTGCAAACACAACAGAAAAGATGCAGTCAGGAGGAGCAGATGTCAAAGGAGAATACAGAATCATGGTCAGGAACAGGCAAAGGGGTTAGAAACCTAACTAAGGAACTGAAATAACAATCGCCAAAACACAAAAATAAAAATAAAAGTCATAATAACAAGATTCTTGGCTTCCTTTAACACAAAAGAGAGCAAGAGGAAGTAGCCAAAAGAAAGAGATCCAATACATGGATATCAAAAGCAGTAGCCTTTCATCTTTTTGGAGTGGAGCATAATGACTGTAAAAAAAACATGGTTGTGGCCATAATGTTTAGAATTAGGAAAACTATTTTGTTTGTTAACACTAGAATTACCAAAGCTTACGAAAAAACTCGTAAATCCAGCCCACCTTAAATCTGCTCTTTCCTCTCCGTCAGTGTCTTTTGTTTTGTAAATGTGTCGATAAGCCCAAGCAGCAAGCAGCCTACTATCCCATCCTCCCACCGCTGCAGAAAGTGCAAAAACCTTTCCCAGCTCAAGTCTGGTTTATGAGGGAGTCGGGTACCTAGAGCTGTATAGGCTAAAAAAATATATTATTATTTGGAACACATGCATTTCACGTGTGTTCCATGTCTACAAAGAACTATGTACGTAAGTGTAGGATGACAGAAAATGCAAGAAATGTTGAACACATACCTAAAAGACAAACTTTTTCCATGTTTTGGTACTAACGACAAAATTTTGACATGAAGTGTATAATATCTGAAGACTGAAGTCCATTGTAGCGATTTCCTTGGTAGTACAGTGGTAAGAACTGCTGACTCCAATTCAAAAGGTTGTCGGTTCAAGCCTCCCCGCGTCTCAAAATAAGTGTTTTGATTAGTGAGCTGCCCTTATTGTTACTATTATACAATAAAAACATAAATTTGATTTGAGTCTGTAATAGACTTTGTAAATGTATGGTACTTGTAGAGGTTAGTGTTTTTTTCATTTTATTCAGTTTTATTCTCTCAGTTGCGTTCACGCTCGCCCCGATCTGACACTGTTATTTTTCAAATAAAGACGTACTATAACAGAGGTGAACTTGGATGAGAACGAGGGTTCTACATAGGAGAAAGAGAACAGAAGCACCCCCCAACAGAAATGTCCACTCACATATAAGAACTATGCAGCTGCACCAGGCATAAAGGTGAAAGATGGCACCTTTTGGATGTTCCAAGAGGTCGGGGCATCATCCTGCCAATCAGTCTGCCCCACACCTGTCCTCCAACGAAGCAGCACAGCTTAAAGAGCTTGTCAAGGTATCATGCAAAGTCCTGTTTGTGATTATGTTTTGTGTTTGATCTTATTCAGGAAAATATCCCAGTTTCCCCAAGGGATGGGAACTTTGAGTGTTGGCAGTATGACTGGTAAAGGGAGAGAGTTAGCAGATATGATGGAGAGAAGAAAGGTTGATATATTGTGTAAGGCCAGCTGGATAGAAGGTGGATACAAATTGTTCTATCATGGTGTGGATAGGAGGAGAAATGGGGTAGGAAGGAACAGTATGTCAAGAGTGTTTTGGAGGTGAATAGAGTGTCAGACAGAGTAATGATTATGAAGCTGGAAACTGGAGGTGTGATGATGAATGTTGTTAGTGCATATGCCCTGCAAGTTGGGTGTGCAATGGATGAGAAAGAAGAATTTTGGAGTGAGTTGGATGAAGTGATGAACAGTGTACCCAAGGGACAGAAAGTGGTGATTGGAGCGGATTTCGTTGGACATTTTGGTGAAGGGAAGAGAGGGGACAAGTAGGTAATGGGTAGATATGGTGTCAAGGAGAGGAATGAAGAAGGACAGAGGATAATGGATTTTGCCAAAAGAATGGACATGGCTGTGGTGAATACGTATTTTATGAAGAGGGAGGAATATAGGGTTACGTATAAGAGTGGAAGAAGATGCACACAGGTAGATTACATCCTATGCAGAAGAGTCAATCTGAAGGACATTGAAGACTGTAAAGTGCTGGCAGGGGAAAATGTAGTTAAGCAACATAGGATGGTGGTCTGTAGGATGACATTGGAGATTAAGAAGAGGAAGAGAGCAAGGGTAGAGCCAAGGATCAAATGGTGGAATTTGAAAAAGAAAAATGGGTGCCTCGAGAGAAGTTGTGGTATTGTATGAAGAAGTCGGGAGTGGCAGAGAAGTATGTAAGAATTGTACAGGATATGTACGAGGGAAGTGCGACCATGGTGAGGTCTGTGGTAGGAGTGACGGATGCATTCAAGGTGGAGGTGGGATTACATCAGGGATCAACTCTGAGCCCTTTCTTATTTGCAATGGTGATGGACAGGTTGACAGACGAGATTAGACAGTAGTCCCCGTGGACTATGATGTTTGCTGATGACATTGTGATCAGTAGCGATAGTAGGGAGCAGGTTGAGGAGACCCTAGAGAGGTGGAGATGCTCTAGAGAGGAGAGGAAAGAAGGTCAGTAGGAACAAGACAGAATACATGTGTGTAAATGAGGGGGAGGTCAGTGGAATTGTGAGGATACAAGGAGTAGAGTTGGCGAAGATGGATGAGTTTAAATACTTGGGATCAACAGTACAGAGTAATGGGGATTGTGGAAGAGAGGTGAAAAAGAGAGTGCAGGCAGGGTGGAATGGGTGGAGAAGAGTGTCAGGAGTAATCTGTGACAGACAGGGTATCAGCATGAGTGAAAGGGAAAGTCTACAGGACAGTAGTGAGACCAGCTATGTTATATGGGTTGGAAACAGTGGCACTGGCCAGAAAGCGCGAGACAGAGCTGGAGGTAGCAGAGTTAAAGATGCTAAGATTTGCATTGGGTGTAACAAGGATGGATAGGATTAGAAATGAGTACATTGGAGGGTCAGCTCAAGTTGGACGGTTGGGAGACAAAGTCAGAGAGGCGAGATTGTGTTGGTTTGGACATTTGCAGAAGGGAGATGATGAGTATATCGGGAAAAGAATGCTAAAGATAGAGCTTCCAGGGAAGAGAAAAAGAGAAAGGCCTAAGACAGTGGTTCTCAACCTGTGGGGCGGGCCCCCCTAGGGGGGCGCGAAGATGTGAAAAAAAGAAAACAAGAATCAAAAATATGAAAAAAACATCTGTTGAAACCAAAACAAATTAAACTACATTCTGATACTAGAACAATAAACATAGAGTTAGATAAATGTCGATAACAGTTAAGTAGGTGTAATAAAATATGCATCTACATTTGAAAAAAATGTTAGGGTGGGCGCGATTAAAACTGTTATTAAAACTCGGGTCGCAAATACTTAAAGGTTGCGAAACGCTGGCCTAAGAGAAGGTTTATGGATGTAGCGAGAGAGGACATGCAGGTGATGGGTGTAACAGAACAAGATGCAGAGAACAGAAGATATGGAAGACGATGATCCGGTGTGGCAACCCCTAACAGGAGCAGCCAAAAGAAGAAGAAGAAGACGATATTTAGAAAGTCTCTTGTATTTGTCATTTTGGTTCTAACTCTTGATCTTGGTTATATTGCATATGTCTGGTGAACAACTCCTTGAAATCTTCTACTCAGTTTAGCCCTCTGGTTTAGAAAAAAAAACAACTCTGAGTGCTCAGATAAGCTTTCTTTTGGTTTTTGATTTTATGTCTGTTTCACAAGAAAAAATATTTTGTGATATTTTTGAAGGAAATCTACAACTCCTTGCACACCTGTTCTTGCCACAATTGTTGTCATGTGCAGCAACATTTTACATTTTTTGGAGATGCACATTTTATAGATGCATGTCCATAACAGCCTAAATAAACACAATATCCATATATAGGGTGTTCCAGATCTAATTATGCAATTTTCATTATGCTATAACTTATTAAGTTCATTAAATAGAAAATCACCCAAAAAATCTCGGACCATCGAGAAGTGTGAGAACTGACGACATGAAGAATTGTCTTTGCGCCCAACTGGAATCATCCCCACATAAATCAAAG
The DNA here is from genome assembly GCA_026402145.1 of Polypterus bichir lapradei. Lineage (NCBI taxonomy): Eukaryota > Metazoa > Chordata > Cladistia > Polypteriformes > Polypteridae > Polypterus > Polypterus bichir. The sequence goes on along the minus strand of JANRMT010062837.1, from coordinate 43,000,728 downwards.
TCATCCAGACAATCTGGATCTGCATAATTAGATATGGACCACCCTGTACTATAGCCTAAAACATTCTTTGTCCATGATTTTCATGTCTTGTTACAGTAATTAACACAGTGGAGTGCTTTGTCTTCACTATGGAGGGCTTCTTCTTCACTTGTATCATTTTTGCCTGAATTTGTAGTTTCTGCATTATTATTTGGGTCTGCCTGAGTTGTGGACAACTGTGCTAATGAAAATGCAGTTTTGCATCATGACAGACTTATCCACATTTTTATTGTTGTCTGCCCAGCTATTGTTCATCATGTTTACTGCAATAACCTCTCAGTAATTAAATGTCATAACCTACTGTAATTATGCTTACAGCACAATGTTCCAACTATGAGTAGGGCAGAATAGCCCTGTCAATCACGAGACACCACATGATTCAATCCTCTTTAATAAAACCCCTGTGTGCGTCCAGGTGTCCGTATGTGTGTGTCTTCTGGTGAAGTGCGCATGCGCGGGGCCACACGGCACGTGTTCAGTCTCTTCCTGTGCATTCCCTGAGCAGAGAGAGAGACACATACACAGGTGCGTGCGCGTGAGAGACAGACACACACACACACACAGAGGGGCGCGCAAGAGAGACAGACACACACAGGCGCGCGAGAGACAGACACACACACACACAGACGCGCACTTGCATTGTTACAATGTTACTTTTCTTGGTTGTTTATTAAATTACGGATTTTTCAAATGTTCATTTTTTTCCCTGTGCTTAAAACTCATTAAAAAAAAGTTTTTTTAGCGAGCGGGTCGTAAGGCTATAGCGCGAACTCTTGCAGTGTTAGTTTTCTCTGTTGTTCAAGGTTTTCTTAGTGTTATTCAATGTTTTTGTATTTAGTTTACTATTACGCTGTGCATTCAATGGTATAATTAACTTTATTTGTGCTTAAAAACTTAAAAAAATATATATTTACATACAGTTCATATGGTCTGGAATGGATTGATTGTATTTACATACAATCCTATGGGGGAAATTACTTCGGTTCACCGAGGTTCCACTGTATTACTGTCAGACAAAATTACAGGCATTTTACGGAAATACAAACCAGTATTACTGAGAGAGAAAATTAAAGGCACACAATACAGTGACGCATATTACAGCCACATACAAGGTCCCTTGCCATTTAATATAGACTGTTCCTACTAATGTTTATGCACTGTTCTAGCGGCCGTTATTGTAACGGGCTTAATGTCTAGTGTGATTATAAAGCGATAGCTAATTTATCTTTGACTTACATACATAACTTTTTTTACAGATATGTATTTTTTTTTTCCTTACTCTGACCACTTCCTGGGTACGTCTTTGGTATGACGTTAAACTGCATCCGGCCCTGCAAGTGGTCCTTCAACTTGCAGAGAAAACTTGGGGATTAGTGGCAGGACTGGCAATCCAGCCATCTTATAAAACTTTGCACAGCCCCAAAAGAGCAGACAGGCCTCCTTTTTTTTCTCCACGGGAGTAGCTGTGCTGCAGCTGCCCTAAGGAAGGCTGCTCATATTATGAAGGGGATGGGGAAAAGCCCTCTGGACTCTCATCCCTGGAAGAGTGAAAACTGATGGAGAGTTAAAGAGGTCAAGCTTGTTGGGGATCGGAACTGCTATAATGCTGAGGTGCCGCCCGCTGCATGGCAGCACTTGGATCCCATTTTGAGATGTTCCATCTGGGTAAGCGTATGGAACGTCTTGTCTCTATGGCCTGATGATCGTCTTCCTCTGTTGTTGGTGGAACTTCGTAAACTACGCATTTCAGTGGCAGCACTCTCTGAAGTGCATAGATCTGGGACTGCCCAGATCTCTGTAGGTGGGTACATCTTTTATTGGTCTGGTTGCTCTGATGGGTGTCATGCTCAGGGAGTAGCTATTGCAGTGGTGGATTGGCTCCTTCCAATGGTGTCTGATGTCCACTCCTTTCAATAAGCGTATTATGAGACTCAGATTAAGGCACTTTCTTGACTGTTGTCTCAATATATGCTCTGATCATGGTGAGTGATGTCTCGGTGAGAGAGACATTCTGTTCACCACTTCACTTGGTGGTTAATGGGTGCTTGCGAGGTGACCCTGCTCTGGTCATGGGTGACTTCAATGCGACTACATGCACTGACAAGGCTGGCTATGAGGAGTGTATTGGTCCCCATGGATCTGGAGACCATGTTGAAAGTGGCTCCATGTTCCTTGTCTTTGAAAAATGGTCAGGGTACAGTGAAGGAGATCCTCACATCCTCGTAGGCAGATGCCGGGAGATGACTACAGAACTACAGGGTCTAAAGAAGTGCCCAGTTTGCCAATTATGACCACAGTCTTGTTGTTGCTACTCTGAAGATCCAGCTTAGGACCAGTAGGCTCCCATCTAACTAGGAGAATGAGGCTGGATGTGGCCAGACTCCAAGAACAGGCTGTTTCTAATTGGTTTGCAGTTTGTGTGAAGAACTTGCAGACTTGGGTGGGACTGTCAATGTGATATGGGAGACCTACCATGACAAGACCCTTAATGTTGCAGAGGGTTGTGTTGGTGTTGCTGGTGTTCCCAGAAGGGGGTGTCTCATCTTGCAGAGCACCCTGGATATCAACACGAAGGGTCGTAGCGCATGGCAGTTCCAGTCTGTACTGAGGCGCTGAGGGCAGATAAGGAGGCATTTGTTAGAGGAATGTGTGACCAAGTAACACGACACCTATGCTGTAGTGGCCCATGTCCTTCTTATAGAGGAATCGAATCATTACATACCTTCGATTCTGATTCTTGGAGATTGCAGTCAGGGCAGGTGATGGTACAGTCCTTAAGGATGATGCTGCAGTTATTACCCGCTAGGCTGGCTACTTTTGTGCAGCTGCTTAATACTGATCCTTCTTTAGGACACTAGACATCTCTGGGTCCACGATACTTGAAGCTGATCCTCCAATTAGCTGTGAACCACCCAATCTCACTGTGATTGCACAGGTGGTAAACTAGCTGAAGGTAGGAAAGGCTGCAGAGTTATGTAGTATCCGGGTGAACTTCTCCAGGCTGGTGATAAGGCTGTCCTTCTGGCATTGCAAGCAATCTTTACTTTTATTTGGGAGACAAGCATCATTCCAAATGTTTGGAAAATGGGACTTGTCGTCCCTATATGGAAAAGTAGGGGTGATTGCCTGGATTGTGGCAAATTCAGGGGGATAACACTGCTCTCAGTGTCGGGTAAGATCCTTGTTAGGATCATCCTCAATAGGATCCATAATCACTTGTTCACCTACCAGTAACCAAAACAGTCTGTTTTTACTCCTAAGAAATCTACCATTGACCGCATCCTAAGGGTTCTCATTGAGCACAAATATGAATATCAGCAGAGTTTCTTTGCAGCTTTTGTCAATTTTCATAAGGCGTTCTACTCAGTTCATCGAGTTGCCCTCTGGGACATCCTGAGACTTTGCGGGATCCCCCCAAAGTTGCTGGGTATCATGGCTGGTCTCTACACTGGTACTGTGAGTTTCTTGCAGAGTGTAGACAGAACCTCTCCGCTTTTCCCAGTTGATTCTGGGGTATGTCAAGGGTGTGTTCTTGCTCCTACTCTGCTCTCTATCTGTTCTCATCCTCCTAGATCTGAGTGCAGCATTTGATACCATTGATCACAATATTCTTATAAATTGCCTTAGTTAGTGGGGAGGGCCTCTCTGGCAATGTCTTAAATTGGTTTGAGTTTTACTTAACAGTTAGAAATTTCTTTGTTACTTGTGGTAATTATACTTCAGAGACACATGATATTCTGTATGGTGTTCCACAAGGATCTATCCTGGGTCCACTGCTCATTTCGATCTACATGCTTCTATTAGGTCAGATTATCTGAAGGCATAATGTGAGCTCACACAGCTATGCTGATGACACACAACTGTATTTATCTATAGTGCCTGATGACCCCAACTCTTTTGGTTCACTGACCCAATGTCTTACTTGTGTTTCTGAGTGGATGAGTAGTAATTTCCATCCATCCATTCCACTAAAGGGTCAGGGGGGGTCTGCTGGAGCCAAACCCAGCCAACACAGGGCACAAGGCAGGAAACAAACCCTGGGCATGGCGCCAGCCCACCGTAGGGGAGTAGTAATTTTCTCAAACTAAATAAGGAGAAAACAGAAATCTTAGTTGTTGACAAAAATGGATATAGTGAGGGTATTAGAAATAAACTTGATCCATTAGGCCTAAAAGTTAAGACAGAGGTAAAAAAGCTGCAAAAGACTATAAATCAATCAAGTAAGAAACATAAATTTTATACAATTTCATTCACAATACAGAATTAATTAGATCACAACCATCAATTCTAAAACTCCCAAGTGTAATAAGAAGTTGTACAAGTCAAAAGAAGAATCCAGAATTAGCAAGAATCATGTTGTATTTAGAAAAGGAATGGTATCAAGATTAAATAATAATATTTCAATAGAGAGAATGTAATTGAAAATAAATTACCTAGTCTGGTTTAGATTGTCAGAAACACAATTCTAGTAAATTAAAATAAAGAGGAGGGTCTCAATTTAAAACACGCTTGACAGAACTTTCTGAACTGACCTTATTAAAGGGTTCCAAATAATAGGTGACAGAAAACTAAATGGTCATTTGCCTGGGGATATTTTTAATAAGACTCTGGGCCATTAGAAGGCCAATGCCAGAAAACTTCAGATGTCTTACAGGTTATACAGGAGTTCATGAAGATAATAACTTCGTAAATCAGCCTTCAGGACAAAAGAGGAGCAGCTGTCTAAAATTCAATTTGAAAGTTATATTTGGATATTTATAACTATATTCAGCCCTAGATTTAAAACATGTCTAAGCACCAAAATATCTGTCTTATGATGGTGCTGTCAGTAAATATTTCAAATATAGATTTACATTTTGATGTGCTGTATCGTGCATTGAACAATTAAAGTACATCAACAGTAGATGAAAAATTATTATATTTGTTAATAACTAACCAGCACTGTGTCAGAGGAACTTATTTTGTGTTCATTACAGCCAGGAAAAGATACCTAAAGCGTTTATGAAGGTTATGTGAATTTTCTTTTATGCAGTCCATATACAAAACAAAAAAATAATGCCTTGCAGCTTCAGAGAACTGGGTCATTCTGTGCATGACATTCCATCTTGCTCCTTGTCAACAAGTTTTGTCCAGAAACTAGTTTTCACCCAAACCTTAAAACTGAATGTGACATCAACTGGTGACTTTAAAATTGACAAATTGTGAGTGAATGTCATCCTTAATAATTCCTTCCATTAATTTACTTGTGATGCACATTAAACTTACTGGCCTATAGTTGCTTGGATCTGCCCAGTCACCCTTTTCATATAACAGGATAAATTTGCCATTTTCTGGTTCTTTGGAATTTCCCCAGAGTCCAGATACTTCTTAAAAAATATGCATCAAGATTTTATATATGTACTCATTAACTCTCTTAAGCTCTGGAGGTTAAATATTATCTGGTGCTGGAGATTTGTTTAATTTCAGCCTATTTGATCTAAGCAGTACTTCTCTCACTTCAAATTGTAAATCACTCAGTACGTCTTTAGTAGTTCCACTTACTGCTGGGATGTTATCTACAGTACTTCCTCACGAGTGAAGACCTTGGAAAAATGGGAGTTTAGAGCATCTACTATTTCAGTCTGTATTTTTTAATTCCCCTTTACTATTCCTAATGATGCACTTCACATTCTCGTCATTCTCATACATTCTGTGATTAATATTGGAGTTATTACTCTTATAAACTTTATACAGCTGTGTTTTGCTTTGCCACTTCTTTTTCAACTCTTTATTAAACCGCTGCAGAGTTTTTTTGGTAACACTTTACATTAAGTGTCCATACTTACACTGTAACTACTATGTAATTAACTATATAAGTACAGTGTAACTAGGAGTTATTACTCCGTATTTACTGTGTAATACAAAGTAACGCTATAGTTAATTACTCAGTTGTCATTGTTATTCCACAGTGTATATAATTACAATGTAACAATTTATCACTGATCCAAAAACAAGTGTACTTACATAGTTACATTGTATCTGTACTTTCAAAATGTAATAAAAACATCAGGGTATGTAACTACAACTATGTAACAGATGTTCCAAGGTGTGGGCAATTTTAATGGAGAATTGCAATGCTAACTGCATAGGTTTTTGATGATATTTCAAGATCTATTTTAAATGGTGAAAACACATTTGCAAAATAGTTAACGCTTTTGACTCACAGATCCAGTATCCTGAGATGGAATTCTGTCTGGAGATATTTGTGTAAAATTTGTACGTTCTACCCATGTCTCCCTATGTCTTCTTCATGGGTTTTACTGCCACATCCCAGGGACATATAGGTTGTGTTACGTGGCCACATGTGTGAGAGCGTGACTGCTGGTATGTTTGTCAGTGGGCCTTGTAATGGGATGACTCCCCATCCTGAGCTGTTTCCTGCCTTATGCCCGGTAATGCTTGGAATGGCTCTGCAGCTCTGTGTGCCTTGATTGAATGATGCAAGTTTGGCAGTATTATGTTAGGGATGGGTATAATAATAGTCCAAAAAATTCAAAAATAAATAGTGTAACACAACTACAAGAATGTGACAAATGTTTGTTTAAGCAAAACATGTCAAGGAGGTGCCCCTCTAGATTTTGGGAAAAAGCGTTAACCATTTTGAAAAGATGTTTTCTTTTTTTTTTTTTTTTTTATTAATTTTATTACAATCCATACAAAGCAATCAAGTTTTTACAAAGAGAAAAATTAAGAACAGATCGATCCCCACCCCTGAGAGAGAGAGCAAGCCAAACGGCGTTAAATTTAAGGCATGGAATCATACCTAAGTTAATAAATTCTCTGTGCCTTTTGAACTTATTTTAAAATATTACTGATTAGATCCTGCCATGTTTTGAAAAAAGTCTGTACGGATCCTCTGACTGAGTATTTGATTTTTTCCAACTTCAAATAATATAACACATCGGTTTCCCACTGACTTAAAAGAGGAGAGTTTGGTTTCTTCCAGTTTATGAGAATAAGTCTACGTGCCAAAAGTGTAGTGAATGCAATCACAATTTGTTTGTCTTCCTCCGCTTTAAACCCATCTGGAAGAACACCAAACACAGCTGTTAATGGGTTTGGAGGGATTGTAAGTCCAAGGCTATCTGAAAGGTAATTAAAAATGTTTGTCCAGAATAATGTTAATTTGGTGCAGGACCAGAACATGTGACCTAGTGAGGCTGGGACTTGGTTACAACGTTCGCAGGTTGGATCATGCCCTGGGAACATTTTGGAGAGTTTTAGTCGAGACAGATGTGCTCGATATATAATTTTGAGTTGTATAATTGTATGCTTTGCGCATATGGAGCTCGAGTGAATTCTCTGCATTGCTACTTTCCACTCCTTTTCTGATATATTAATTGAAAGATCTTTTTCCCAGTGTCCTCTTGGATCTTTAAAAGGGAGGGATTGTAAAATGATTTTATATATTGTAGAGGTAGAGTCTAAATCCTTGAGATTGAGCAATATTTTTTCCAGCATGGATGAGGGTGCAAGATGAGGAAAATCTGGAAGGTTTTGTTTAACAAAGTTTCTGATTTGAAGATAGTGAAAGAAATGTGTTGCTGGAATGTTAAATTTGGAATGTAATTGCTCATAGGATGCAAAGACGTTGTCTATATAAAGATCTCTAAGCAAGTTAATTCCAAATTTTTTCCAAATATTAAAAACTGCATATGTTTGTGAGGGTTGAAAGAGGTGGTTCTCTTGCAGGGGTGCCACAGATAGAAGCTTCTCCGTCTTAAAATACTTTCTACATTGGTTCCAGATTCTAAGTGAGTGGAGCACAATTGGGTTATTAGTGTATTGCCGATAACGTGTGTTTATTGGAGCACAGAGCAAGGAATACAAAGAAGTACTGCAGGAATTTAATTCTATTGCGGACCAAGCCTGTGTATGTTCTTCTATTTGTGTCCAGGTTCTTATCGCCTGTATATTTGCTGCCCAGTAATAAAACTGGAAGTTAGGTAGAGCCATGCCGCCTTCTGCCTTTTGTCTCTGTAGGGTCGCTCTTTTGATGCGTGGATGTTTTGAATTCCAAATAAATGAGGTTATTGTCGAATCTAATTGCCTAAAAAATGATTTATTAATGTATATTGGGATGTTTTGAAATAAAAAAAGGAGCTTAGGAAGAATATTCATCTTAACAGTGTTAATTCTTCCAGCTAGTGTGAGATGAAGGGTTGACCATCTATGCAAGTCTTGTTTAATTTTTTCCATGCAAACGGCGAAATTTTGTTGATATAGAGCTTTATGTTTACTTGTAATGTTTACCCCTAGGTATTTAAACTGTTCTGCAATGATAAAAGTTAGGGTATCTAATTTAATATTATATGCTTGAGAGTTCACTGGAAAGAGTACACTTTTATTCAGATTAATTCTGAGACCAGAGATCTTTTGAAATTCTGTGAGTGCTGCTAAAACTGCAGGTACAGAATTTTCTGGGTCTGATATACGTATACAGCACCATGTCATCTGCATATAATGAGATTTTCTGTTCCAGTCCTTCTCTGCTAATCCCCTTTATCTGATCAGTATTTCGACAATGTATTGCCAGTGGTTCAATGGCAATCGCAAACAGCAGCGGTGACAAGGGGCATCCTTGTCTAGTGCCACGTTCTAGTTTAAAGTAGTCTGAGCAAATGTTGTTGATGCAAACTGAAGCTTCTGGGTTAGTATACAGTAATTTAATCCATGCACAGATGTTTGGGCCAAACCCAAACTTCTCCAATATAGTAAAAAGGTATTTCCATTCAATCATGTCGAATGCTTTTTCTGCATCTAATGATAATAATATTTCTGGGGTGTTTGATTTAGTTGGTGAGTATATTACATTAAACAGGCGTCGAAGATTGGAAGATAAGTGCCGGCCCCTAATAAATCCAGTTTGGTCTTGTGATATTACCGAGGGGAGCACTTTCTCCACCCTTCTGGCTAAGATTTTAGAGAGTATTTTAACGTCGTTATTCAGAAGTGAAATTGGTCTGTATGATGCACATTGTAATAAGTCCTTATTTTGTTTTGGAAAGACAGTGATTAGTGCTTGGCGAAAGGTTTGTGGAAGAGATTGGTTATCTCTGGCTTCTGTAAATGTTGCTAATAAGAGGGGGGCTAGCTGAGCGGAGAATTTCTTGTAAAATTCTGCAGGGTAACCATCAGGGCCTGCTGCTTTCCCTCCTTGGAGTGATTTTATAGCATCTAGTAATTCTGGTAGCATCAGAGGTTTATCAAGTTCCTCCGCACTAAAAGCGTCTATTTGTGGTATCTGTAATGTATCCAGAAATGCATTAGATTGTGTATTGTCTTCCTTAAACTCAGTAGTATATAGGGATTTATAGTAGTCTCTGAAAGTGTGCATTATATTTTGGTGTTCGACGATTTTATCTCCGTTCGTACTAGTGATTACCGAGATTGCGTTGCGCACTTTTTGCTTGTGAATTTGTTGAGCTAAAAGGTTATTAGCTTTCTCCCCATGTTCATAGTAATGATGTCTGGATTTGTAAATTAGTTGTTCAGTTTCTTTAGTTGTCAAGAGGTTTAATTCCGAATGTAGAGCCTGCCTTCTCCTATGTAGAGTCTCGCTTGGTAGTCTGGCATGTTCTTCATCTATTTTAGTAATTTCGCTTTTTATATCTGCTACTTTCTTGGCCTCGGATTTATTTCTGTGGGAAAGATATGAGATAATCTGTCCTCTTAAGAAGGCCTTAAGAGTTTCCCAGAGTATCCCTGCAGAGATCTCGGGGGATGTATTTGTCTCTAGAAAGAATTTGATTTGTTTGGATATAAATTCAGTACAATTCTCATCAGCTAATAGAAGCGGGTTGAGGCGCCATCTGCAGGGTGAGTGCATGGGGCTTAGTAATTTTAGCTCCAAGATCATAGGTGCATGGTCAGAAATAACAATAGCATCGTATTTGCAAGATTTAATCTTAGGCAAGAAGTTATTGTCTATAAAGAAGTAATCGATCCTTGAGTAACAATGATGTACTGGTGAGTAGAAAGAATATGTTCTTGAATTTGGGTTTAAAAACCTCCAGGGGTCTGATAAGTTGTGATCAGTTATAAACTTTGTAATTATTTTTGTAGTGTTAGATGCCGTTCCCCCTGTGGAGGAGGTCCTATCTAAAAGTGGATTCATAACACAATTAAAATCCCCAGCCATTATAACTTTATGAGTGTTCAGATTGGGAATGGATGCCAACAAATTTTGTATAAATTCCTTATCATCAACATTAGGTGCATAAACATTTATCAAGATCATTTTACAGTTAGATAAGTCTCCCATAACCATTACATATCTCCCTTCAGGATCCAATACTACATCTGATGCTACAAATGGAACAGTTCTATGTATGAGAATTCCCACACCTCTAGTTTTCTTCGTAAAGCTAGAATGGAACATTTGGCCAGTCCAGTCTTTTTGCAGCCGGAACTGATCCTTGCTTATTAAGTGAGTTTCCTGTAAAAATACTATTTTAGCATTTAGACCTGTTAGGTGAGAGAGTACTTTCTTTCTCTTTAATTCGTGATTCAGGCCTTTAACATTCCAGCTTACGAAGTTAACTGTCCCATCATGGAGACACTGATTCTGAGTTTTTGATGTCATTTTATAGTCTTATTATAATTATAAAGACTGAGAGGATAGATTAGGTATAGATCAGGCCTGCTCTCTTTCTCTCCCCCCCTTAACCCCCCACCCTCCCTTTTTGCCTCCCCAAGTGAGGCTAAAACCCACTTCACACAGTCCCAATCCTCTGACATACCCAGAGACAGAGTACGTCCAAAGCAAAACAAGCTCCAATGCAGCGGCGCTTAAGGGTTAAAAGATAGAGATATCTCTAAAGAGAAAAAAAGAAAAAAAAAGGAGTTTTACACTTAAAATATATATATAGTCTTCAGCAATTTTAGTGCATTAAGATGATACACCCAGATAATAACCCCAGGGGATGGTATTAAAAAATGTGTCCAGAAGAAGCATAACCAGTCTTAATGCAGTAATAGCAATAACAGTAAACCTAGGGTATGATATTGAACAGTCTCGTTTAGGGTAGAGATGAGATAATTAGAAAATAAAAAGAGAAAAATAAATAAATAATTAAGCACAATAAAACATAAACAGATAGCGCCCTAGTAATACTAAGTAATAATGAGAATATATGCTGATAAAAACCCGTATTTTAAAACGAATAGATCAGACAAAAGATTATTAATCTTTGCTTCATCGTTTTAACCGCCATGACTCACTATTATGTATCAGAATAGTCCCGGGATCAGCTTTCTTAATTCTTTTTCTGCTTCATCCTTGCTAGCGAAGACATAGAATTGACCCTGCCATTCCACTTTCAGTTTTGCCGGATACAGGAGGCTGTATTTCACACTGGCTTGCCGTACCCGCTGTTTAATATTATAGAAGGATGCGCGTTTAGTAGCTGTTGCTGGAGAGAAGTCAGGGAAGATAAGAATGCGGTTATTTTCAAATATAATATCTTCCTTGTTTCTGAGGAGTGCCATCACCTCTAGCTTAAATGATAATCGTTCAAAACGAACTATAAAAGATCTTGGTCGGGGTCTGACGGTGTTTGGTCCGCGTACGCGGTAAGCCGCTGCTATCTCAGATTCTGCTTTAAAGTCGTCCCCGATTATTTTAGAAAAAAGTTCAGCTGCGAATTTCACAGGGTTTGAACTTTCTCGATTCTCCGGCAGACCTTCAATTCTGACATTATACCGTCTACTGCCATCTTCTAAAGCAGCCAGTCTGTCTCCAAGTTTTTCTCCGAGTTTTTTGCATTCGGAACTAACATTTATTGCTCTTTCTTCGGCACTGGCAGCTGAATGTTCGACCATTTCAATCCGATTCGTGAATGTGTCCTTGAGATGCTCCAATTGATCAGTAAGCGTGCTCAATTTAACCGAGTTTTCCTGAATGCGCTCTTCAATTTTTCCCAGCACCTGTCGAAGCTCAAGTTGCACCTCTTGACGCAGCCTTTCATTTGCCTGTTGGAATTCCTGTCGCAGCTTTTCAGTTGCCTGTTGGATTTCCTGTTTCAGGCTCTCATGTGCCTTTGCCCTTGCTATCTCATTAGCCTTCTCGCTTTTCTTTATGTCTTGCGCGAGCTCAACGAGCAACACCTTCAGTTCAGATAGTTCAATTGTGCTTTCTTGTACCGTAGATGAAGCAGCAGACTTTGCTGTAGCCGGCGTCCCCGCTGCTACAGGCTCGCGTAATTGCGCAATTGAAGCCGCGGACTTCGAGGCCCTTTCCAGTTTCATGTGATCTTCTCCAATCGGCGAGCTATCCAGCTCTGCACTCACGATCGCACCTTCGCTCCCCTTTTCGCTCTCAGCCGGCGACGATGTAGCGGACCGTGGTCCCGAGGAGTCTGTGCTTTCGCCCATCTGATCCAGGTCTGTCTCTGAAAGGCCGTATCTGGATCCGGGTTTTGCTGATCGCAGCTTGGGTGTAGCTTTAGTTTTCGATTCTTTCGAACCCCCCTTCTTGTTGGCCATGTTTATATGTGCTTACATATACTGTAGCAGTCCCTCTCGGGTTGAATAAATACAGGATATCTCAAGATAATAAGCAAATAATATGAAAAATAACACCACTGCTAGCGGAGCTCCACTTCAGACGTCCATCTCTCGCATCGGACGAGACCACTTAAAGATGTTTTCACCATTTAAAAAAGATCTTGAAATATCATCGAAAACCTATCCAGTTATCACTGCAATTCTCCATTAAAATTGCCTAGAGAATGAAACATCTGTTACATAGTTGTAGTTACATGCCCTAATGTTTTTATTACATTTTGAAAGTACAGATACAATGTAACTATGTAAGTACACTTGTTTTTGGATCAGTGATAAATTGTTACATTGTAATTATATTAACTGTGGAATAACAATAACAACTGAGTAATTAACTATAATGTTACTTTGTATTACACAGTAAGTACGGAGTAATAACTCATAGTTACACTGTACTTATACAGGTAATTACATAGTAGTTACAGTGTAATTATGGACACTTAATGTAAAGTGTTACCGTTTTTTTTAAATTTACTACTAATTCTAAATATAGATATGTACCTGTCCTGCATTACATGTAAAACATTTTTGAACCTGTTCCACTACTCCTCTACTGTTTCCAAACCTAAAAGCTTATCTCAGTCTGTCCTCCTTAGACTTTGCTGCATCTGCTTAAAATTTGCCCCACCAAAGTTAAACTTAACAGTTTTAGTCTTTGCATCAGCACTGTTTCAAATCACTGAGAACTGAACCCTAATGGTTCAATCACCTCTACACCCTCAATTCTATCCTGATTATGTCGTGGCGAAAAATTCATCACCAGAAGGCTTTTTACCTAAAAATAAAGGCTATTAGGACTCAAGATAGACAGACAGAGTTTTAAGGCTTTATTGCAATAAATCAACCACACGGACTCAACCCAATTCGGCCGAATGAGATTGAGCAACAATCATTACAGCCACTGAAGTTTTTATAACAATTTCTTATCATTTTAGCTCATTTAATTAGCTTATTCTGCACCTGGCTTCACCTTCCATCACTCCTCTTGGTTTTAGCTCGGCTTATTCTGATTGGTCTAAGACTGGGTGGATGGTTTCCTCCCAACCTCTCCTGACTCCCTTTTTCACTCCTGTCTGACTAGGCCTTGAGTTTCAAATGGGAACCCTTATTATCTATTATCTTACTTTTCCTATCACTGGCCCCCTTATGGAATTTGTAATCTTTCTATGCTGTTCCATTTTCTCTAACTGGCCAAGGCTTCAATTCCATATATGGGTTTCCTCTCTTAAGCCTTCCAAACTTTTTACAATAGTGACCTGAAGCTTTTAAACTTTAATTAAAAGAAGTATAGTATGTGCTTTCATTTGATCATTGCTTGGCATGCTTGATTTGCCTTAATTTCTACACTAAAGTTAATTGCTAATATATTCTTATAGTATTTTTGCTAATGCCTGCATTTACTAAGACTTTCTCTTCATGCATTAGGTCAGCGTGACCCTGCTTATAGCAAAAGCTTTTCTGCTGATTCAGCAACCCAGCTGGTTCCAGAGGCCTCTTCTCTATGTTATCTCTTCCTAGCCTTGAATCACAGGTGCTCTCAAACTCTTATCCTGTCCAAAACTGGTCTCGGTGTATCAATTAGCTGTTCTTTTCTTTACTTTGGAAATTTTAATGTAAGCCTATAAAATAATGCAATATAACTGATTTTTAGTTAACTATTTGTTAGCCCTATCGTATTTGCTTTAATATTCTAATTTATGCTTAATCTAATGTTTTAGAAGCTTTTAATTACTTTTTATGGTTCTATATGTTAATTTGCTATTCTCTTATGCTAATAAAAAATTTTCCTTCTACAATTATTACAAAATATTAAATCCATGCAGGTTTCCCCCTGCATTGGTGCTTTAACATAAAAAACAGTCACTGATCACTATTAAAAACTCCAGCTCTTGTGCAACATTAATTGCAAGGTTATTCCAGTTAATATTCAGGTAGTTAAAGTCCCCCGTGACTAGAATATCCCCACCCAACCCCCGTAAACTTTTTAATATTACTAAAAAGATGTGCATTGAAATTACTGTCTGCATTCAGTGGTTTATAACACACTTCAAGGCTCCCTAATGCTTTCCAGAAGAGAAGTTGTGTTTAAATTCTGTTTGACATAAACAGCAACACCACCTCCTTTTTTGTTCTGCCCATCCTTCCTATAAATGTGTATCCCTCTATGTTTTTGAATATATGTTGCTTTCTTCTTCATTACTGTTATTCATTACCTGAATAACCTGAATAATTGCCTTATTGTAGTGATTTACTGTTATCTTTTTTATTTGCTGCACATGAAAAGTTGTCATCAGAATTCCATTGTATGAAAGTATAATTACAAATAAATAAACTCAAACTCGAATGTTATGTTCATCCCCATCTTTGTTATTTAGCCAGATTTCTGTTATTGTTGTAATAGCATAGTTATGCTCCGCTACATACAACTCCAGCTCACTTGTTTTATTTTTGATACTTCTAGCATTAATGCAAGCTATTTTTAATGTGGTACACATTTTACTTTTGTGTTTAAATATTGGGTTAGTATTTACATTATTATAAATTTTTATTTTTACACTATTGCTTGTTCCTCCATGTACACTCTTAAAAATAAAGTTGACAGAGTGGTTCTTAAGAGTGACGGCAAAGGGGAACCATTTTTGGTTCCCAAAAGACCTGTCCACGTGAAGGTTCAAGAAAGAACTTTTATTGATTTATGTCTGTAACAGGCTCCATACAGTAAATCACCTGGTATCAGAGTTGGGAAATACTAGTATGTCATGATTTTAGAAGTACTCTTCCTGCATACAACAACACAGGCAAATTCCTTTTTTTTAATCGGTTAGCGTCCTGCTAGGTAGTCTATCATACATTAAAGGTTTCTGCTTTTTTTCTACATGTTAGGATGTTTTTCAAAGCACAAAGAACCAACTTTATATGCAAAGAACCCTTCCCAGAATGAAATGGTGCTTTGTCAAGCAATAGTTTTACAAGGAACCACACAACCGTGTACAGTTCTAAACCTGGCCTGTCCTAAACTTCCTACCCCTTAATACCCTAGTTTAAACAATCCACGACTAACCTACTCATGTGCTTCCCTAACCACATTGGTGCCCCTCCGGTTAAGAAGTAACCCGCCACAGCAGAACAAGTTCCATCTGTTCCAAAACAAATACCAATTGCCACATAAACCCATACCCTTCTACTCTTCACCAAGATTTGAGTCATGCATACACTTTTATAGTCGTCTCAGTCTTACCTGAACTGGCATGTGCCACATGCAGAACTTTGGAGACCACCTTGTCAGTTCTTCTCCTCAGGCTGTCACCAAAGTCTTTAAATTTGGATTGCAAAACTGACACAATACCCTTATGTATGTCATTTGTTCCAACATGGACAATGAGAACTGGATCTACCCCTTCTCTGTTAAAGAGCCTATCAACCCTTCCAGGAAGGTCTCCCTACCTGTGCACCCAGAAAGTAAGACTATGTGCAAGATTCTCTGTCTTTGTCTTTGGAGCAAGTCTGCACATCATTCTCACCAATGACTACTATTATTACCTCTCTTTTTCTGAGACCCATTTTCAGGTGAACCATTGGCATTCCTCATGCCTTCCTACCACCTTAAAATCTTCAGAAAAACTGTCCAGCTTTGCAAGGACCTGAAAACGGTTTGACGCTTCCAATTCTGGGGTGCCCCCAGACAATGTGCACCCTTTACCTTGCCCCTTGTGATGATGACCGACCTATTTCTAACTGTCTGGTGTGTAATCTCTTCTGCACCACCTTATGGGTGCACACAGTATATCTCTAAAGGAAACCTGGGCCAGGTCCACCAATTCTGTACTACAATCCAGACCAGCCAAGTCCTCCTCCAGTTTAGCAATCCTAAGCACAAGGTGCTGGATCAGATGGCATCTTATGCAGATGTAGCCTTCACAGAAGACTGGCTCCTCCAAGCCATCCTCTAGATAGTCCAACATCCAACAGGACTTGCAATGCATTGGCCTCATTATTTAAATATGACTTTAGATTACTAAAACTGCTCAACTTTTCTTTTACTTTTTATTAAAATGAAATGATTTAACTTAAATGGTAAAGCTAAAAAAATTAAGCCAAAAAAATTAGACTAAAGAAATATGCCACCGTTTATTTTACACCTTCTGAACCCTTAAGCTGCTGCAATATTCTCCTCATCTAGTGCCTGCTGTTTGTCCTTCTATGAGGTTAACTTTACTTTTCTCTGTCTGTTCTCCTTTTCTTTAATTTAAAGCTCACCACTCACACCATTTGTATTCCTTTGAATTAATGAACCCTTATGCTGTCGCTCTCTTAAGTGCTCTACTTGCCTGACCGTTAAGAATTGTTCAGTCAAGAAAAACGTACCTACTGTTAGTTAATTTCTTACTGTCTTGTCTATTCCTAAAGCCGTCTAAGGCTAACCACCTGCCTATGTGCTGCAGAGCCCTTCTCTTTGCCGCTTTGAAGTCAGCTGTTGCCTTTTTTTTCCCCTGAAGGAATTGTCCTTTCTGCTACTTACTATGACGGCTGTTATTTACTTCCAGAGAGCTTACTGCCCTGCCTCACCAATGCTAGTTTGAATACAAAAAACAAGAACAAGTACAAGTAAGAAGTAAATTTTACAAACGCTCTCCAAAACACCCAACAGCTTTTGATCCTGTGCGGGTAAAAAAAAAAAAAAATCCCTTCTAAAGAGAATAAAAACCTTTAAAAATTCCCACACAGCTTCTTAATGGCAACCAAAACACAAACTGTTTAGGAGCAAAAAGGTTTTTTTTTTTAATTAACTCTCACACCACAGAACACATAAACTTTCAGCCACTTCTCTTTCATTAGTAAGGAGTAAATCAGCACATCAATACGTCTCAGTCTCCAAAACAGAGTTTCAGTCTCCATCACAGTTATCAAAGTTTTAATTTTCAGACTTCATATTTTTCATAGTTTACACATTTATTGTCCCTTTTAGTTATTTTACTACATATTCCTACTTAGTTCTGTTTGCTTTCAACTCTTGAGTTTCACATGCAAAAACCTGCAAAAAGTACCATATGAACTTATAAAATCTGTTATCAGAGAAATTAATTGAAAATAGCAGTTCTCGCAGTTCTTGCTCTTCTATCCCAGTCTCACCTACCTTTGCAATTCCAAGAACCCAACATCTCAAGAGTTCTATCCATTGACACATACCTAGCAAAGCACATCAGGAGCAAAAAGATCCCTCCATTAAGGTAAGAATAAAATATCATAACAATCCCAAATCTGCTTAATGTGGCACAGTTGTAAGTGCTACTTTCACAGATACTAAGTTCAAAATGTGTGCTTTGTTTTCCATGCAAAGTTTCTGTCCATGCCTGTATAGGATTTCCTTGCACATCCCCAAAGATGTGCTTGTCAGGTTAATAAGCAGTATTAAATTGTTTGAGTGTCGGTAGATGTATGTAAGTTGGCTCTGAAGAGCTACTACACAATAGTATAGTAACATTTAATTAACAAGTAAGGAAACCTTTTTAATCTATTAAAATATGTGAACTGTTCAATAAATCTAAGTCTAAGCTCCTCATGACCCAGCATTGGAAAAATCAGACTCAGATATTTGATTAATTCACAGTGAAGACAAATAAACAGTGGAAATAAAAGTATTTTAAAAGTAGCGCCCAGGATCAGATAAGGCACAACAAACCCACTAAGGCTAACTAAAGTTAATCTGACCTCTACATTTTAAATTATATGTTTTTTCTATTGACAAACTGTGATTTAAAGTGTACACAGAACTGTACACTTTACAGGAGCCCGGTCACATTTAGTATTGAAAGAAACATGGACTTTACAAGTTGAAAAAATGATCAAGAGTGTGGGAATATTTTGACATATTATCTGACAATAAGGTAAATAATTTACAACTGTTTGGTATTTGAACTTATAAAAGGTTATTGATACTGGTGGTTATTTTTAATTCTTCATTGCCTCATTCCATTCACAAAAGTATTTCAATGACTGCTTAAGGTACTGTGTTATCTGTGTCCTTAAGAGTTGTTTTTTAACAAACGATTCTCTTCAATATTGAGGCAAATTTGTGTCAAACATGGTAATGCAGCTGCATTCCAACCTAATGACAATGTGGTAGACAGTGCTGGCACTCCTTCTTTGGGTCATTATAATTTGATGTTATTATTCTTATCCCTATTGATCACATCATTTAACGACTTTATGCTTGTCTGCTAGCTGAACTCACTAGGACCAAGCATCAAATTAGAGGAGACAGGGTTTCTTAAGGCCTGCTATCCCAAACACACAAGAGACTTCTCCCACACCCTCCAATTCTAAAATCATTGAAAACATTCATTTTGCACATGCTTTACTTTTTTACATTTTCTATTTTTCTGTAAACTTTCCTCTATACTACTTTATTGCATTAACTTTACTTGTGCTACACTGACTTTGTACATGTTTAGTTTTTTGTTTGCCTTATTTTTGTTATTGTTCTTATTCTCTTCTTATGTTAGCATACAGATAGTAATAGCATTGGCTTAATGTGTTAAATGTTACAGGATCAAATATTTATGTGAGTCTATGTGTCACGTTGTCTAAAAACGACAGTTGGATGAGGCCTTATTTGATATGATTGTTACAGATGCCCAGCAAATATCATTATTAGAAAATTAAAGACCTTTATTATTCTTCTGGACACAACGTACACCTTTCTCTGTAGGAACGCTTTGAAGACAATGATGGAGCAGAAGTGCAAGACTACTGCTGAGAATGTTTCAGCGGTCAGCATAACATAAGACACGTGGACCTCCTTCAACATGGATACTTTCTTAGATGTGACATGCCACTTCATCACAGAGGAAATGAAGACACCCTAATTACAAAGTGGGGAGTTAAAAGCATGGTAAAAAGCCTGGTCTCAGATTGTGCAGTAAATAATGTGTCCTTAGCAGACCAGCTCAACCTGTACCATATTGCTGGTTTTTCCCATGCTGTTTATCTAGTGGTTAAAACATCACTGGGACAAACCCCAGAGCTTGAGGATGTCTGCACTTGAGCACACATAACTATGGAGCATTTCAGATCAAGCATCACATTCAAGGTGAAGCTCTCCAAGATATAAGTACAAATGAGCAGGCCACAGCTCAGACTAAACCATGAAGCTGACACATGGTGGAATGGCACTTTTACAGTGCTGCAAAGATTGTAAGACCAAGTAGAACCTCTAGGAGCATCTCTGACCAGTCTTATCATTGATCTAATTCCTTTTTCTGCTGAGGAGTATAAGGCAGTCCATCAGTGCTATGGTCATTCGATCAAACCACTGTGGAGTTGTCAGAACAAAACCTGTGCTCAGGTCTAAAACCATACTTACTGTGAAAATATTGAAACATCAAATAGCTAGATAGTGTGTGATGATCGGAAATGACATTGGTGGCAAACTGGTCAATATTACCAAACACAATTTAAATGAAATGTTTTTGTTAATAGAAAGCAGTGTCTTTGGCTACACTATTGGACCCAATAAATAAGTGTCCAGATTTCTGGAATGTCAGCAGTGTTCAGGTGGCTCTGGAAAGGCTGAAAAGAGAATGTGCTAAATTCCTAACTTACCATCACATGAATTAGCAGCACCAGCACCACCAGGAACCTTTGCTCAACAACAAGATTAGGATCTCTGGGGCCTATTTGAAAGTCATGTTGATGAACTGCAGCAAGTGTCCAGTGCAACAGCCACTGTTATTTCTGTGGTTCAGAAGTAATGTTTGTATCGTGTTTACTGCCTGCTGCTGAATTACAATTTATCTAATTTAATGATAATATGTTTCTTCTGTCTATCTAGGTATTTCAAAGATATGCAAATAGCAAAATCAGAGGGCACATTGAACTATTTAGTCGATTAATCCCAATCTGTGTCTGGCTGCCATTCTATATTTTTGCAACCCCACATCCCAAGAGACATGTAAACAAATCTTTCCACAAGGCTTATAAAATAGTTAGCCATAGAAGAAACCACTTAAAACCCAGAATAGTAAAGCAAATACTCTTTTACATAACTGTACTGTTCAAGAAGCACGTACTTTAAAGCCCCCTTCAACACTGTTCCTTTCACTCTGCTCTGTTCCACAAGCACATTCCTAAACCCCATTATGACTCTTTGCCCCTTAGTACTGATATTCCCTAAACACTGATAGAAAAATATTAATCTTTCAAATTACCTCACAGCAAAGAACCCTCAAATGAAAAAGATGTCACACAATCATGAATCAGTGGTTATATAGCACTCTGTAAGTAGTCAAGGGCACTCTATCAATTAATGGTGAATTATAATGCATTCATACTGGCTGCTGTCATGGCAACAAATTGCACCTTTAGGAGAACACGTTAACACATTTTATTGTAGAAAATTGTTGCACATACTAACATACATTTTTAGTAGCATTTAATTAACATGATTAAAATAAGATAAAAATGAGCACATGAGAGTGTTTTTAGGTCTTTAAATGCACCTATTGGCAGACCCATCGCCAAAAACCAGTCCTAAAATGGGCATTTGCATTTTTGTGGACAGCCAATAACCAAAATGAATTTCCAATTTAAAATTACAGGGATTCTATTGAACTATTTTAACAATGGATTGGTTTTAAAAGCACTAGTTTGAAGAGACTGGTGCCACTTTGAGCTGCAAATGCGCTCACATCAACAGAACAGACCCACGTAACACTTTACAGTTACCAAAGAACAGCTACCTAAAACAAAAATACAACCGGGAAATTAATGCACTGCATGCTTTGAACATCTCGTCGAGTGCAAATGGCTTAATATAAGATTCTATTTTTTTCAAGCATTTATATTAATCAAATGCTATAGACTATATTAATGACACACTCAACACCACAAAAGCCCATCACCAAGCCAGACGATACATCCTCTTTAATAAAACCCTTGTGTGTGTCCAGTGTCCGTGTGTGTGTGTCTTCTGGTGAAGTGCGCATGCGCGGGGCCACACAGCACGTGTTCAGTCTCTTCCTGTGCATTCCCTGTGCAGAGAGAGAGACAGATACACACACAGGCGCGCACGAGTCACACACACACACAGGCGCGCGCGAGTCACGCACACACACAGGCGCGCGCATCACCGTGTGTGTGTGTCTTCTGGAGAAGTGCGCATGCGCGGGGCCACACAGCACGTGTTCAGTCTCTTCCTGTGCATTCCCTGTGCAGAGAGAGAGACAGACACACACACAGGCGCGTGCGAGTCACACACACACACACAGGCGCGCGCGAGTCACACACACACACACAGGCGCGCGTGTGTCACACACACACAGGCACGCGCGACAGACAGACAGACACACACACACAGGCGAGAGACAGACAGACACACACACAGACACAGAGGCGTGCGCTTAAGAGACACACACGCGAGAGACACACACAAAGGCGCCCAAGAGAGAGACACACACACAGGTGCGCACGTGCATTGTTACTTTTCTTGGTTGTTTATTAAATTACAAATTTTTCAAATGTTCATTTTTTTCCCCTGTGCTTAAAACTCATTAAAAAAAGAGTTTTTAGCGAGCGGGTCATAAGGCTATAGCGCAAATTCTTGCAGTGTTAGTTTTCTCTGTTGTTCAAGGTTTTCTTAGTGTTATTCAATGTTTTTACATTTAGTTTACTATTACGCTGTGCTTTCTATGGTATAGTTAACTATATTTGTGCTTAAAAACTTAAAAAAATATATATTTACATACAGTTCATACGGTCTGGAACAGATTAATTGTATTTACATACAATCCTATGGGGGAAATTACTTCGGTTCACGACCAAATCGGGTTACAACCAGAGTTTTGGAACGAATTATGGTCATGAACCGAGGTTCCACTGTATTACTGTCAGACAAAATTACAGGCATTTCACGGAAATACAAACCAGTATTACTGAGAGAGAAAATTGAAGGCACACAATACAGTGACACATATTACAGCCACATACAAGGTCCCTTGCCATTTAATATAGACTGTTCATACAAATGTTTATGCACTACTGTTCTAGCGCCCATTATTTTAACGGGTTTAATGTCTAGTGTATGCATAAAGCAAAAGAAACCAAGAGACAGGACACACACACACATAAACCACAGGAAGAGCTCAAAGTAAAAACTCTGCTTTGGATGGACTCCCTCAGTATTTGTTCCATACAAATTGGTTAGTATTGTGTATGCCCCAGTCATCCACAGTGCTCAAACTTGGCACATGTGATTTAGTCTGATTCTGCTCTGTTTCTGTGACCAATGTCCAGTGCAAGCCCTGTTACTAGGGTTCTTCCAGAGTCCAATGATCACATTATTACATAATGTAATTTTTCAAAAATAATCTGCTCTTATTTGTAATTAGCAATAGACCACACTGGCAACTTTAGTCATTCATATAAGCTTCTGCCAAAGGTATCACTGAGTTACTGTCATCACTGATTGACCAGTCTGGATATGAAATGCAATAATACTTGCTAGAAGGATACTTATTATTCAATAAATCACCTACAGGTATTTACTTTTTTGTGAGTGTTCATTTATGTATATTTCTAACAAAAGTGTGTTTTTACCTCATTAAAAATTCTAATACCAACAACTACAGATTTGCCTGCCAAATTGAAATTATGCATTCCACATGAAGTTGTATGCGTGCTTCCTCTGCTGTCTCAAGCTCATGGCTGCTATGGTTTGTGTAAAGCACCATGCATGAATATTTTCAAAGCTTTTTTCAACACAGTCAGCAAGAAATCTCAATATTTTCATAGGGTTTTGTCCATCGATCACTACGTTTGCAAGTGAAATCAAGATGCTGAAATATGAAGAAAGAGATCAAGATGGAGAGAAGTCTAAGTCAAAGTGTATTACTTCTGTTAGTCATGTGTTTGTCCCATTCCATTTCAATATGAAGTTACTTTTACACAGGAAACAATTCACAATTATATAAAGGGGCAACAACTAACAGAAGCAATTGAATTGACTAAACAGATGACAAAAACATTTAGCACTACTAGAACATTGATCTAGACTATCATTGGACAGACCAACTTTCTGTTTCACTTAATTTATTTATATGGTATGCAAAAGTTCAGTGCAATTATATTATTCTATTGTGGAGGTTCAAGTCACTAATATCACTAATACAAGTTGATGATATTTGGTTTTCTGCTAATTCAGAGCTACAATATTCTTACAAAAGTTTCCATTATAAATACTAAAGGTCACCTTTTTAATTTTGCATCAGGTTTTTGACATTTTTACATTCCAATTATTTTGACTGTTGATTGGCATTTACAATACTGGTAAGCAGTGCAAATAATTATGCAGAAAATGGAAAAACGGTAAAAACATAAAGTAACAGAATTTCAAAATAATAGATTGTCTTAGAAGAGGTATTGAGAAGCATGACAATTCATTTTAAATTTTAATTGTATAATACTCAATTTATAGAAGAATGTCTCTGACAGTCAAGGTTAATTTTAACACCAAGTTAAAATGAAAGCAATAATGCATACTATTCCATTTTGCCTTAGGCTGTATGACAGTGCATACTGTAGATCAACCTGAACATTTCAAAGGAGTAGTCTAATAGATAACCATTAGGCCTCATAAAGGTTTTCACATCATTTCTAACTGAAAAAAAATCTCATATTGCTTCCTAAGCCAATTTTTTATGGTCATGGGGTGTGGGCTGTACAGGAGCAATATAGGAGCCTACCATGCATGGAGTACCAGCAAACTGAAGGACAAACTCACTCAGACACCCATATTTGCTCATAAATGGCCACCTTTTGCATTAGGAAAAAATACAAACAGTAACCAGAAGAAAATTCATGCAGCTCTAAGGAGATCACACAAATTCCACACAGGCAGTGACAGAATTGTACTTTGTCTGGAGTAGAAGTAAGCACTGTACCACCATAAAATTAGATAACACAAAAAAACAGAATTGCAGAAGACTGCACCTATTCTGGCAGCATTGGTTACAAACACATTCCTGTTAAGCCTTTTAATTTACTTTCTCTGGGGAAAATAAAAATGAACCTCTTTTCCCTCTACAAGCTTGAACTCCCAATATTATGTGCATTACACATTCCAGCAGATTAAACTACATCATTGATTGCCTCATACCAACCTTATGTTCAACCGAAGAATTTACATAAACAATAACTTCTCTAAACACCAAGTTCTAAAGTTACTACTTACTTATTTCATGTTGTTCTCTTTAAGTGTGATCAGCTGCTGCACTTGCCATATGAAGCAAACATAAAAAAAGATTTTGCACTGATCAATAATTTAAATATATATCAATGAATTGAAACTGGGGCAAACAAATGTCCAAATTATGGCTTTTCTTTGGAAAAAAAGATTAAAAATATATCAGTGGCAATCAAACTGTATTTTATATATTGTAGTCCAGTTTTTAGCAATATGCACAATTTCCAAAAAAAATAAACAAACATAAAAAATCCCAGCAAGTACAGAATCTTTAAATTGCATGATGCAATTATAGGTTATGATATTTAAAGGGCAAATGAACAGTACAGTAGATCAGAGGAACAGTCTGAAATGTGCTGAGTGGTTGCAGAGGAATGGTTTAAGAAAACAGTTACAAAATGATTACAAAAGAAAACAGGGGAGGTGTAATTTGAATGGGATCATTCAAGCACGAAGTTCCTTAGAGTAAGGGCAACAAAGTTGAATAACAGCTTATTAACAGTTGCAAAAATGCAGGCTTGCTGTTTTATGGGCACCCCTGCTGCCGATGATGGAATTCCAGCTCATACTATGATGCAACTTCTCAGTGTCATTACACAGCAGCCCCATTCAATGTCACTGTCTCCAAGACTTTCCAACTTCTTGAAATGGTGGGGTGGTCTTCATTCACTGCTGTAGCCGTGAAGATGGTGACAAAAGCACATCACAGCAGGGATGTTAAGTTCTGCATTGTCAGATGGCGTAGTAAGGAAGTTGAGTGATGCACTGTCATGAGGTGCAGTAGTGGTGTTAAACATCGCAGTTCTGTGCAGCGATATGTTGACTACATGTTAGTAGATGTACCTCTTTGTGTGAAGCTATAGGAAGCCTACATAGCACTGAAATCAGGTTTACTTTCTTGACTGCTGTCACTAATAGGGACTGGGTGATGATAAAGGAATATCCCTTCAGGCATTATAGTTGATGACTAAGTCTGGGAGGAATTCCAGCTGCTTAGGGCAGGTGTCATGTTTCTAGAATGGCCGAAACAGGAAATGGGATGTTTCAGTGGGAAACTTTTTTTTAAGGGGAATGGCTGACCAAAAGATAAAGAAAAAAAAGAAGCAGAAGGCACATAGCTTGGCTATCTAAGCCTAGGAAGATAGTGAGATTGAACTTCACCCAGACATCTGCTATTTGTGGGTGGCCACCCAGAAGATAAGAAACAGCGGGGCGAGAAGCGGCAAGAGTTATCTTATATGGCCCAGTGGTTCTATGGGTGCTCCCGTTGGTGAGTCAGACTTGCTCTTAAATTCTTCAGAATGGTGAGAAAGTAGCCATATCCTCCTGCTGCCCATTTTTTTTCCACATCATACAATGAGAACTGTAAGACCGGATTCATTGTTGTCTCACATGGACTATGCTTAACACTAGAATCCCTGAAGTCTATGAAAAAACTCTTCCATCAGTGTCTTTTGTTTTGTAAATGTGTCGATCAGCACAAGCAGCAAGCAGCCTGCTGTCCCATTGCCACCCTTGAAGGAGCTCAGCTTGGGCAAAATGTTCTCCCATCTCAAGCCAAGGCTCCTTATCCACATGTGAGGTTCCTGGAGTTATATAGGATAAACTAGCAGAATACCCGCGCTTCGCAGCGGAGAAGTAGTGTGTTAAAGAAGGTATGAAAAAGAAAAGGAAAAATTTAAAAAATAATGTAACATGATTGTTAATGTAATTGTTTTGTCATTGATATGAGTGTTGTTCCCATATCTATATCTATCTATATCTATATCTATATCTAT
>JANRMT010062837.1:42891127-42973670 GCA_026402145.1 Polypterus bichir lapradei | reverse complement strand
TGGGTTAAAGAAGTAATGAAAAAGAAAAGGAAACATTTTAATAATAACATAACATGATTGTCATGAGTGTTGCTGTCATATATATGCCTGCCTAAATAAGTCACCCTCGCTTCGCTCTTACTTTTTTACCGTTCATTTAATCATAGCTAGTGGCGGAAAAATTATAAAATGGAAGGAGGATTACACTGAGTATGGCTTTACCAAAACAATTATTGATGGCGAATCGATTATTCATAAAGCTTGAATTGGTGATCTGTTTTTGTGTGTTAACCTCATATCTTTTCATATTTCTTCTCAAACCAAGGTGGTGCGAGGCTAAAATGAATTGGGATGCGCTGATCAATGTTATCGGTGTACCAGGAAATCATGCATTGACAAAAGTTCCCCTTTGATTGTAATGCAAAGTGTGATTAAATGCATTTTTTTAATGCGTTATGGAGCATATGCATCGAAGCTTCTCAGCTGTGCTTATGCTAAGAAAATTAAACATTTTAAAAATAACGTAACACGATTGTCAATGTAACCTTTTGTAAGTAGTGCCTGGAGGATTCAGTGTGGAGAAAGTCTAGAGACAGAGTGTGTATTAACTTGTGAATTTCTCTGTATTTGGTGGCAGTGTGACAAAGTTGCTTCGGAAGACGGCGTTAGCCGCGGAGCTCAGCTCAGAGCGAAATGAGGTAAATGGGAGGGGAGATGATGACGTGACTCCCCCACCCGTCTTAACTGTCAATCCCCCACAAACACAGTCTCTCGGAATTTGCATAAGCACACCCCTTCACCTGCAATTTTAACTTAGTTACAAAGTGATCAAAACTCTCGTTTATATCCTGCGTCCTCTCATTAAACTTGTATCCAGCATTACCCGTGGGCACGAAAAGCACCAGCGGCAGCCTGTCTATTAAGTTAATTTAAAGTTTAGGTTTATACCTCGCTTTGTTTCCGAAGTAGCTGTACTGATGAATATGGTAGTATGTCACTCGCTCGCTTCTTAATGTTTCGCTGCCTTCTCAATTATATAATGCATGTTTTGTTCAGCATATTTTGGAGCTCTTCCTGGTTTTCTACATAGTGCGTTGACAGTCAGTTCACGTGATTACGTGGGCGGCGTAATGATGTCACACGAAACTCCGCCTCCACGGCGGTCAAGCTCAACTCCATTACAGTAAATGGAGAAAAATACCTTCCAGTTATGACCATTACGCGTAGAATTTCGAAATGAAACCTGCCCAACTTTTGTAAGGAAACTGTAAGGAATAAGCCTGCCAAATTTCAGCTTTCTACCTACACGGGAAGTTGGAGAATTAGTGATGAGTCAGTCAGTCAGTCAGTCAGTCAGTCAGTCAATCAGTCAGTCAGTCAGTCAGTCAGTCAGTGAGTGAGTGAGGGCTTTGCCTTTTATTAGTATAGATAATACAGTATATCGTTATTTGAAATAAATGATTTCATGTGTGTTCCATGTCTACAAAGATCTGGGTAAGTTTAGAATAAGAGGAAATGCAAGGCAAGAAATGCTGAACACATACCTAAAGCAGAAACTTTTTCCATGTTATACTAATAATGACATGAAGTGTACAATGTGTGAAGACTTTAGTCCAAATATCAAATAATATAACCAAAGAGAAAAAAATCTGTTGGTTTACATGTTGCATTCAATGAGTTAAAAATCCAAACTCAAATGTTAATCAACAAGGAGTTTATACGTATTCTTGAGTGGTGCAAAAGTAAGCACTGCTGCCTTATAAGACAAAGGTCCCAGGTTCAAGATCGGGTGTTCTGCTTGTGCTAATCGACATATATACAAAAAAAAAGACGCAGTTGGAGACATGTGAAGGGATTTAAGGTGGGCCAGGATTATGAGTTTTTTTGTGGGCTCCAGGGATTCCAGTGTTAATCATTCTGTTTTTGATCCCCTTTTCTTTTGTGTCTGTATCATACTGGGGATTAAGTGTTTGGCCGCTGTAGATAGAAAGGTTGAGGAGGGCGTCCGGGAAAAAAGGGATCACAAAATGTGCAACCAGTCACCTTTCATGTACATGTACTGTATAAACACTGGGTTCTGAATTGCAATATGCTTGCATATTTAATTAGTTTAACTATCATCTGGCTTTCTTTCAAGTACTAGCGGGCATGAAGGGCGGTGAAGAGGGGTTAAGGACCGATTATTTTTTATGCTGATATATCTTTCGAACATCGTCCACTTCCTTCTCGGGTGATGAAGTGTAGCGATAAACCCCTTATAAGGTGATTGTTACAAAGCTGCAGGTGTTCCAGTCTCTCGGGTGTTTTCCTTCACTGAACTGACATTTTAAACACCGTTCCAGTTCTGGATCTTAGCTTTGAGACTCCTCCTTCAATGCTATTTTGTACTACCTCTGTTCAGCATTGGCCCTGCTTTACATGGCTCACCTAGGGTCAGTGACAACTCAATCTGCCACTCTTTTTCCACTGCATCATGAGCTGGAAGCTCCACTGACGTACATGCTCCCAGGTCAGTAGATTTTAGCAGGCTGACAAGTGCTGGTGGAGCTGTAGAGGCAGCGGTCTTTCAGCTGTCTTCCCCGCTGTACTCCATATCTGGGATCTCAGCCTCTCAGCCTCTAGACTCTTCAGCAAGTCCTCTGAACAGCAATATAAAAATGGTGCCAAGTACTGGTATGGATCTTTTTGCTCTTTACATGGCTGTTTTAGGTGGCTCGCTATCCTTAAAAGGACTGCTTACCATTGCCGCACTTGGTGGAATTCTGTTTGTGACTTTTCAAGTCTGTCTGTATTCATAGGCGCCCCTGCTGCTGGTGATTGAATGGTAGCTCATACTATGAGTGACACATCCCAGGCTTATGAAACTTGCCTATGACATTACAATATTAACAGTTTGTGCAGAAGAAAGCTGTTTTATGCTCATGAGTAGAACAATATTATAGAAAAATCACTGTGTTGTAAAATTACTTTCTCATTGGTGTTTGAGCATTACTCTTAATGGAATACTTTAACCAAAAAGGACACATTATTTACACGTTACTTACCCCATGTAGTTTGAAGAGATGGCAGAGAACAAATTTTCATCTCACGTTTTCATAAAGAATATACAGAAAAGTATACAATATTATACAATCAAAAACAACTAATCTTGTACAAAGGCAAATAATGTGAAAAACATCCACGGAAATATGAAAAAAAAATCACATTACTGGTGGAACAAAAATAAATCTGTGGTTACCTGTAACACAATGCACTTGTCAGTTACCCCATTATATGCCACACACACATGCAAAACACTGCTTTTTGCCAAAATATTGGGAAATACATACTTCCATAAAAATCAGCAGACATCATAAAGAGGGAACTAAAGCCACACGTGACTGACTTTTTGAACTCAAAATCCGCCTTTCCCCCTCATTCATTAGTCAATACCCCTGTCATGCTGCCATGCAATCCACAATCTGATTACATGGTGCAGTAAATTGAGGAGTAAAAGTAAACCTTTGTTTTGATTGTGTAGATCTAAGTATTGTCTGAGTTAGTGTTGCTTTGTTGTGTTTTTGTAATGTTTGTAAGTTATTTACAACTCCAATGTAGTATATAAATGTTACAGTATGAAATAATGCATCATGATTGATGTTCTCAAGTCATTACTATCACACAAGTGTTATCATAAGAAAAAATTAGAGCACTCCTACAAGTCTTTAGGCTCTCTCACATATGTATCCTGACATACAGTAATCTTTTATAGTTACAGTATTTCCCAAAATCAGAGATGGAATCTCCCCTTCTTTTCATTAACAACATTAGTAATGAAGTAGCTGTGAAGTTATTGAAGGAGTGTCCTGCATTCAGAATTGATACAACACACTGATTCACAGTGTTTGATCAACCTTACATGCAACAAAAGATAATGCAACACTCTCAAACCTGCTAAATCCAAATCAGGGTCACAAGTGCTCAGCTCATATCCTATCATTAATCTTAAAACTCTGCACATTATTGTACCTGTAATACTATCCGTTTTGTCTACTAACCTGAAAAAGTATACAAACAATATGAAAATATTAAAATCATTGCAAAACTGCCACTGAAACCATTTTTTACAAATAGTTCATTATTCTTGCATTAAAGACCCAGAGGCAGTCATATCTAACAGATGTTGCTTTCTGAATTAATATTTCCATTCGATATTATGTGATTGTATATGCTGTAAACAGAAGGCAAACATGTAAGTAAGGGTGTCCTAAAAATAAGCTTAAATATCTAAAAAGAAAAACAATATATTTTGCTCTTAATTTTCAATTTAATAGTCACATGAGAATTGCAAAGTTTTTACAAATAAAAAGACATTTGCATAAAAATTGTTTTAAACTTTTTTGTATGTTTTATGGATTTTTACCTTACAAAAATAAAAGAGAAATAGGTTTTTAGCAATTTGAATATTCCTACAGTAACTTTAATTTCAAAGGAAGCACTGAATAAAATTATTTGTCTTTTACCTTTTACCATATACTGACAAGTGCTTATATTTACTTATTTGCTTATGTTAAGCTACCATAGAATACTCACAGTGGTGAACAGCGCAAACATACAGGTGCTTTTAAAGCAAGTCAGTTCAGATTTTAAAATAGAATTCAGAAATAAATCAATGTAAAACTCTTTATTTTGATTGCGTCACTCCTGCCACCAAATTAAAAATGTCTTTATTACGTGACAGGAACAATTAGTAAATCAACCTGGTATAACACTAAGATAAGTATTGTGACAAAGTCATTCTGTTGTTTAAAATCTAAATGTTAGCAACAATACAACAATACAATCATGTTCTTAAAATATTGGGGATGACCTGTTACATACTGTAACAGCGAAGATTAAAAGAATCCCAGCCATTGTGGTAACTTTCTGTTCTCACATCTCCTATCATTTCCTTTATGCTATACATGTTTGCTTTTAAACCAATTCTGCAAAGTAGTGCTTTTTATGCTTGGAAATAGAGAATAATACCCAAGACCAACTACAGTTAGAACTCCAGAAGAGAAGCAGAGTTTATAAGAAACTCCACATATATTGTAATTTAATATTTAAAATGTAGCAGTTGCACAATTATTAACCTATGCTGCAATATTTTCTGTATTAGTAGCTGGGTTAAGAAAAGTCATACACATGTAAAAAATATGGAATCAACTAATTATCTCTAAATTGTAGGACTCCAAGAGGGTTAGATTCATACCTCTTTTATAATGTCAGATATACAATTTGGAAAATTAAAGCAGTCTTACAGTTTTCACAACATGGAGTGATTCTACTGATTTGTATTCTTTCATCATAAATATTTTTTTATTTCCAATGGCATTTAAGCAAAAAAATGTAAAGCTGGATTTGAAACAAAATGAAACTGAACCATTAGTTGATAGTGATGACAGTATAAATTGGTCATCAGGCGATGACATAGATGGTAGAACTGATACATATAGTGCAGTCCGACAGCACCTCCGTGATATGCCTGGTGAATTCAGTTGCATAAAGCTTCAGAGTCAAATAAAGGTAAAATGACTGTGATCATTTGGAAAGACAAGAAAGGCATTAGTCTCCTCAGCACTGTTCACAATGCAGCAACTGTCAATATTTGTGTCTGGAGAAATGGGAAAGTCAAAAAGCCTTGTGCTTTGGTAGCCTACAATAATCCAATGGGCTTGTCGATCGTGCACTGAAATTCTAACCTCTCACATGCAAGCAACAGAAAAAAAAATATAAGAAAAGTGTACAAAGTAACACACCTCTACTCTCTCGATTGTGACATCAGGCTGTGCATTGGTGACTGGGAAATGTATTAAATCTGCATCAGTATAGCAGTGGACACCTGACATACCTTTTCTGCTCTATTTATGTTGACCTTTGGCATTGACATGTTATACTGTACATAATTGTTATACATTTTTTTGTTATTTTTATTAAACATAATTACAAATTTTCTTGATGAAAAAAATTCAACATTTTTGTTTTTTTTCCAAGAGTAAGCATAAAACTAAGCAGGTTAAGGTCTGCTTTTGATTATTTTTTTTCTTTGCATTCTTTGGTTAAATATTGTCAGTCAAATGAGGTTTCTGCCTTTGAACCTCAAGACCTTGAAATTCTCTGGTCTCTTATTTTATATATACTAGGGGGGTCCACCCCCTGCTTGCTTCGCTCGCCCACCCCCAGATTTGGTTTACCGGATATACAATTGGAAGAGATTGTTATTTTCATGGGAATTGTTACTGTACGTATGCATTATTTTCAGTTTTGCTTTAAAACTTTTGTAAAAATAATACTTGTCCTTTATTTCTGGCACCAGGCGTGGTTAAATCTTTCTCGCAGGACGTATAACGCTGCTCATGTTGAGAAAGGAGAGTGGCTGAACGCACGCTAAAGAGATGCCATCGGATCATCTGCTGTTTTTCTGCTGCTGCTGCTGGCGAGCTGCGTGTTCTTTTTGTTGCGCTGCACGTTGATTATTTAAAAGCCTGTACAGCAGCTGTCCTTTTTCCACTTCGAGTCTCTGCCACTCGCGTTGTGAAGGGGGGGAGGGGGGGCCTGGATGCACGCTAAGGAGAAGCAGTTGGATCATCTGCTGGCTTCCTGCTGCTGGAAAGCTACATGTTCTGTTTGTCACTTGTCATTGTTTTAAGAGCTGGGAGCACATGATATCTTTCTGCCAAAAGCATTCCAACAACTGCTTGGTTAGATGTCCGTGAACGTTTTAAATGTTGTCTCACTGCCTTCTCTCGCGGGATGTCAAATTGTCTTCGTGTGACTTTAAAGTGTCTCTCGTGGGATGTCAAATTGTCTTCCGAGAAGATCATGTCTCGTCTCCCTAGTCCTCCCAGGATTTTCTTTTATAATAGAGAGATGTATTATGGATGAGCAAAGACATGGGGGGGACCATAAAAATGTTGGGGTGCCAGTCAGGTCACCAGTTCCCCTTTTAATCCGATGTTCCTCCTGACTGACAAACTCTTGAGGGTGCAAAACAGAAAACAAAACAGAACTTAAAGAAAACAGCCTTCTTGGCTTCAACAGATTAGAGGCTATGTAGAGTGGGTCTTGACTTTGGAGCTCTGTTTTTGAGCAAGCACAGGTCTAAGTGAGATGCCTCCTTCCGTGAGAAGTCAGGTTCTTGAAGGGCTCGGAATGGAAGGGGTAGAGTTAGTCATCCTCACTGGGCATCTTCTCGGCACTATAGAAGAGAGGAGAGACAATATCTTTAGTGACAGTGCTCCGTCTCACCCCAGCAAGGTTTTACATATCTCTAATAAGCCCAGAAGGTGATCTTCTGACACCGATGTGTGATAATATCTTATTTTTAATATGAGGTTGTTAGATTTTCAGATTCTTATTCTGTTTTTAAATTATGAACTAAAAAATATCAAGATGATCCGTCTCACTAGACAAGACTTTGTGCCAAGAGATTTAACCATGCCCAGGGCCGGAAACAAAAGACAAAGAGTAGGACAACTACTGTACAGGCTTTTAAATGTTCAAAGCACCGCACAAGATGCAGATCACGCGGCACAGCAGCAGCAGCAAGCCAGCAGCTGATTGAGCAATGAGGAGGTAAAAAAACCAGTGTATTTGTTTCCCTTTGTATCATTGTTTAAGAGGGGGTTTTGGAGGAGCGACCATGTCTCCTTGGGGTGCGTTCAGCCCCCTCTTCACAATGCAAGCGGCAGAGACACAAAGTGGCTTGCATATAGTGCAGGCCGGGGGGGGGGGGGGGTTTTGGCAAATGAAGCAAGCAGGGGGCGAATCCTCTAGTACTGTATATATCTATACGTCAATATCCTTTCACCCTACTTCAAAACTGAGCACTGCCACTATTCTCGCTTTACATTTACAACAACGTTGTTCATTGTAGTGTTGCCTATCTCAAGAAAGGACCAAGCACTAATACAAAATGGAAGATAAAGAAGAATTAATGTATATATAAGTGTCAGAGTGCATAACAATTTAAAGAAAAAGATACTACAGGTAAAATTCCATTACAATGAATATCTTTACAATGAAATTTTCATTACAACAAAGTATTTTTATGGTCACGACAGTTTCCCCATATGACACAAGTCTATAGAAATCTCATTACTACGAAATACATTCAGCAGATAATTTCATTACAACGAAGTGCCCAAAAGACCTTGAAATGCCTGAATGAATCATCCACAGAGCAGTTACAGTAGTTTTGTGGTCGCAGCTCAGTTGTGCACAACGATCCCCAAACAGAAACATTGTAAATTTCTTCATACTGTTTTTTTGCTGTGTTTGTTTTCTGTGGTTTTCAGTGATACCTTTTGCTTATTGCTCAGCAACATTTAAAAAACATCCATTGGAATTTAACTCATTGTCACCCGCCTGCGGCTCTTGATTCTGGCAAAAAGAAAAAAGAAGTTGCCAGTGAATTCAGAATTTCACCATCGACACTGTCAACTTTCTTGAAAGGCCAAGCAAGAAAAGAAGAAAAATCTTGGGTTGCAAATATATGCAAACTTCTGCATTTGAAGACGTCAAAAAAGCTGTGTTTATGTGGTTCAGTGATGCTCGTTTAAGAAACATTCCTATCAATGCCACACTCATTCAAGAAAATGTGAGGTTTCTAAGCTGTCTTGGAACCTCCACCAACTGGACAACACACCGAAGAGCGTCGCGAAGTGCAATCACAGCGTCTGTGGAAGACTGTTTATCCATTGCCGGGGCAACAACATGACTTTTCACCAAAGCAAACAGAAAAGATCTTGATGGGTGATGCAAGGAACATTGTAAATGCAGGGAACAGTATTACAGTATTTGTTCAACACAAAAACATAAAATACAGTAGTAAACTTACTATTTTAGAAAATAAAATGATAGTGGAAAAGAATTTATAACAGCATTAATTTATTGAGTAGCTTCGTTAGAAGGGAATAGACTTTAAATTACAAGGTTGCAGGTTTAAACCCTGCTTTTGACTCATTTAAATGGGCCACACTCCATGTGTTAAAATATAAGCAAAATTTTGAAATATAATTTTGGTAAAGGCACAAATGTAAGAATAATATTATTATAATATTAATCTGATGCAATCAGAGACATGAAAACGCAATGGCCAGCTAGTTAAGCATGTTTCCCCAATGCTCATACATGGCGGATAGTTGATTAAAACAGGCTTATTTTAAATAACACCATGGGTTTAAAGGCACATTTTGAAACAGTTTGAAACATGTTTCTCTTCTAGTTAAAGTGCTATCCCCTTCTGATAGGTTTCATTAGCACTGTGTCTTCCACAGATGAGGATTTGCCCATCATCTCTTTAATATACACTCACAGTCTATGGAAAAGTATAGAAATGCTTTTTCACAAAAAGGGAGTACCATGAAACACTTAACCACAGCTGCTATAATATACTCACTGAATTAGAAAATGTTTTGTATGGTGCAAAATGAATATGAAAGAGAGCAGTCTTATTTAGAGGAAATAATTGTAGATATGGTTTTTAAACCTTTTTTCTGCCAAAAAGAGTCTTAATGCATTTTCTAAAGAAACCATTTTACTCTTAGGGTGCATTGCAGATCTAACTCTTAACTGACACGCAGAGACAAATTATATAGTCAGGTCAGGATCTGCTTTGTTTTGACCTGGCGTAATGAAAACAACTCATTGATACATGGAAAGTTATGCTGTGTTAACTAGCTCTTGAAGACTGATAAACAATTAAGCACTTATTAGTCACTTATTATTTTTAGTTGATTTGCAAAATACCATTGAGACAAGCTGTTTCAGTAGAGTTCAAGGATCAACAGAATCTGTGGCATTTTTACCAAGAAAATTATGGTGGTTGCCAGAATTTTCCTAAATGTGTGCAGACCTCTGTAACATGAACTTTACTTTCCCTAACTAGTCATATCTGTCCCTTTTTTGTTAGTGACTAGTTCATGCAACTATTACATCACAAAAACATCAGTCTAACATTGGGATGCTGGTGCCTGATCTTAATTTACAACAGATCATTCTGTTATGCCCAGACATTGTAACTGTCTGACCAAATACAGCAAAATAGATTTAAATGTTAAGTAAAATAAATTGCCTTACAAGCACCTACTACTTAGGAACATCTGTTAACTGCCAAAATTGAAACAGCCACACCTCTGTTGAACTGAATTGCTTTAAGGTGAAAAAGTACTGTAATATCCCTTCCCAGGCGGGCAAATAAATCTCGCAGGCAAGCTGTGGTAATTGTCCAAAAAAAAACTAATCAATAGTTTTATTTATTTTCTTCTGACTTCACAAGCCGAAACAACGTAGTCAGGACAAACAACAAGCACTGAACTCAAAAACCATTCCACAACCACGAGTTTAACTCTTCTTTTACCTGAACCTCCTTTTCCAAAACTTCCTCCTCCCCAGCACCCCAGAGGCTGTTTATTAAGAGTGGCAGTTGTGTCTCTGCCTGCCCATCTTTTTTTTTACTTTTTAGAACACACTGCCTAGTGACAATTTCTTTCCCAGATCGTTACACTGCCCCCCACTAGCTCCTCACCCCTGAGGACACTTCAAAATGTTGATAACAAGCTGGTAATCAGATGACTCGTCTGGACCACTCAGGACGTGTGATGTCATCTGTAGAAGGCGTTTCTCTTCCTACCGTCTCGGGCTCTTCTTGATTTACATCTCGGTCGGCTGGTGCTTCGATCCTTTCATCAACACCATACCTTCCCTGGTAAGGCACCAACCGATCCTGCTGCAGAAACACCCGACGTCCCCTTGGTGACATCTGCACCCAGTACACGCGCTCAAGCACTTGGCAAGGACCCACCCACACACTATCAAGTTTGGGGGAGTTGCCTTTCTTCCGTCAGGGACTATACACCCACACTTGGTCGCCGGAGGAGTACTTGTGTTCCCTGGCTCTGATGTCATAATGCCACTTTTGGGTAAGGCCAGCCTTGTGCAGATGCTCCTATGCGAACGCATGAGCCCTGTTGATTCGGTCCTGAAGACAGCAGGCATACTCTTGTCCAGACTGCTGTTCTTCCCTTTCCGGTGGCAAACCATATTCGAGAGAGACTGGGGTTCTCAATTCCCAGCCCAGCATCAATATGGCAGGGGTGCATTGCGTAGACTCCTGCACCGCTGTCCTGCATGCCAGGAGAACCAAAGGCAGTTGCTGATCCCAGTCACGTTGGTCCTTGTTTACCACCATGGCCAACTGAGCCGATAAGGTACAGGTATGAATTGCTAGGCCTAACTGTCACTCTGGGGGTGAAGCGGAGTGGTGCGTGTTTTTTGAATGTGTAGGAGATCGCACACATGATGAAAAACTTTACATTCAAAATTACGCCCCTGGTCTGAATGGAGTTCTAGCAGCATGCCAAACCTACTAAACATGCCTTCAACCAGGGCAGTAGCTACGGTTTCCGTATCTTGGCTAGGAATAGGGTATGTCTCCGGACACTTGGAGAAATAGTTTACCCCAACAAGGATGTACCTATTCCCCTGACGAGAACGAGGAAAAGGCCCCAATACGTCTATCCCAACCTGCTCCATAGGCATACCAACTTGATATTGTTGAAGGGGGGCCACTGTTTGTTCGGAAGGTGCACACATCGCAACGGCAGCAGTGATCTTCAACATTTTGTTGGCACTGCCCCCATTAAAACATCTGTCGGAGCCGATTCAGCGTCTTTCTGACCCCAAAGTGGCCAGACCCCACACCCCCATGCACCGACTTAAGAACATTATCCTGTTTCCCCTTTGGCACTATCACCTTCCAAGTGACCTCTCCAGTGGCAGGGGCTCAGCATCTTCTCATCAGCACCCCATCCCGAATGGCCAAATTGTCCAGCTGAGCCCAGAGATCCTTAACAGTCATACCCTCTGGGGCTACCTCCTCCCAACTAGGTTTGTGATTGTCTGTAACCCAAGCTCTAACTTTCTTTATCTCTAGATCCTAGTTCTGCCACAACCCCCAATCTCATTACCCCTTAGACAGCGCTATCATGGTGCAACTGTGTCTCACCTCCCTTGTTCGCTCTCAGTCTTCCTGACGACGGCAGTAGTCACAGTTCATCTGAGCGCACGGCCTTCGGGACAGTGCATCTGCGTTGTGATGTTGACCCCCCCGGCGATGTTGGATTTCAAACTGAAACAACTGTAGCCATTCCAGCCACCTTGCCACTTGCCCCTCTGGCTCCCTAAAAGATATCAGCCATTGTAAGGATGCATGGTCTCTGCGCAGTGCAAATGCAGTCCCTTGTAAGTAGTGTCGAAAATGCCAGATCACTTCCACTACTGCCAGGAGCTCTCTCCGTGTGACGCAGTAGTTTCTTTCTTCTCTGCTTAGGACTTGGCTGAAAAAAGCAACTACTCACTCTCCCTGGGAGTATGGTTGTGACAGGACGGCCCCTAGGCCTACATTGCTGGCGTCCATGTCTAAACCAAAAGGCAGGGCAGGGTCAGGTGGGGCCAAGTTGGGACCCTGGCATAAGGTATCCTTCAGGGCTTGGAAAGCGAACTGTTCTTCTGCTCCCCAGCGGAAATATTGACCTTTCTTTGTTAGCTGGTGAAGGGGTGCAGCCACCGTAGCGAATCCAGGAACAAAACGCCAGTAGTAGGATGCCAATCCGAGGAATCCACGGATTTGCCGTATGTTAACTGGAGTCGGCCAATCATGGATCACTTGAGTCTTACTGTCTTCTGTGGCCACCCCCCTTTCACTTACTTGATGCCCCAAGTAGGTGACTTCTCCACGCAACAATTGGCACTTATCAGGGTGTAGCATAAGTCCTGCTTCCCGCGATTACGCTAGTATGGTTCTAAGAGAGTGCAAAGCAGCTTCAAACATGGGTCCATGTGCCATCACATCATCCAAATATACCAGGCATCTGGAACGAAGGATGCCCGAGAGGACACAGTCCATTAGCCGTTCAAAAGTTGCCGGTGCATTGCACAATCCGAATGGGAGCACTCGGAATTGCCAAAACCCACACCCGGTCGAAAATGCAGTTTTTTCCTTGGCTTCCGGGGCCAACTCCACCTGCCAGTAGCCAATTCTTAAATCTAGTGTGGAGAACCAACACAATCCAGACACCAGATCAAGGGCCTCATCAATTCTAGGAAGTGGATACGAATCTTTTCACGTAACTGCATTCAACCAGCGGTAATCAACACAAAAACGCCATTCTCCTGATTTCTTTTTAACCAAAACAACAGGGGAACACCAAGGAGAATCTGATGGCTCAATAATTCCAGAATTCAACATCTCAAGTACCAACAGATCTGGCTCGATCTGTCGTGCCTGGGGAATGCACCGCGGATGTTGTTTGATAGGGCGCGCATCTCCCGTGTCGATGTGATGGTGGACGAGTTGAGTTCGGCCAATGTCCTTAGAAGAGTGGCGAAACAGTCTTCAAATTTCTCCAATACATCCTTAAGTCATTGTCACTGAGGTTCCTTTAATCCCTGGCAGCTTCTTTCCCAGAGGCCTTCCAGAGTATCATTCCATCGCCCACCGTTATTGCTCACAGGGGTGGGGGAGGCTCCCAGTTGATTTACAGAGTGAGGAGGCAGTCCCGACTGAAACTGACAGCCCATCAATTGACAGGGTGCACTGCCAGGTATCAACAGGGTCCCATGGCCAAAGTCAATCTGAGCCTGGGTTTTAGTCAAAAAGTCTACACCCAAGATGCAAGTTTCTCTAATTTTTTGCGACCCAAACAGGGAATGTCCAAAGATGTCCTCCTATTCTTAGAACAGTGGTGGTCCGGCCCTCCTTCATAGCATGCTTGCCTGTGGCAGTAACAAATTGGCCGGGAATGGCTTGTAGGGAGCAGTTTTTAGGTATCAGATCGCATCGCACTACAATAGACGTAGCCCCGGTATCTATCAAAGCCTTCACATCAGTGTCCCAAATTCGAATAGGCAAATGACAACAATCTCCACAGCCTAGCTGTCCCACAGGGATCACTGACTTTTCCCGGCATGTATTTGTTGTCAGTTGCAGCGGGACTACTAAAGGGTTCGGAAATGTCCCACTTACTCCGAACCCTGGCCGTTTTCTCTGGAGCCCAGAATAGTTGCTGGACAGAAAGGACAAAACCGATGAAGATGTCAGGGATGGCCACAGTGCCAGCAAGTAGGTGGTGTAGCGGCCGAAGCTGATGTTCTCATAAGGTTTAGCCCCACCGGGGGAGTTCCACCTGAGGGCTCCTCTCCCAGACACAACACATGGTCGTGCGGTGGCTGGCGGCACATCCTTTCCAGTTCCTTCTCGTGACCCTCCGTATAGGTCGATTTCCCCTCACATACCAATTTGAACTCTATAGTACGCTCCAGCGCCTCTTCTAGAGTTGCCAGTTGGGCAAGTTGAGCGTGTTGGCACAGCGCTTTTGGTTCAGCTCCACGGAGAAATGCGTCACGTGCCAACTCCTCCCAGACACCGTGGGGGAAATGTGCATAGGCTCGCCCCACCAGTCCCTGCACTTCCGCGGCAAACGTTCCTAGACATTCTCAAGACCTCCGAGTTCATTCGTGCAGTTGCCTTTGCAGTCCTAATATGGTTTCTGTCCTCCTGAAACAACGCTCAATGGCCTTCAAAAGAAGTCCTAAGTCCATTAAATCCTCCCACGGAACATCCTCAAGGGTTTTCAAAGCCTCCCCTTCCAACGTCACCACCAACTGCACTGCTCTGTCCTTGACCCCCCACCTATTCGCTTCTGTAACAACTTTCAACCTGTTTTAAAAGGCGTCCCAGCTGCCCATTCCGTCGTAGCGTCCTGGTTTGAACCTTGGTAAATCGTACCTTGGTAAAACGTGCCTCGGTTCTTCATGTTTGTCCTCAGGTTCTTCTTTGCACTGCAGTAACCACCAGGGTGGAGGAGGAAATTCTTCGTCAGCCATTTTCACGTCCTCTCTTTCTTGCAACAGTCATTTCAAGGGGATGCCTTGTCCCGCTTCTGACACCAGTGTAATATCCCTTCCCAGATGGGCAAATAAATCTCATGGCAAGTGGTGGTAATTGTCCAAAAAAAACTAATCAATAGTTTAATTTATCTTCTTCTGACTTCACAAGCCGAAAAACAACGTAGTCAGGACAAACAACAAGCACTGAACTCAAAACCATCAAAACACCACGAGTTTAACAAACTCTTCTTTTACCTGAACCTCCTTTTCCAAAAGTCTCTCGTCCCCAGCACCCCAGAGGCTGTTTATTAAGAGTGGCAGTTGTGTCTCTGTCTGCCCCTCTTTTTTAACTTTTTAGAACACACTGCCTACTGGCAATTTCTTTCCCAGATCATTACAGTACAAACTTCAATAATATGGAAGGAATATGCAGGCTGCACACCGTGCATTACTGGAACTACACACTTCACATCCAGTAGCAGCACTAACTACCACTAGGCCAGATGTTTGCTGGTCAGCATTAGTCTAGCAAACAATTATAAAAACTGATTTTCTACATACATATCTGATCTTTCCTCACTTTGCTTCTTTGAAATGTGAACATTATACTTCTGGCTTCTTTATGATAAAGTGGATGGAGTACATAATAGGCCTTCTTGGTGACTTTTTCAAATTTAGCACACTCCTTCTGAGTGGTGGGTGAAAAGCTCTGACTGGAAGTGCATGATTTTAAAACATAAAAACATCAACAGTGATAACCTTTAAGCGTCATCATTAAACTGGAAAAGTTTAGGTTGGATATGTGCACACACATACCCAAGAGTATAGAGGACACTGCAGGGCCAATTAGTCCAGCCCCGAGCCAGAAATCAGCTTGAAAGTCAAAGATAATTTCACATGTTGCAAGAAACAAGATTTTTCCAGATAAGTAATCATATTGAGCATATGATAGAAAATTGTAAAAAAACGCGCTTAAGACAAAGTTAAGGGTTGTCGTAAATATATTTTAATAATAAATTACTGTGGCAATCCTATTACTTAATTTGCACAATATCTGGTGGGGTTGTGCCCCCTGTTCCTTAATAAACAAACTCCACTGAACTGGACACTGACTTTTATTGAAAAGTTACATACATGCCTGTGGATTTTCTCAGTTGTAGCTATACAAAAAAAAAAAGGATGAAACTGTATTTGCTGTAATGAAAAAAATATATTGTGACGTCAGGTCAAATAAACACACTTAGGAGCTGCTTGTCCAGGGGAGTTTTCCAAATGCTGACTGGCTTTTTATTTGATATGCCGCGATATAAACTGTGCCTTACCGCCTCCTGTTGTTTTGGACACCTCCAAAATAACAAAAATAACCCGCTTTCGTCCTATCTACCTCTTACATAGTCTTTCACTGTTCGCTCTCTTCTCAACCTGATGCTGCTTTCCTTTCGCTCAAGCAACAACAACCACTTCCGACCACCCCCTCCCCTTTTCTTAATGCACTGTTAATTAACCCTGATCCCAGTTACTCAACTCTCTCTCTAGGGAGGTGCCCCAAGCCCTTACAAAAAGTGTTCCCCCAAGATTCCACCCCAACACTACTTCCACTCCCTACAGCCCATGCAGTGTCAAGACATATCACACTATGTTGAACTGTTTCCTGGACTGGATTAGTCTTCATGTTATTCACAATGGATTTTGCTTTTGCATTTAACCAAATTCTACTGCATCTATTCATCCATCCATCCATACATCCTCTTCCGCTTATCCGATATCGGCACTCCACCCTTTTCCGGCTGAGGACCATGGTCTTGGATTTGGAGGTGCTGATTCCCATCCCAGCCACTTCACACTCAGCTGCAAACCAATCCAGAGAGAGCTGAAGATCATGGCCTGATGAAGAAAACAGGATAACATCATCTGCAAAAAGCAGTGACCCAATCCAGAGTCCACCAAACCGGACCCCCTCAACGCCCTGGCTGTGTCTAGAAATTCTGTCCATAAAAGTTATGAACAGAATCAGTGACAAAGAGTAGCCCTTGTGAAGTCCAACTCTCACTGGAAACAGATTTGACTTACTGCCAGCAATGCAGACCAAGCTCTGAAACCGGTTGTACAGGGACCGGACAGCCCTTATCAGGGGGTCCGGTACCCCATACTCTCAGAGTACCCCCCCACAGGATTCCCAGAGGGATACGGTCGAATGCCTTTTCCAAGTCCACAAAACACATGTAGACTGGTTGGGCAAACTACCATGCACCTTCCAGGACCCTGCTAAGGATGTAGAGCTGGTCCACTGTTCCAAGACCAGGACGAAAACCACACTGTTCCTTCTGAATCTGAGGTTCAACTATCTGACGGACACTCCTCTCCAGGACCCCTGAATAGATTTTTCCAGGGAGACTGAGGAGTGTGATCCCTCTGTAGTTGGAACACACCCTCCAGTCCCCCTTCTTAAAGAGGGGGACCACCACCCCAGTCTGCAAATCCAGAGGCACTGTCCCCGATGTCCATGCGATGTTGCAGAGGCGTGTCAACCAAGACAGTCCTACAACATCCAGAACTTTGAGGAACTCCGGGTGTATCTCATCCACCCCCGGGGCCCTGCCACCAAGGAGTTTTTTGACCACCTCGGTGACCTCAGTCCCAGAGATGGGGGAGCCCACCTCCGAGTTCTCAGCCTCTGCTTCCTCATTGGAAGGCATGTTAGTGGGATTGAGGAGGTCTTCGAAGTACTTCCCCCACTGACACACAACGTCCCAAGTCGAGGACAGCAGTGCACCATCCCCACCATATACAGTGTTGACACTGCACTGCTTCCCCCTCCTGAAGCGCCAGATGGTGGACCAGAATCTCCTCGAAGCCATCCGAAAGTCATTTTCCATGGCCTCCCCAAACTCCTCCCATGC
Organism: Polypterus bichir lapradei; assembly: GCA_026402145.1. NCBI lineage: Eukaryota > Metazoa > Chordata > Cladistia > Polypteriformes > Polypteridae > Polypterus > Polypterus bichir. The sequence continues at coordinate 42,955,881 of JANRMT010062837.1, read as the reverse complement.
CTAAGTGTTTGCCTCAGCAACCACCGAAGCCACATTCTGCTTGGCCTCTGGTACCTATTAGCTGCCTCCAGAGTCCACAAGACAAAAGGGTCCTGTAGGACTCCTTCTTCAGCTTGATATCATCCCTCACCGCCGGTGTCCACCAACGGGTTCGGGGATTGCCACCACGACAGGCACCAACCATCTCTTCACCCGCGTGTGCAAGACATGTGGCTGCAAGTCTGACGACACGACCACAAAGTCGATCATTGAACTGAAGCCTAGGGTGTCCTGGTGCCAAGTGCACATATGAACCCCTATGCTTGAACATGGTGTCCATTATGAACAAACTGTGTCCAGCACAGAAGTCCAATAACAAAACACCGCTCGGGTTCAGATCGGGGGGGGGGGGTGCATTCCTCCCAGTCACGCCCTTCCATGTCTCACTGTCATTGCCCACATGAGCATTGAAGTCTCCCAGCAGTATGAGGGAGTCCTAAGAAGGTATGCCCTCTAGCACCCCCTCCAGGGACTCCAAAAAGAGTGGGTACTGCAAACTGCCGTTCAGCACACAAGCATAAACAACAGTTAGGTAAGGCAGAGGAAGGCTACCCTCTTGTCCACTGGGGCAAACCCCAATGAACAGGCTCCAAATTGGGGGGCAATAAGTATTCCCACACCCACTCACCACCTCTCACCTGGGGCAACCAGAATGGTAGAGAGTCCAGCCCCTCTCAAGGAGATTGGTTCCAGAGTCCAAGCTGTGCGTCAAGGTGAGTCCGACTATATCTAGCCGGAACCTCTCAACCTCGCACACTAACTCAGGCTCCTTCCCCTTCAGAGAGGTGACATTCCACGTCCCAAGAGCCAGATTCTGTAGGATCGGACCGCCAAGGTCCCCGCCTTTGGCCACCACCCAACTCACACTGCACCTGACCTCCTTGGCCCCACCCATAGGTGGTGAGCCCATGGGAAGGGGTCCCACGTTGCCTCTTTGAGCTGTGCCCGGCCGAGCCCCATGGGTGCAGGCCCGGCCACCAGGCGCTTGCCATCAAGCCCCACCTCCAGGCCTGGTTCCAGAGGGGGGCCCTGGTGACCCATGTCCGGGCAAGAAAAACGTTGTCGAAATTTTTTGTTCTTCATAGGAGGTTTGTTGAACCACTATTTGTCTCTTCCCTCACCTAGGACCAGTTTGCCTTGGGTGGCCCTACCAGGGGCATAAAGCCCCAGACAACAGAGCTCCTAGGATCATTGGGACACGCAAACCCCTCCACCACGATAAGGAGGCAGATCGATGAGGGGCTACTACATCTAGAGAGTCATAAACTTGATTACATTATTACAGATAAGAGTTTGTTCAGCTTGAGAAATCATGGAAATGTTTTCGCGAACTTCCCCAAACTCTGAGAAATACACTAAAGTCAAAGGCAAAGGACAAACTGAACTAGTTTTGAATGGCTTATAATGGTGCAATGGTGTGTTAATTATCTGTGAGGACTAGGGAAGCATCTGCCAACTATGCTAGACCAATTATTCTGGTCATAAATGTGATCTGAACTGTGAGGCAGTAGTGTTAACCACTGCACCACCGTGCCTCAAACAACAAAATACGTAAACAAAGTGATAACCACAAACAAAATACAACAAATGGACATAATTAAGTAAACAACCAAAAAATATGTCAATTATTGTGCTCATAGAGTTACAATCTTGGGACCCACTTTAGATAGGAGACGAAGCAACAGCATGAGAACACCTCATTCCATTGTTTGAAGTTGCGGCCCCGGGTGCTGCTGCAAGTTTTTTCCATTTTTGATCTTTGTGCAGCTGTGCTGCACTTTTTTATCCACAAAGAAAACAGAAATGCTTTATAAACAGTAATAGATCTTTTTTTTATTATGATTATTTCACAATGTCGCATGTGTTTTCTTTCTTGGATTGGTGGAGGTCTCCTTTCAGGCTTGTTTTGAGATTGTAGCAGGGCACATGGCTAATTATCAATACAAATTAGTCATATGGTGCTGCAGCCAGCATACAGAGATATGTCGAGAGGCAGTACTTATACTGTCATCATTATGGTCAGCTAATGTACCCCTCAAATAAAGTTTTTTTTTTTTTTAAATGCATGCAGGATGGAAGGTTGGACTACTGATGGGTGGTGACATCATACCTGAATCAGCTCTGCAATGATCATACAGTATGCATGCATGAGAGCTCTGCGCATGGCTACTGCTACTCTGTGATATAATTCTAGTCTCGCAAAGCATCATGGGGCACTGAGCAAAAAAATGTTTGCCTAAGCCAACTGCAGGGTGCATTTACATGAAAGTATTCATCAGACAAGGTCACTAGCAAATATAGCATAATCCCTACAAAAAATGTTTTGGCAAATTCGGCAGTCAAAGCTATATAAGGATACATGGACAGTGTCTATATGGATGATTTTCATTATAGATATTGTGAAATAAATGAGCCTCGGACACACAGAAAGGTTTAGGGCAGCCACCCATATATTATACCTGGCTGCAACGGTTTTAAATAAGCACTGAAGTGCACAGGTTGCGTTCTCAAGTTGAACTGATTCATTGAGTGAAAATGGCATCTTTATAGACCAGGTCCTGGAAATGATGTCATCTTTGATGCCAGGACCAGAAGTGATGTTTCATGATGGCGCCAGAAGCAGAAATGTCTTTTTCGGATGGACGACTGGAAGTGACATTGTTTGGGTTGCTGGAACCAGAAGTGACATCTTCCATGGTGCTGGAGCCGGAAGTGATGTATTTGTAGAGAAATTAGGCAGGTTTTCCCGTATCTGGTCTGCAGAGGAAACAGAGGAATGTTTAGTGCACCCCCTGGCCTGGCATGGAATTACCTTCTTTTGGTCCACTGAGTTTCCTCCTATTCACATGTGTGTGACAATACAGACACTTCAAGGTTCTGACTAAAACTTGACTGTAAGTGCTTTGGCTTCAGCCAAGTTTACTGATTAATAACTCTGTGTCTAATGACTTATAAATGTACTTTTCAATGAGGAACAATTTGAGGGATAAAAACATTCTCTCACCTGAAGCGAATCTCACAGGAAGAGTGAAGAGAAGCCTCAGAGCTATGCTTAGATTGGAGAACATGTTAAGTATTGTCACACACGTGCGCTTAGGAGACAGCCAACAAACCCACAGGTGAGCGATTTATTGACAGATGGGGGGGTTGTTTTATGGTACTGATGCCTCTCTTTCTAATATTATAGATCCAAAGAAGATCAATAAACCAAACATACCTGCAATAACTCACATCTCAGAAAATGGCAACTTCACTTCCTCAATTCAGACGTCATTTCCGGCTTCGGGTGGTGACGTCACTTTCGGTCCAACTCTGATGACAACACATCCAGCCTCCGATGATGATGCTATTTCCGGTCCCCTGTTGATGATGTAACTTCCGGTCCAGCCTTGATGAAGTCACTTCCTCCTTAATCCTGGCAGCCATTTTCTTATAAATACTCACATAACATCCTCTACAGTTGTCAAATGTTTTGAATTTTTTCAACGGTTGACCAATCTTTTGCTGCAAGCAATATACGGGGCAATTCCCCAAATCTTTATATTTGTTTGTGTACGTTAATTTCGTCACAGTATACATAATCACACATGTTGATGTGACATGTAAGGAGAAATCCCTAATTGTAGCCAATGCCTCTATCCAGGTATAAATTGTTCACCATTAGCTTGAGTGTACGCGTAAAATCTATGTCTGGTATTTTTAGTTAGAATAACTAAGATGTAAGACGATGTTGATTTTTGTGCTGGCGGCAATGAAAATGGGGCATACGACACAGTGAAAAGTAGTACCTTCAGTTTTCTAAGAAATGCCACTGTCATCTGTGGCTTTTTTGAAAATTCTCTGAAGATAACTGATGCAGACATGCAACATCTGTCTTAAAAAAATAAGGCTATTAAAATGTTCTTTAGGTAAAAAGGAGTGAAGAAGGGTTCTGAACTTCCAACATCAACAACCTCTCCTTCTGCCATGTACTTGGGGTGTGTAACAGCCTTCTTGATATACAGTGTGATAAAGCATGACATACTCCTTTTCATAACCTCACTATCTTCTTTATGTTTACTTCATTTTAATTACCTATGTATGCTTTAAAATGGATGACTGACCTTGTAAGAGACAAATGTATACAAATTCTCCTTGCCTACCAGGTGCATATCGACTGAAATTTAGGGAATGTGCACATGACTTTAGGCAATATGGACAGGCTTCATTAGCAGATAGAGTGGCATTATGCCCAAGGAAGCTCTTGAAGCAAACAGGTAAATAAATTAATGAACATGGTCTGTATAGGATTAAAAAAAGCGATAACAGTTGAAGAAACATTAAAATGTAATAGACAAACAAAACATAAATTTATTAATGCAAATATAGCCAAATGATTTATGAGTGTTTTACTCATATCATAGAGCTCTTTAGGTGTAAAAAAAATATTAACCAATGTCCTCTTGTGATTTGGATATGAAGTGTAAGCAAATGTAATCTATTTAAACATTTTCCCTGCACTTTACAGGTATATACTGTATATTGACACACAACAGCTAACAGACAAATCAGTGCAAGAAAAGGGGGTCTTATTTGTAGCAGATACACTTACTGTATTAGATATTAAGCAAATATTTTCTCAGTAATAAATGTTCACTGTTGCAAATGTCCTCTTTGCGGTTCATTGTGCAAAATTTGGTTTATATTGACTGTGCATAGATTAGGCCATTTTATAATTAGGCCATTTTATAAACATATTTTAGGCTACAATTAATTGTTACAATGCCTTGTCTACATGCTTATTATTCAGAGAGGTTTTGTTTTGAGTAGTGTTTTTGGCCCATTGTATACAAATGAACTGTTTGTTTGTTGGATTACGTGATTTTTGCTCTAAATAGTGCTTTGCCTCAGTGATCATAAAGTACTGTGTATAAAAAAATGGAATTCCATTGTTCAAATAGTATTTTTAGATGTGTATTAATAGGTTATATCACCTAAGTAGTTACAGGCTTCTGACTTTAGTTATGGAAATAGCTTTATCAGGAAATAAACTTTGTGAGATATGCTTCTGGCACAAATATAGTTTTCTATCCCACCCAACCTATGATAAGGAAGACATAAAGCTCTTTCATAGCTGTCTTTGTTTCTCTCTAAGGAAAGGCAGACAGATTGTATTGCAACAATAATCAAGGTTGCATGATAAAAACTCATGAATATCAACAGACTGAATTCATCCACATCAATATCATGAATTCTGTCCCCCAGCCTCTTAAGGCAATCACCTAGTTGCCCTCTCTTCTCAGTATTTTTCATTGCTTCAGAAGAGTATAGAAAATTATACAGCTCTTTGAAATTCTCTATATGAGAAAACCTACACTCTGTGTCAGCAACCTTTTCGTAAAACAGGCCAAATACAAATATTCAAAAGTTTGGTAGGCTATGTGAAAAAGATGGGGGGAAATAATTGCAATCCAAGCATTATTTATGTATTATTATCAAGTATTGCATAACATTGTAAAATCATGTTTATTCCATAAACATTTTTGACATGTGAGTCCCCGTCTTGCACCCCAAAACATGAGGCTGAGTCTCAGTACTTTAGCAAAACCAGCTTTATTTAGCTTGAAACAGGAACAGCATGGTTATTTATTGTAGAAAGATTTACAACTCTCCTATACACAGACACAGCAATCACGCAGGGTCGTGGCCAAGTAATACTGTTCCCTGCATTTATAATGTTCCTTGCATCACCCATCAATGACAGGTGCTTATAGCACGACCATGGTGGGTTCGGATTTGCTTTTGCGTCTTGCCGCTGTAGCGCTGGCAGCCTGCTGTTGCCCTGGCAATGGAGAAGCTGTCTTCCACAGACGCAGCAATCACGCTTTGGGATGATCTTCGGCATGTTGTCCCATTGGGGGACTCCTAAAAGAGTTTAGAAAACCTTACATATAGTTTAAACAAATAACATCCATCCATCCATCCATTTTCCAACCTGCTGAATCCAAACACAGGGTCACGGGGGTCTGCTGGAGCCAATCCCAGCCAACACAGGGCGCAAGGCAGGAAACAAAGCTGTCAGGGCGCCAGCCCACCGCATAAACAAATAACATTTCATTCAATAATCAGGACTTCTTACAAAAAAAAAATGTCAAAAATTTCTAATGAGAAACTTGATTTTGCATTTCTTTGGTAAGTGTTTCAATATTGACAGATCGATTTGTACAGACAACAAACTGATAAAATACCATGCCAACCTGATGCCTGATGAACCATTTACAGCGAATCGCATATGGTCTTCTGTGAGACTGACTGGGCTGTCAGGTAAATCATCTTCCTTACCTGTAATGCTATGTAATCATTATCAGGCTTCTGTGAGATGGATGAGAAGACCGTTCACACGCCAGGTGAATGCCTTCCATTCCTGATAGAGTAGCCAACAAATATTTGGTTCTTGCATGTCACTCATTTCAGCTGTCTTCAATTCAGTGACTGTCAGTTGACTGCTAGTCCTGAAAACCGGTCCTCTTTTATACTTGTCGGGTATGTCACTATTGCCCAGATGTCTTCTTCTTCTTCTTTTGTTTTTTTATGGCAGTTGGAAGACCTACAGTACTTATGGTGCATTACTGCTACCAACTAGACTGGAGTGTGATTGCTGAGATGTCAAACAGGTGTTTATGTTAAATTTTGCACATGGTGAACTGCATTTTCATAACATGTTAGTCACATCATTGACATGCTTAAAATAATTAATTAACTATCTAGGGGCTGTTCAAATTTTGGTGGCCATAGGTTGCCGACCTTTGCTCACCAATGCTGTATCTAATGGGGAGGAAAAACTCCCTGTTAAAGTGTTCCTCTGTACTAGACTCACTCTGCTCTCTACCTTCATAAATAAAGTCTGTGGCTGCTTTTCTTGGTCTTAGTACTGGCCAAGTCATCTCCACCTCAAGCTTCTCTGCTATCTTCCTGGCCTCAACTTTGGCAACAACATGTTCATGATATGAGTGGAAGATTTCTTTAACTGCTTTGGTCTCTCTTCTCAGTGTCTCTAAAAAATCTGCATCATGGCTTTTCTAAAGCACGCTCCTTAAAAACAGACAGTGCCTTCACCATCTCAGGAAGGTGATAACTGACTGATTTTACACTGTCACCTCTAACACTCACACCTTGTTGTTGACAATGCTTTTTCCATTAAGTCATTGACATGCTCACTAAAAATGTTTCACTGGTGTACTGAGGAGCTAAACGTGGTGTAGAGTTGCTGAAATATAGCAAAATAATTTACAGATCATCCAGATGACTTTTCTGCATCACCAACAAGATTAAAAGTGTGGCTTCCTCAAAGAATACACAATGCCTTTTTGTTTAGTTCAAGAACTCTCCTATGGACATATTGCTTTTTTCCCTGTATTATACACACTAAAAGAACCTTCAGAATGTTCATGAATAGAGACACCTGTGGAGTCCTCACAATTCAGAGCACCACTGGAATCGGTTGTGCAGACCATCATAACTGCATAGTATGGATTTCTTAACTCTTTGTACAATGGCATCAGTTGTACTTTGTGTCAAAAGTACATTCTGAATGTGTTTACTGATATACATGTCACTCAGTTCTTTTGACTCAATTCTTCTAAGATTCTCTAACATGGTGAGGTCAAATTGAGCCATTAACTCTATCGGACTGAGAATTCCCATTTCTTGGCTCAAAGAGTTCAAATGGGTCTGAATGCCCATGAAAGGCATGATGATGTTCTGAGAATTCACCTACAATCAGTTTTCTCAAAACCTCCTTCCAATGATTTACCTCTAGAGACATCAATTCTCTATCAGTTGTGTTTGTACTTAGATTTTCTGAGAGACTGTGCCAGCTTTAAATATTACAGATGTGTTCTGCAGACTCTTCATGGTGCTTTAATTGAGAAGATAAATTTCTCCAATCACAGTAGCCAACTCCATTGAACTCATTACTCCTCCCATTCCTTAAAAGACAGAAACAAAACCACATCCATCCATCCATTTTCCAACCCGCTGAATCCGAACACAGGCTCACGGGGGTCTGCTGGAACCAATCCCAGCCAACACAGGGCACAAGGCAGGAATCCAAACAAAACCACACCACACTGTAATTTTACTCACTGTACACTATCCATGATCTACTTTTCCTTTCTCCATTTTTCATTTGTATATAATAATTATTTTTTTTCAATTATGTGTACACAGCTCTCACTTTGATCATATGGAGACGAAATAGCCCTTATTACGAACCCATATTCTTCCAGCACCCCCCATAGAATCCCTTGAGGAACACAGTGATATGCTTTCTTTAAATCGACAAAACACCTGTAGATCGATTGGGTGTACTCCTATGCCCCATCCAGAAGCCTCATGAGGATAAAGAGCTGGTCCACCATTCCATGACAGAGGTTCCACAACTGGAAGCAGTCTCTTTTCTAGTACCCTGGTATTACTTCTAGTAGCCTGGTATTAGCTTATCCAGGGAGGCTAAGGAGTGTGATCTCCTAATATTTGGAGCACACCCTCTTTCCCCATTTTTAAAATTGGGGACAACCACCCCAGTCTACCACTCCAGAGGCACAGCTCTTGACAACCAAGCAACATTGAAAGGGCATGTCAGCCAAGTGAACGTGGAACACTGCTAAGGCTATGCTTTGTGTCCTATTCTGTTTGGGATTTTCATGGACAGGATATCAAGGCGCAGCCGGGGACGGTCATGCAGTGAGCAAATATTCACATTGCAAGACTTCATTGACCAATGGCTTGTGAGTCAGAGGCTGCTGTAAGTAAACTTCTTTGACTTTAAGAAGGCCTTCAACAGCATCACAGAGTGCACAGAGAGTCAATATGGCATATTGTCAGACAATATGGAATTCCACAATGCTATGTAAATGTGTTCAAAGATCTCTGCCATGCCACAACTTCAGCTACTGTGTGAAAACTAATATTCGCCCAACTGACTACTTTCCAGTTCTTACAGGTGTTTGTCAAGGCTGCACATTGTCACCGTTTTTGTTCTTGTTGGTGGTTGATTTCGTTATGCGTCATGCAGTACATGGGGTACAGTGTGGTATACAATGGAATGAAAATTCACAGCTGGCAGACCTTGACTTCACTGATGACATTGCACTGCTCGCAGAAACAAAAAAGTCTTCAATCTGTAACAACTAATTTAGAAAGGGCTACAGAAAAGGTTGGCATACAAATCAGCAGTGATAAAACTAAGACCATGGAAATCATTGTTAGCCACCAACCAAAACTGTGGTCAACCGCACACTAGTTGAAGATGTTAACCGGTTTACTTACCTGGGCAGTATTCTGCTCAAAAATAATGACATTGAAGATGAAGTAAATCACAGGATTGGGAAGGCTGCAGCAGTCTTGCGCATATGCATTCAATATGGTCAAAGGCAAGGATCAACACCAATATCAAACTATGTCTGTTTGACCTATTGTCCTCCCTACTGTGACATATGCCAGGAAAAATGGAAAGTCACCACGCAAATACCTCAAAACCTGAATGCCTTCCATCAAAAGGTGTTTGTGAAGAATACTCCATGTCAGATACACTGATGTTCCAAATTAAGAGCTTTTCTGTAGGGCTGGTTCCAAAAGACTGCAAGATGTTATCGCAAAGCAAAGATTTCGTTTGGCTGGCCACATCTTGCACCTAGCAAATGACAAAGATAGCCATGTGTTGGACAGCAAAAGATTGTAAAACAAAACTGGTACAACTGAAAAAGACCTGACGCAGTACATTCCATGAAGACCTCTAGAATGTGAACATCAAATTGGGAAAATGTCAAAGAAACTGCAAGGAACAGAGCAGAATGATAACTGATTGCTGCCTGATGTTCCCAGTTGTACAGGAGGACCCAAGTCTAAAGTAAGGTAGGTACCACAAAATGAGTTAAAATAAACAATAATAATTAAATAAATAAGCTGTGTCTCTCTGGACCTGTCTAATACAAATATGGGGCCCCATCTATTTGTAAGGTGGCTGGTCTACTTTCCTATACTATTAAGCATTCACAAAATACACTATCCTACTTAACATACTGGCCTCCCAATCTTTTTACCAGACAAACCTTTGCCAACTCCTCACACCTAAACACTAATCTGAGTAGCATTTTAAAGCCTGGATCAGTAAGCACTTCTGAGGCACTTTTGCTCTTTTCAAAATTATATCCAACTCAGGTTAATGGCTGCAAAACTCCTAAGACTGTCCTCTTAGATTTGCCCCAGTAGTTCCAGGTATGTCTGAAATCCTTCAGACTTATTAATATAACTTATTATATTAATAATAATAATACTTATTAATATAAGTTAACACTATGCCAGAGTCATTCATATAAGTCTCACTTTTTAAATGTATTTATTTATGTATTTATTTGTTACCTTTTCTGTTATTGCATTATTTCATAATATTTTTGTGAGTCATCTTTTTATGGATGCTGTTTTTTGCATATTTGTTTTCACAGGTATATTAGTATTAGTTTGCAACCATTTTCTCTATACAGTCACTGTGATGCTATAAGGTTGCTGCTCATGTGATGATATTTGTATCAAAATGAAGTACTTTGTTTGGAACATTTTGTGATAAAAATTCTTGTTTTGACATCAGTTTTACTCTTTATGTTATATTTGGCATTGTTCCTTTAACTAGAAGATCTTTCTCTTTTCTAATCTTGTTCTAATCTTGGCTATGACTGACCGCCTTTAAATCTCTGCTACTCATATTAAATAAAACTGGTCCAGTTGGACTATATGAAAAGTCATTGTCATGACATCCTGCAGTGGCCTGCAAAACATAATATTTAATTATTCATTGAAATAAAATTAAAATGCTATGCTATAGCTGCTTTTTCAGTCCTGGAAACTACAGTATTGTTAAAAGTACACTTAATGATCTTTACAGATCTGTTAACTATTTGTCAGAGAAGGATACTTACATTACTACTTTCACATCCATAGTGCAATATGCAAAAAGTAACCCAAATGCATGGTGAATCAAGTTTACACCATTTTTATTTTTTGCTTCACATTGATCGACAACATGATTGTTTCCCATTAAGTGCAGTCACTCACTGCTGTCAGGATGCAGCAAAGCATATGCAGTCATCCATCTCTTTCTGATCTTCTCATCTGTCTATTGGCTGCATTGAAATGCCTAAAAATATTCTATTTTGCTGACACTTTTACACAAATTGACTTACAAATTATCATATTACAGCTGTTATTTTTTGCTATAGTTTGAGGATTGACATGTTAATTCACTCACACAGTGCTATGTTTGGAATTAGTAGCCTAGTTTGTTCTCATAATCAGGTTAGAAATTTTCCAAAACTTTACATAACATAATATTAATGAAGGTTGTATTAACCATGTATTTTACTAAGACACTGATGCATGTTATTTATTGAAAGTAATTCTTCTTTGTTTACAGCACATACAGCAATCACTTGACAATTTAACAGTTGAAGTATCTCATTGTGAATTCATTTGCAGTTTTAGTATCAAATTTGTTAAATGAGAAACATGTTGTAAAATTTGCTTTATTTGTAGCATTGCTACTTTTTTGCTTTGTTGGACAGTTTGCTCCTCTGTTTTGTTGCGTTATGTGCATTGCACAGTTATTTGCCAGCTGTCAAGACACTGTCGGTTGCCGAGATGAATGCCTTCATGCACTGTGGTTTGTGACATCATTATGACAGCATGACATGTTAAATACCGGCAATATGATCAGCTTGTTTTCTTATTTGGATAAACAAAAAAAAAAATCCACGTTTGTATCATATCATGCATCTTTAGTCTGATTGTCTGGTTTTCAGTTTTATTGTGTGTTCTTTTTGACTATGAATTTCTTACCATTTTCAGCTTTGTCTTCTGATCTCTCTGCCATGCCGGTTTTGACTCATTTTGTTTTTCAACCTGTCTTCATTTCCTGGTCCTGAATATTTTCCTCTTTTTTGTCAGACTGACTCGAGTAAATCTGGTGTAGCCCAGGGCTATTTTTAAATTCTGGGTCTATCATATTTGAAAAAATACACTGTCATGGGTTGAATTAAAAATTAAACATGTAGGGAATGGATAAATGATTATTAACCATAAAAAGTACAACACCCCAGCAGCAGTAAATAAACAAATAAATAAACTAGAATTTTTCAGTTAAATAAGATAAACCTATATAAATCAAAGGAATCAAACAAAATCATAAAAGTCAGTAATAAAGACTTAAAGGTAATGTGGAATAATGCTTTTTTATAAAATAAAGAGTTTAAACTCACCCAGAAATTAGTATAACCATAGAAAGAATGTTAATTTTCATTTTGAGCCATTTTGGGTCTATATTCAGTGTCAATCCATCAGTCCATCCTTCCATCTATGTATCGACTTTTCTTTACTCTAGACAAGGAAGCCTATCTATCCAAGCCACAAAATCCTCAAGGCAGGAAAAGCACATTACAGGACAGTAGGGCACCTCTGTTCTGCACCAACATGGAAGCCATTGTCATTTTTGGATTACACTATATCCATTGGTGCATAAGACATACTGTCTGCATCTTTCAAAATTTACTCTGCTGATTCAGAAACACCCAAAAATGCATATTCTGTTTTTTTGAAACATAATTGTTATATATTTTAGGAAATAGGTGTTTGAGAATTATTTTTCTTTATTTTTTCTTTCAGTACATTTTGGTTCACACAATACAGGTTGCGTATCCATAATCCAAAATGCTCCAAAATATAAAACTTAAACTACTGTTGTTCAGTTACGATGAAAGTGGAGTCTGTGAAAGGTTGAAAGAATAGGCAGCTATGTTTATGACTTGTAATGTGTCACAGTTCATCAAACAGAGGTGAAAAGCTTTGCTGTTAAGAGATCTGATAACAAAGAGCCACAGGAAATGCATATTTCAGTACTCAAAACAAAAAAATCAGTGAAATGTGCCTAACAGCACCAGTAGAAGCTCAGATGAGGCGGCACAGCATCCACCTTCTGACTGAATGTCTAAATGAGTAATTGAAGGAAGCTAAAATTACTGTCTAATTGGAAATGCAAACATGCTATGCTAGAATACTGTATGTATACAGTACATAACCCACAATGGTCTATTTGCTGTTGTTATGCCATATAGTGATGTATTAGTCAAAATAATGGAAAGATATCATGTCAATATCAATGTCAATTTATTTATATAGCACATTTAAAACAACATAGGAATGCTGTGGCCAAAGTGCTTTACAATAAAAGAACAAAAAACATACAATTAACATAAATAACATAAATAGAAATAAATGAACACAAATGAAATAAATAATAAACAGAAGTCAGATATAATCACAATGAGGAAACCATCAGTATTACTAAAGGTCACAGAAAGCAAGTGAATAGAAATGAGTCTTTAATCTTGTTTTGAACAGTTCAATTGAAGACGACTCCTGTTTGTAATGAGGTAAAGAGTTCCACAGGCGAGGAGCAGCAGCTGCAAAAGCCGTGTCCCCCTTAGTTTTACACTTGGTACTAGGGACAACAACAGACAACTGACCAGAAGATCTAAGCACTCTAGATCGCTGGTGTAAAGCACACAATTCAGTTAAATAGGCAGGAGCAAGCCCATGTAAAGATTTAAAAACTAGCAATAAGATTTTAAAATCAATTCAAAAACTGACAGACAGCCAGTGTAAAGAAGCTAATATTGGAGAAACAGAATCATACTTTCTTGCCCCAACCAGAAAGTGAGCGGCAGCATTCTAGACCAACTGTAACCTGCGTATCAGGGATTTGCTAATCCCAGAATACAGCGAATTGCAATAATCGAGGCGAGAAAAGATAAAAGCATGAGTAGCTTTCTCAAGATCCTTAGAAGATAAAAAGGCTTGATCTTACCTAAAAGACGAAGCTGGAAAAAGCAACTCTTGACTACAGAATTAATCTGTATCTCAAAAGAGAGTTTACTGTCAAAAATAACACCAAGATTGCGGCCTTGAAGTTTCCAAAAGACAGAGAAAGAGCCGAGAAGTCCAAGACCAATTTGGGTTTTAGCTGATGGACCCACTATAAGCACCTCCATTTTATATTGATTCAGATCAAGCAAATTATTAGCCATCCAGGATCTTAGTTCAAAAAGACAGCTGTGCAGTTGATTCATTGCAGAGTTGCAGGCGGGAATATAAACCTGTGTATCATGAGCATAGCAGTGAAAACAAATGTTACAGTTCCTAAAAATAGCTCCATTAGGGTGAAGGTATACAGAGAATAAGATATGACCCAAAATGGATCCCTGAGAAACACCACATTTAAGAGGAGCAGTAGATGAAAAAGAGGAATTTAAAGTCACTGAAAAGAGTCTACCAGTTAGATATGACCTGAACCAGTTAAGAGCAACCCCTTTAAGCCCAACAAGATGTTCAAGCCTCAACAGCAATATCTCATGGTCAATAGTGTCAAAGGCAGCGGAAAGGTCAAGGAGGACAAGGACAAGGACTGCAGTGCCGCCTGAGTCAGTAATAATAGAGATGTTATTGAATACTTTCATGAGGGCCATCTCAACACCAACACCTGAAGCCAGATTGGTAGATCTCAAATAAATTATTGGAATTAAGGTGATCAACCAATTGATTATAAATAATTCTTTCTAATATTTTAGCCAGAAATGGCAATTGGGAAATCGGGCAAAAATTGGCTAAAACTCCAGGATCTAATTCTGCCTTTTTTAGACAGGGACGCACCGCAGCATGTTTAAAAAATGAGGGCACAAACTCCTCAGTAATAGAGCCATTGATAAAGGCTAGTAAAAATAGACCCAAAACAGCAAAGACTTCTACTAAGACTCATGGTGGTACTATATCAAGAGGACTGAGAGCTGGTTTAAGGGTGTCAATAGTTGTAACTGTGAAAGTGAGACAAGATCAAAAGATTCCAAGACAATATCATGATTAACAGTGAGAACTTCATAGCCAGTTGGAACAATACCACAGTGGATTGTATTGATTTTACTGACAAAGAATGAAAGAAACTGCACACATGAAAGAACAGTGCTATTTAATCCCGTCACAAAATGAGGGTGAATGGCCGCATTAATTTAATTAAATAAGGATTCTTAGAATGACGGGATACTAAATCATGTTTAGCTTTCTTAACTGCAACCTGGAAGTTGAACAGAGAAGTCCTAAAAATCTGTTTAGAAACAATCAGTCCATCTTTTTTCCAACGCCGTTCCGCAGTTCGACAGGCGTGGCGTAGCGGTCGCATAGTTTCATTTAGCCAGGGAGCAGGTCTTCCCTTATTACAGCGTATCTTGAGCGGAGCAATTGAGTCTAAAACTGTTTTACAAGAAGAATTAAATTCTAAAACAGAATCATCGATACCGTCATATTGAACATGTACATCAAGACTAGAGAATATGGTTTTAAATTCGGATATAATAGAAGAATTTAAAAAGCGAGAACAGCATGGAGCACAACTAGTAGTAGGAACATCAACAGTAATATTCAAATCCATCATTATAGAAAAGTGATCAGTAAAAGAAACATCACATAAATCAATATTATTAACTGAAATATCACGTGTAAGAACCAGATCAAGGGTGTGACCAAGAGAGTGAGTTGGCATATTAATATGCTGGATAAAATCAAATGAGTCCAATAGTGATAAAAAGTCATTAACCAAAGGTTTCGATTGACAACAAATGAGTATGTTAAAATCACCAACAATAAATACTTTGTCATGGGAGAGGGTAATATCAGCCAGGA
Source organism: Polypterus bichir lapradei (assembly GCA_026402145.1). Lineage (NCBI taxonomy): Eukaryota > Metazoa > Chordata > Cladistia > Polypteriformes > Polypteridae > Polypterus > Polypterus bichir. Next base: position 42,940,083 of record JANRMT010062837.1, on the reverse strand, counting down.
GATCAGAGAATTCAGAAATGAAGATATCATTAATTACAGGAGGTCTATAAACCACAGCAAACAACAAAGAAGGGGAGCTGCACACTTCGAAAAGTTGCAGTTCGAAACTACTAAACGGACCTCTTGTAAGGCTCCGACACAAGAACATACTTTTAAAAACAGTGGCAATGCCCCCACCACAATGAGTCAGCCAAAGAGAGTTTAAAAACGAATAACCTGATGGTACCAAGTCAGTAAAACATGAAGAGTCACCATTTACAATCCAGGTCTCAGTGATGAAAAAGAAATCCAGTTTATTTGAGATAATAAAGTCTTACAGAATAAAAGTTTATTAGATACTGATCTCACGTTTAAGAGAGCAGCCTTGATATAAGTAGAAGAGCTCGCTGCGGGATGAGCATGGGTGAGCGTGCGAAGATTAGCAGCGTTTACTCCCTGAGAGCACACCGAGGAAGAGTGATGCCGCCTTGAGATGGAGAAATTAAATCCGGTATCCAGCGCCCATAGACCAGGGATGGAGTCCTGTGCAGGAGAAGATGGGTCATAGACAACTCGCAGGCATCGGGAATCCAAGCTCTGGGACTTGATTCAGCATTGTTTAATAGCAATACCAGCTCTTCTTCCATGGCGGCAGTGGGTGCGTTTGAGTCTCCAAGAGGCATTCAGCTCACTGATACAGGTGAACACTGGCATCCAGGTGAAGAAGTCAGGAGATGAATAAAACAAAGGTGAAGGTTCACATAATATTCCATCAGGAGTTGAAAATTGAGAGGAAAGCAAGCAAGAAAATAAGTTAAGTAAAGAATCACGATCATAGGACAGTGGCCGCTGAGATAAACTAATACATAAAAATGAAGTTAAAACATAGATTAGCAAGAGGAGCAGATGGCCAGCCACACCAGTCGACGCCATCTTCCAAAATGAATCATAGCAGAAAGAAGCTGTTCCTAAACACATGAAACCAAGTAGCTTCAGTGGTCTATGTGTGTCTGTCTATCTCATCTGTCACCACACTCTTCACAGTGTACAAATTAATCATTAACTTTCAGTTACCTTGTGCTACCAAGATCCCGAATGGATAACAGCTATTGTATGCTTTTTACTTTCTTACAGCGTCAAGTATTTTGCTCAGATTCTTACTCTCTCCCTGAAACATGATTTAAAGTGCATGGACTACAGGAATTGGGGGCATGTGTATTCGAAAGATATAAATATGCAAATATTCCAAAATCCAAAAATATCCAAAATCCAAAATACTTCTGGTCCCATTTATGTCACATTAGGGATGTTAAATCTCTATTACACACTTTTGTGAATCTAAATTGTTATATAATTAGTCAAAACAAAGTATCCTATACTAGAGGCTAATTCACAGCTACTTTAATCTCTTTTTAAAATGATAAAATAAGAAGTTATCAAAGCAGTAATCAACAAGCTCAAGTTATCCACCATACATTTTTCCTCTAAAGACTTCTCTCAAAATCTTTTACATTTCTGAACTGATAGTACTCAATATAGAAACAAGAAAGCAATACGAAATTACTATAATTAAGGTAATCTGTGAAATTTTTCCTGGGTGAATAAACAGATCGAAACAAAGTTGAACATTTGAAGGGAAGAAAACTGTAAACTCATGGTAGCCTTTTCCATAATCTTGTCTTCCTTACTTTTGGGGATTATTGGTATAAAATTTTGATTTAAAATTCAGTAATAAGGACATGCAAATAAATATACCGACACAGACTTTAATATGTTAAAAATGTATATGCTTTTAAACAAAATGATTCTTATTGCATACAAAAGTAAAAGCTAATAACACTGTATGATGTGTGTGGCAGCTGCTATGATGCATGGGGAGGTATTGCAGGTAATCAGTTTTAACTCCCAGGCACTACTGACTGTCAAGTGTTAACTAAGGAGTTCAATGAGATGGATGTGCACAATATTTAAATTTTGATTATAAGAAAAGGCTTTGACGTTCTGATCAAGTATATATACAATTATAAACATATGTACAATAAAAACAATTACCTTTTTAAGTGTCTTTTTGCTATTTATTTTGTTTTGTAACGGCCGACCCCTTTACCCAGCCGGCAGCTACACCTCCAAGACCTGTGGCCTGGATAATTTACTGAGAAATAATCTAACTATCAAGCCGTACTTCTAACCAATTAAACTTTTCCCCACAATCGACGGTGTAAATATAAGTACACAAAAACAGGATGTAAAATTAAACGGATTAAATGTATTAAATGAAACAAGACATGCAAAAAATAAAAAACAGATATAAATATAAATATCCCTCCACCCCAGCAACAACAAGACACCACCAAATATAAATACAACAAAAACCCTCCCTTGCCCATGTAACATAACACACAACAAGAATAACAAAATTACTGATAAACTAAATGATTGTGAACTTGAGTCCAGTTATAAAACTGTCCTGAATACGGATGACTGAACTAGTGGTAAATGCGTTGTTTGATTTTTCCGGCGTTTGGAGCAACCTCACCGTGATTCCTCGGCGTATGGTGGATGGCGAATCGACCCCGTAGTCTCAGCAGATGGAGGTTGAAAGACAGTCCGGCAAAATGAAAAGCAAACTGGTGAAAAGGCGCGATGTGAAAAAACAGCAAGCAAGTTGAAACGTGGTTGAAACAAAATGGTCTCCTTTTTCCTTCTTCTCTCCTTCCCTCTTCTCTCTTCTCTCCTTCCTGATTACTTAAATAGTCTATGTGACAGCTGTGATTGATTAATTAAGAACAGGTGTTTTCCAGGTTTGCGGCTGTGGTCTCCTTCCATCATCCGTCCTCCTTTACGGGGACGGCATTAACTGATACACATACAAACAGCAAACGAGACAATGAAACGAGACGCACTCAGAACTGACATTTTACACTAACTATGTGGCCCCGCTACAATTTTATGTTTTTCTTTTTTTTTCTTAGGTTGGATTGTTTTTATAGATGCATCTGCACACACATTCAGATGATGTCGCAGGCAGAATTACTGCACATTTGTGGAGTATACCTCATTTTTGCTAGTCATTTGTGTGAGGGCATAAAAAAGAAGAAAAAAGAAGGGGAGACCATTCCTAGTTGTTCTTTGTTCAAATGTATAAGGAATTATAGAATGAGCAAGAAAATATTGGAATTCACAAAATCTTTTTTATTCCTCTCTTGTGTCCTCAATGTGTCCAACAGGATGTTTCACACTGAGCAGCATCTGTGCTGTTTTTCCATTTTACTGTAGAAGAGTTTTGTCAGTTCTTCTCTGTTAAAGTACCCACTCAGCAAAGCTGAAGACATTTCTTTTTGTTCAGACCTTTTTCCACACTGATAAAAATAACTTGCTTGAACTAGTTAAAAATATTAAGGTAACTTTTTTTGCATCAGATAATTAAGTAGATCAAGCAATACTAGTCTTTGTATAATCTAGTTACTTTTATGTAGGTAACAAATAATTTTTGCCAGTAATGCCAATTTATTTTTGCCTTGTGCAAGGAAAGACAACAAGTCATTGTTTTGTGTGCAATCTACTTGACTTCAGGAGTTTTAGATATCTACTTTTAATTGAAATCTACTTAATTTTGTAATTCCCATATTACTTACTGAAGTTGGATCTACTATGTTTAACTAAATCTGATAGTGTCATTCTAAGTGCAACGATTTTATGTCATGTTTTTATGTCACATTTTTTGTCACACTTTAAATCGGGCTTATTTTAAAAGCTACATATATATGTTTGGTATCACTCTTTTCAGAATTTATCAAACTTTAATGGAATGTTGTTAGATTTTCAGATTCTCATTCTGTTTTTAAATTATAAACTAAAAAATATCAAGAACTCATGTCCCCCAAGATGAGACTTTGTGCCAAGAGATTTAACCATGCCCGGGGCTGGAAATAAAAGACAAAGAGTAGGACAGCTGCTGTACAGGCTTTTAAATGTTCAAAGTGCCGCGGAAGATGCAGATCAAGTGGCATGGCAGCAGCAGCAAGCCAGTAACTGATCGAGAAAAGAGGAGGTAAAAAAAAAACTGTATTTGTTTCCCATTGTATCCCCGTTTAAGAGGGGGTTTCGGAGGAGCGACTGCGTCTCCTTGGGGTGCATTCAGCCCCCCTCTTCACAATGTGAGCACCAGAGATGCAAAGTGTCTGGTGCGGAGCACAGTCTTTGGAGCAAAAGGGGGGGCTTCTGGGGTTGGTGAGCGAAGCAAGCAGGGGCGAACCCCCTAGTTTACTTATATTTTCTATTTAGCATCTGAGTGAATCTAAACTGATAGAGATCAAAGCATAGTAATTATGAATATTTCACAAAAGTTCATGGTATTTTCCCCACAGATTTAAATATTGTGTACAATAGAAAATGCCAAGACATGCTGTAAATGTATCAAGAGTTGACCATATAGATAAATAGGGCCATCTCCTAGACCACACCTGCCAACTGGGCAATAACTGAGACTCTGAACACCCATATGAGTATTAATATTTTTTATCAACTTGGTCTCATTACAGGAGATGGACTTCTGAAGCGAACCTCCATTAGCAGCGGCTTTATTTTTTTCACTTATTTCTTATTATTTTAAGGTATCCTGTATTTACCCGATCCGAGAGGTTTCCACTACAATATATAAATATGAGTAACAAGAAAGGGGGGTCAGAAAGAACTGGAAAAGAAACTTAAAGCTACATCCAAGACTAGACAGACATCAAGTCCAAGTGCGAGATAAGGCCTTTCAGAGACTGACCTGGAACAGGCAGGCGAATGCACAGACTTCCCAGGACCTCGCTCCACTGCAAGTTCTCCAGTCGAGAGCGAAAATTGGAGTGAAAATGGGAGCGAAGGTGCAAGTGATGCAGGTCACGAGAGCTCGCCGATTCCAGTAGATCACTTGAAGCCAGAAATGGCCTTGCCATCCTTGCTTTCATTCATTCCTCGCGAGCCTGAAACATCGGCTGTAACCAGGGTTGCCACTCCACCTGCGGAGCACGAAAGCCGAAATGATTTCTCCAAACTGAAGGAAATTATCACAACATAAGTGAGCTTAAGAAAGACATTCAGAAAAATATGAAGAAAGATATTAAAGAACTGGAAATGTGTCTATACAATTGTTTTGACGCGACCTTTAAAGGTATTCTGGGGAAAATTGAGGAACACATCCAAGGAAATACGTCTAAACTGAAGAAACTTGCTGATCAGTTGGATTACGTTAAGCAGACATTCACAGCCCGAATTGAAACAGTGGAACAACTGGCATCTAACGCCGATGGAAAAGCTACAGCTGCGAATTCTGAATGCAAGAAACTCGGAGACAGATTTGCTACTCTGGAAGATGGATGCAGAAGAATTAATATTAGAATCGAAGGTCTACCTGAGAATCGTGAAAGTCCAAACCCAGTGAAATTCGCAGTTGAACTTTTCTCTAAAATAACTGGTGAAGAATTTAAATCAGACACCGAGATAGCAGAAGCTTATCGCATACGCAGATCTAATACCTTTAGACCTAGGTCTTTTATTGTCCGCTTCGAGAGATTATTATTTAAGATAGATGTGATGGCACGTCTCAGACACAAGCAAGAGATTATATTTGAAAATAACCACATTCGTATCTTCCCAGATTTTTCTCCTGCAATAGCCGCTAAACGTGCAGCCTTCTACAACATTAAAAGGCAGTTATGGCATGCCCATATCAAATACAGCCTCTTGTATCCTGCCAAACTGAAAGTGGAATTGCAAGGTCAATTCTATGTCTTTGCCAGCAAGGAAGAAGCAGAAAAGGAATTAAGGAAGCTAATCCCGACACTTTTTTGAAACACAATAGTGAGTCACATCCTGTCATGGCATGGCAAGTACTGTAGATATCATCTGCTGTCTGATCCACTTGTAATGATACGGGTATTATAATTATACTTTGTTTTCATTACTCAGACGCTTTCTGTTTATGTTTTACTTACAGTTATAGACGTGTGTGTGGAAGAAATTTTTTTTACTGCCCTAAAGGAGACTGTTTAACATCATACCCCTGGGAAATTTTTACTGCTATTATTGCATTTGGATTTACTATGCTTATTCTGGACCACTTTTTAACACCATTCCCTGGGTTTTTATTATCTTAATACTTTAAGATTGCTGAAGATTATATTTTATGCTTATAGTTTGTTAATGATTATATTTAGGCATATAGTATTTAGACTTTATTGGCGATAGATATCTCTACTTTTAACCCTCAAATGCCGCTGCTGGGGGGATTGTTTTGATTTGGACGTGCTCTGTCGCTAGGTATATCTGAGGACAGGGACTCTGTGAAGTGGGGTCCAGCATCACGTGGGGAGGCAAAATGGGGGGGTGGGGGATAAGGGAGGGAGAGAAAGAGAGCAGGCTATATCTAATCTATCCTTTTAACCCTTATAATTAGACTGCATGGCAATAGCTCGTAGGGAAATTGGAAATTAAGGTTAAAGCTGTCTCACTTCCACTTAAGACTATAAAATGACATCAACAATTCAGAATCAATGTCTCCATGATGGGACAGTTAACTTTGTCAGCTGGAATGTTAAAGGCCTGAATCACGAATTAAAGAGAAAGAAAGTGTTCTCTCACCTAACAGGTTTAAAAGCTAAAATAATATTTTTACAGGAGACCCACTTACTAAGCAAGGATCAGTTCCAGCTGCAAAAAGACTGGACTGGCCAAATGTTCCATTCTGGCTTTACAAAGAAAACTAGAGGAGTGGGAATTTTCATACATAGAACAGTCTCATTTGTAGCATCAGATGTAGTATCTGATCCTGAAGGGAGATATGTGATTGTCATGGGCAAGTTATTTAATTGTAAAGTGATTTTGATAAATGTTTATGCACCTAATATCGATGATAAGGAATTCAGGCAAAATATATTTGCATCCATTCCCAATGTGAACACTCATAAAATTATAATGGCTGGGGACTTTAATTGTGTTTTAAACCTACTCTTAGATAGGACTCCTGTCACAAGGGCGATGACATCTAACACAGCTAAGACAATTACACAGTTTGTAACAGACCACAACTTATTAGACCCCTGGAGGTTTCTAAACCCAAACTCAAGAACACATTCATTCTACTCATCAGTACATCATTGCTACTCAAGAATTGATTATTTCTTTATAGATAACAATTTCTTGCCTACGATTAAATCTTGCAAGTACGACGCTATTGTTATCTCTGACCATGCACCTCTGATCTTGGAGCTAAAGTCATTATGCCCAACACTCTCACCTCGCAGATGGCATCTTAACCTGCTTCTATTAGCAGACGAGAACTGTACAGAATTCATATCCAAAAAAATCAGTTTCTTCTTAGAGACAAATAGATCCTCAGAGGTGTCTGGAGGAATACTCTGAGAAACTCTAAAGGCCTTCTTAAGAGGACAGATTATTTCATATCTTTCCCATAGGAATAAGTTAGAAACCAAGAAAGTATCAGAGCTAAGAAGCAAAATGACTAAAATAGATGAAGAACATGCCAGGCGTCCGAGCGAGGCTCTACATAGGAAAAGGCAGGCTCTGCATTCAGAACTCAACCTCCTGACAACTAAAGAAACTGAACAACTAATTTATAAATCAAGACATCACTACTATGAACACGGAGAGAAAGCTAATAAGCTTTTAGCTCAACAAATCCATAAGCAAGAAGTTTGCAGTGCAATCCCAGTAATCACCAACACAACGGAGATGAAATCATTGACCATAAAAACATAATGTACACATTTAGAGACTACTATGAATCCTTATATTCTACTGAGTTTAAAGAAGACAACACACAATCTAATGCATTTCTGGATACATTACAGATACCACAAATAGACACTTTTATTGCGGAGGAACTTGATAAACCTTTGCCGCTATCAGCAATACTAGAAGCTATAAAGTCACTTCAAGGTGGGAAAGCAGCAGGCTCTGATGGCTACCCTGTAGAATTTTATAAGAAATTCTCTACTCAGCTAGCTCCCCTATTATTAGCAACATTTACAGAAGCTAGAGACAATCAAATTTTACCTCAAACTTTTCGCCAAGCATTAATCACCGTCTTTCCTGAACAAAATAAGGACTTATTACAATGTGCATCATACAGACCAATTTCACTTTTGAATAATGATGTTAAAATACTCTCAAAAATCATAGCTAGAAGGATGGAGAAAGTGCTGCCTTCAATAATATCACAAGATCAAACTGGATTTATCAAGGGTATGCCCTTTGTCACCACTGCTATTTGCAATCACCGTTGAACCACTGGCGGTTCACTGTCGAAATGCTTATCAGATAAAGGGGATTATCAGAGAGGGACTGGAACAGAAAATTTCTCTATATGCAGATGATATGGTACTGTATATATCAGACCCACAAAAGTTTGTACCTGCAGTCTTAACAGCACTCACAGAATTTCAAAAGATATCTGATCTCAGAATTAATTTGAATAAAAGTATACTGTTTCCAGTGAATTCTCAGGCATATAATATTAGATTAGACACCCTACCTTTTATCATTGCAGATCATTTTAAATACCTAGGGGTTAACATCACAAGTAAACACAAAGCTCTTTATCAACAAAATTTTGCCATCTGTATGGAAAAAATTAAGCAAGGCCTGCATAAATGGTCAACCCTTCATCTCTCTCTAGCTGGAAGAATTAACACTGTTCAGATGAGTATTCTTCCTAAGCTTCTTTTTTATTTCAAAACATTCCAGTATACATTAATAAATCATTTTTTAAGCAATTAGATTCAACAATAACCTCATTTATTTGGAACTCAAAACATCCACGTATCCAAAGAGCGACCCTACAAAGACGTAAGGCAGAAGGTGGCATGGCTCTACCTAACTTTCAGTTTTATTATTGGGCAGCAAACATACAAGCTATAAAAACCTGGACACAAATAGATGAACATACACAGGCTTGGTCCGCAATAGGAGTAAAATCCTGCAGTACTTCTTTATATTCCCTGCTCTGTGCCCCAACAAATGTAAGCTATCGCCATTTTACTAATAATCCATTAATGCTTCACTCACTCAGAATATGGAACCAATGTAGAAAGCATTTTAGGATGGAGAATCTTTTATCTGTGGCACCTCTACAAGAGAACCACCTCTTTCAACCCTGACAAACATATGCAGTTTTTAATATCTGGAAAACATTTGGGATTAGGTTGCTTAGAGATCTTTATATAGACAACATCTTTGCATCCTATGAACAATTACAATCCAAATTTAACTTTCTGGCTGCACATTTCTTTCACTATCTTCAAATTAGGAACTTTGTTAAACAGAACCTGCCTGATTTTCCTCATCTTGCCTTTTTTCAAAACCTGGCATGATCTAATCAATAATATTTTAGAATAAGCTCTTAAAGCACAGAGGAAGCAATTCTTTCTGCATTTCTTTTTCTTCTCCATTCATCTCTATTGCCCTTTTAAACTAATCAATTTAGGTATGTTTACAAGCTTTAAGTTTTATTCCGTTGGCCATGCTCTCTTTCTTAGGGGTTTGGGTTAAGTTGCTTTCATCATTTTTTTTTTTTTTGTAAAAATTGATTTATTTGTATGGAATGATTACAATAAAATTAATAACATTTAATATATATATATATATATATATATATATATATATATATATATATATATTGTGATAAGGCGCTATATAGCGCCCGACCCGGCACAGACTACGCAGAGGCACGTGTTCACACTCACAGGCTTTTATTTTTTTCTTCAGCCGTGGGCACACGCCTTCCCCGTGTCCCACAAGCCCAACACAGTCCAAAGCACAAAATACACAAACCAAACGCTTCCTGGCACCACCACTCCTCCCAGGCAACCTCGTCCTCTTCCTCCCGATTCTGGCCCTGATTGCTGGGAGGCACGCCCTTTTATACCCCATCCGAGGGTGTTCCAGGTGCCTGACCAGCTGGTCTTAATTGCACCTCCGGGTGGGCCTGATAAACCATCCAGCGTGGTGGCTGGTCGTCCGCAGCACCCCCTAGCGGCCACCCCATCTCCCAACCGGGCTGCTGTGGTGGACTCCATGTCCCATGGAGCCACGGGGGAGATTGAGGAGGGATCCACGGCCAGGGAGGCTGCCCCCAAGCGCCCCGGGGAAGGTACTGCAATGTCCATGATGGCTTCCCCGGGACGTATGCAGCAGAGGCGTCCCGGACGGGCATGGGACCCGGCTGTCCGTCACAATATATATATATATATATATATATATATTTTATCAACTTACATTTCAAAACATTTTGAAACCCAACACAATACTTGAAGTAATGACACTTTTATTATACATATAACTCACCGCACTTGGACCTTAATTCACACAATATAAACTTAACACCACCATTGAAAAAATCAAAATCTATTAGCACAAACTGAGAAAGTTAATAGAAAGAACCTGAGAAAATGCACTTTAAAACAAAAGGGAGCTCATTCAAACCTTCTAACTTTGCATATTAACCACTATCTTAGGCATATTAACTAAACTTGAGATCATAAAGTTTGGAGGACATTTTTTCACATCCTCTAGCTGTGGGAAAAGCTTTTGAAAAAAATCAAAAGTTTATTTCAGGTTCTTAGTTCTGGATCATAGACAAAGCTCATCAGGTAGGTACAGGAGTCCTTCGTCCCTGGCTTTGCTGACCAAAAAGATGTTGAGGACAGATGTAGTAAGGGCCTCTTGGATGGTTGCAGCATTTTCATCATCAAAAACCTGTGAAACACACCAGAGAGAATAAAACCTATTTCTTATATTAATGCGAAGAAATAATATAGTTGTCTCTTCACTTTATACAAAAAATAAGTAATATACTGTATATTTAGTCCAGTGCAAAGGTTATTAACTAGATTATTCTAATAACTGTAATTATTATTATAGTTTATAACATGAAAAAATTTTAAGTACAGGAATTCGTGTAGATTTCTTTCTGCAGGTTAAGTATGACTGGTAAACATAAAGGGAGCTGAGTTAATCTACTGTAGAATATGTATTGTCCCTAAAGGTAAGTATAGAATGTTAATACAGCTATCTTTCCCATATTCAAGTGAATACATACATTTAAAATAGTGCTTATGTTGTTTATCTCCAGCTGCTGTAGAGCACATCCCACTTTATTGTATATATTAATTTTCCAGTTATAATTGCTTGTATGTATTTTGGACCTCAAGATTTTAAGTATGCCTTGAAATTGTTGAGTATTTGAGTAGAAATATGTATACATGATACTACTAAGCCTTCAGCTATCCTAGATTGTACAACCTTGTGTCATACAGGCAGTGCTTTAAATGAGAGAAATGACAGAGGTATATTTCCTTTACCTAGTAGTCCTTGATTAACTGTTCTGCTTTTTCACCAAGGTAGAGAATGAGGCCCCTTATCACAGCTTCTCTTCGGGACTCAGTGCTGCTGTCCTACAAAAATATGAAATATAAAATTGTCAAGTATAGACAGAATGTCACTACATAAAGCTAACTGCTATGCATACCTTATTTAACATGTCCTGGGTCTCATTAAGTTTCTTCCCAAAGACACCTACTTTCCTCCTTTACAGACCTAACAATCTGGCCATGTATTGGTTTAACTTCCTTAGTGGTTTCAGTGTGATCCTTGAATTCCTCCTCGATTTCAGAGAAATACCAAGAGAGAGATGGAGAAACATCACAAGGTACAGGAAGAAATGGTTTACAGAGAAACAGGGAAAGTGGGACAGAACAAGAGAAAGTAAAATTAATCCTAAAACTATACTAAAAGTACCATTTAAGTTGCCCTGCACTTTGCAATCTATGTCTCACCAGATGCGTCAGTTCAGTCATGTGCATGGTTTGTGCTTAGTTTAGTTAACTGTTTCGTTTCAGCACATGCAACACTGAATTCTGCAAGTTCCCCACGGTAAACAGGTAAGTGTAGTTTTAACTTCATTCTCACAGCTTCATAAGATAAAAAATCTGATTAGTTTTCACAGGTAGAGTAGTCAGAATAGTTCTTCTTAACCACTTAGTTTTGGCGTATGCTAGGCTGAACAATAAGGGCTCCCTTTGTCTGTGTTACTTTTCCACCTGGCATATACCAACACAAAGCAGCTAGCTCCATACACCACTTATATCTCACTGGCACACTAGGGACTTAACAACAAGCACACCCTTAACACTATGCTTTGTACATGAAAACAAGCAACTTTCAGTTAGGATGTGTTACATAGGTTACAGGATAATGGCAGTAATGATGATTAATTTAAGATAGAGAAATTCAAGGTGAACATTCGCAACTAACACCTTTTACTGGAGAAGACATCATTAAAATATTAAACTTTCCTGGGAAACCTCAAACAGGGCAGGCTGTAAAGTTTTGAAGTCGATCACAGGTGGTTTTGTGAAGATTACATCATTATGACACAGAAAATTTTTTTTGACATCTTCTTATTGATGAGTTTGTTTTTGTATCTCTTCTTGTACTCATAGAGAAGCTCTACTCTCTTTTTCAAGGGTTCCATCAGTTTCACTTTGTGGATGAAGTGGGAAGTAGTTTACCTGATATTTCTGTGTCTTTTTCAGGTTTTCTGGAGTTCTATCTGCAGCAGAATTTTTATTCAGACTCTCTACATTTAGCCCTAGTAGTCCAAGGTGTTTCATCTTCGCTCTGTAATTGGCAAGCTTGTACTTCAGACTGTTGAGCCAACCATATAACCCATTAAATGATAATGTCTCCTCAGATATGGATGTTTTGTAACCAGGGCCTAAGCAATGTGCTCCCTTTGTGCTTGTGAATGATAGGCAGTACAGACAAAGAAGCTCTCTGCTAGTTTGTCAAAAATGTTGGATTGTATTGCAAAATTGCTGAGTAGATCCCACCCTCTCCACAAGCTTCATTTATAGCTTGTGGAATGAGCTCAGTGTCAAAGGAGAAGCTGTTATCTCAAATAGAAAAAGCCAAGATGCAGCATGAAGGGATGATGTGCAGGGTGAGGTAGGAGGACTGAAACTAACACCTTATGATAACTCAGCGCAACTGATGCTAGAGCTGCCTTGGAGTCCTTTAGCGATCAAAGAATCTTCAAATGTTAATGTAATCACTGGTTCAGCAATAACCACTTTGATAGTATTATTGCCATTAATTCTATTAGTGGCAAGGACAGCAAAAAACTGACCATCAAAATCTTAGTTCTGCAACTGTATATGAAAATCTTGTTCAATTGCATATGTGTCTTGTACAATACGCTTTAATTCCTCCACAGTCTGTGGAATTCCTGAGGGCAAGGAAAGCTTGTGCATTTCATCTTTCAATGTGACTTGAAGTCTGGAGGACATGTTGATTATATGGTAGGAAAAAAAAGACATTGGTTATGTTTTATTTAGGCATGCAATGGATCAAATCACATTACTACAAAAATATAATTTTAAAGATTTTAGTGTTAAACAGTTCAGAGACCATATATAGAGCAGGAGTCATTCTCAGGTTAGTAAATAATGGCTTTTGCTGAGTTTTATAGGCAACAGAAGTAGTATTTCAGCGTGAGTAAAGGAAACACAGCTTTGTACTCACATATAATTGATTTCAATGCACATGGTTCCACCACCAATAGTTCAACACCAAAACCAATCTTCGTATGACTTTTAGATTAATTTCCGCATTGTACCTCTGATTGAATACCTAGATTGTGCATGTGTACACATGTCTGGGTGAGATCATTTCTTAAAGACAGTGAATTGAGAAATTGGAAAGCTGTCTTTGCTCTGTTTTCTTTATATTTTCCTTGAGGACATCCACAAGCACTGTGGACAGATTGGAGACACTGAAGGCTGGTCAGAGTATGTCTGTGCCATGCAGATGTTAAGCCAGCATGAGCTGATGCTAAACAGCAAGAGACATTAAAATGTTACAAAATCAGCTGGTATACTGCGGGGAAAATAAGCATTGAACGTGTGAACATTTTTCTCAGTAAATATATTTCTAATAGGGTTATTGACATGAAATGTTCACCAGATGTCGGTAATAACGCAAGTAATCCACACGTACAAAGAAATCAAAACAAATAAGTTATATGTGATAAAGTGGAATGACACAGGGATAAAGTATTGAACACATGAAGAAAAGGAGGTGCAAAAAGGCATGGAAAGCCAAGAAACCAGCTGAAATCTGTCAGTATTTAGAAAGCAATCCTGCCCCCTAACAGTGCAAATTAATATCAGCTGGTTTAGTCCTAACTGATGGCCTTTAAAAAGGTTTCATATTACCAAGGTGTCACACAAGAAACATCTGAAGGTGGGTAAAAGCAAAGAGCTCTCTCAAGACCGTTGCAACCATATTGTTACAAAATATATTAATTGCATTGGTAACAGAGGTATTTCTAAATTTCAGAATGTTCCAGTGAGCATCGTTGAGGCCATAATCAGGAAGTGGGAAGAACATAATTTCACCATAAACCGGCCATGACCAGGTGCTCCTCGCAAGATCTTTGAGAGAGGAGTCAAAAGAATAAGCAGAAGACTTGTCCAAGAGTCAAGGACCACTCGTGGAGAGCTTCAGAAAGACCTGAAATTAGCAGGTATAGTTGTTTCAAAAAGAACAATAAGTAATGTACTCAACTGCTATGGCCTCTATGCATGCTCACTGCGCAAGACTCCACTGCTGAATGTGACTTTTAGATGAATTTTTGCATTGTCCCTCTTTTTGACTACCCAGATTGTGCAGGTATACGCATGTTTGGGTGGGATCATTTCTTAATGACAGTGAATTGAGAAATCGGGAAATCTTCTTTGCTCTGTTTCCTGTATGTTTTACTTGAGGACATCCACAAGCACTGTGGACAGATCTGAGACTGAAGAACTGTGTATGTCCGTGCCATGCAGATGGTAAGTCAGCATGAACCGATACTTAACAGCAAGAGACATTAAATGTGACAAAATCAGCTGGTATACAGCATGTTTATAAAAGCTCTGGGCTTTTACATGATGGTGTCGACTGGTGTGGCTGGCTGTCTGCTCATCTTGTGAATCTATGTTTTAACTTTGTTTTTATGTTTCAGTTTATCTCAGCGGCCACTGTCCTACGATCATGATTCCTTACTTAACATATTTTCTTGCTTGTTTTCCTCTCAATTTTCATCTCCTGTTGGGATATTATGTGAAGCTCCACCTTTGTTTTATTTATCTTCACCTGGACGCCATTGTATCAGTGAGCTGAATGCCTCTCGGAGACGCAAATGCACCCACCGCTGCCATGGAAAATGAGTCGGTATTGCTGTTAAACAACACCGACTCAAGTCCCAGAGCTTGGATTCCCGATGCCTGCGAGTCATCTAAGACCCATCTTCTCCTGCTTAGGACTCCATGCCTGGTTCATGGACGCTGGACACCGAATTTAATTTCTCCATTTCAAGGCGGCATCACTCTTCCTCGGTGTGCTCTCAGGGAGTAAACGCTGCTAATCTTCACATGCTCACCTGTGCTCATCCCGCAGTGAGTTCTACTTCTATCAAGGCTGCTCTCTTGAACGTGAGATCAATGTCTAATAAAACTTTTATTCTGCAAGGCTTTATTATCTCAAATAATCTGGATTTCTTTTTCATCACTGAGACCTGGATTGTAAATGGTGACTCTTCATGTTTTACTGACCTGGTACCATCAGGTTATTCGTTTTTAAACTCTCTTCGGCTGACTCATCGTGGTGGGGGCATTGCCACTGTTTTTAAAAGTATGTTCTTGTGTCAGAGCCTTACAAGGGGTCCGTTTAGTAGTTTCAAACTGCAACTTTTCGAAGTGTGCAGCTCCCCTTCTTTGTTGTTTGCTGTGGTTTATATACCTCCTGTAATTAATGCTATTTTCATTTCTGAATTCTTTGATCTCCTGGCTGATATCACCCTCTCCCATGACAAAGTATTTATTGTTAGTGATTTTAACATTCACGTTTGTTGTCAATCGAAACCTTTGGTTAATGACTTTTTATCACTACTGGACTCATTTAATTTTATCCAGCATATTAATACGTCAACTCACTCTCTTAGTCACACCCTTGATCTCGTTCTTACACATGATATTTCAGTTAATAATATTGATTTATGCGATGTTTCTTTTACTGATCCCTTTTCTATAATGATGGATTTGAATATTACTGTTGATGTCCCTACTACTAGCTGTGCAACACGCTGCGCTTGCTTTTTAAATTCTTCTTGTAAAACGGTTTTAGACTCAATTGCTCCACTCAAGATATGCTGTAATAAGAGAAGTCCTGTTCCCTGGCTAAATGAAACTGTCGAACTGCGGTATGGCGTTGGAAAAAAGATGGACTGATTGTTTCTAAACAGATTTTTAGGACTTCTCTATTCAACTTCCAGGTTGCAGTTAAGAAAGCTAAACATGATTTCTTCACTGATTTAGTATCCCGTCATTCTAAGAATCCTAGGATCTTATTTAATTTAATTAATGCGGCCATTCACCCTCATTCTGTGATGGGATTAAATAGTACTGTTCTTTCATGTGAGCAGTTTCTTTCATTCTTTGACAGTAAAATTGATACAATTCGCTGTGATATTGTTCCAATTGTCTATGAAGTTCGTACTGTTAATCATGGTATTGTCTTGGAATCTTTTGATCTTGTCTCACTTTCACATTTAAAAAGAACTATTGACACCCTTAAACCAGCTCTCAGTCCTCTTGATATAGTACCACTACGCCTCTTAGTGGAAGCCTTTGATGTTTTGGGTCCATCTTTACTAGCCATTATCAATGGTTCTATTAGGGAGAGGGTTGTGCCCTCATTTGTTTAAAAATGCTGCGGTGCGTCCCTGTCTAAAAAAGGCAGAATTAGATCCTGGAGTTTTAGCCAATTTTCGCCTGATTTCCCAATTGTCATTTCTGGCTAAAATATTAGAAAGAATTATTTATAATCAATTGTTTGATCACCTTAACTCCAAAATTTAATTGAGATCTACCAATCTGGCTTTAGGCATTATCATGGTGTTGAGACGTAAACCTCAAGTCCGCAATCTTGGTGTTATCTTTGACAGTAACCTCTCTTTTGAGAAACAGATTAATTCTGTAGTCAAGAGTTGCTTTTTCCAGCTTCGTCTATTAGGTAAGATCAAGCCTTTTTTATCTTCTAGAGATCTTGAGAAAGCCACTCATGCTTTTATCTTTTCTCGCCTTGAGTACTGCAACTCGCTGTAGTTTGGGATTAGCAAATACCTAATACGCAGGTTACACTTGGTCCAGAATGCTGCCGCTCGCTTTCTGGTTGGGGCAAGAGAGTATGACTGTTTCTCCAATATTAGCTTCTTTACACTGGCTGCCTGTCAGTTTTCAAATTGATTTTAAAATCTTGTTGCTAGTTTTTAAATCTTTACATGGGCTTGCTCCTGCCTATTTATCTGAATTGTGTGCTTTACACCAGCCATCTAGAGTGCTTAGATCTTCTGGTCAGTTGTCTCTTGTTGTCCCTCGTACCAAGTGTAAAACTAAGGGGGATAGGGCTTTTGCAGCTGCTGCTCCTCGCCTGTGGAACTCTTTACCTCATTACATAAAGGAGTCATCTACACTTGAACTGTTCAAAACAAAATTAAAGACTCATTTCTATTCACTTGCATTCTGAGACCTTCAGTAATACTGATGGTTTTCTCATTGTGATTATGTAACATTACTTCTGTTTATTATTTATTTTATTTATGTTCATTTATTTCATTTCTATTTATGTCAATTGTATGTTTTTCTCTTTTATTCTATTATTGTAAAGCACTTTGGCCACAGTATTCCTATGTTGTTTTAAATGTGCTATATAAATAAATTGACATAGACACTGACACTCCTTCAATGTCCATTATCTTCACAGAGATACAAGCGGTCCAAGAGCTTTCATTTATTGTGGATAATGCTCAAGGAAATGGTGCTTCCTCTAGGGAAGGCCTGCATATATCTTTGCCTGTGTTTTGGTATCTTGGTGTCAAGGTACCTAATTGTCTGAAAGGGAGAAACCACTAGTTCCACAATGTCTTTCAGATGTATTAAAAGATGCCATGCTTGTTCACTCTCTGGCATTTTGAAACCAATAATAAAAGGAAGCAAATGCAATAAGCACCAATTTTCATTTGTTTTTCCACAAGCACTCCTTCAGGTGGCAATGTTCAGAGGGACAGACTGCAGGCTGTCAGCTTTGTCAGTCCACTTGTAGGGGTACTGTCTCATTAGGTTATTGACTTGAAATAAAATATTTTTTGTTTGTCAGACCATTAAGGCACAAAGAAAACTCCAGAGGCACTATTCTCTCAAACAGGTCATTAAATAAGTTGTGGTGGATATCAAAACATGAATAATCTTTAATTTATTAGTTAAGGGACACTGCCTTTTTATACTGAAGCAGTGAGTTAGTGAGAGCAGAGAGTGAGAATTTTCCTGCTTAGTTATTGTTCAGATGGCTCCAATTCTTACTTCTTTTTCCTGAACCTCAGAGAGATCTCCGAAATAAAACCTGCAGACATGAGATCCAGACAAGCTTCCCAAGCTTGGAGTACAAGATTTCTATACATATAGGCATTCAAAAGGGGAAATCCCTGCGGAAGCATCTTTCCTAGAAAAATGTTACAGACAGCAAAACAAACATGACAACAGTTATAGTATTTTTTTCAATCTTGTGGTTCTACCCTGTCCAGGGTTTGTTCCTACCTTGCACTCTATGCTCCATAACGCCCTGTGACCCTTGTTTTGGAATGGTGGGGTGGGATGGGTTTTTGGTGGATAAAATGGCATGATCTTGCGGTTCTGGTCTTTCGTATATATGTATTTGTTTAAGCCATTATTTTTTCCTTAAACTTGAAGTAAGTTATTTAGGTAGAGATTTAAATTTCACTGACTGACAGTACGTGGAGAAGTTTGTCCATTGCTCTGATGACTGCATTACTAACAAGGATTGGCCAGGCAATCGCAAGCTCTTTGCCAGTCCCTCCAGGCAGGAGTCCCTATGGAGCTTATGGCTTTGGAGATCCTAGGCCACTTTGCAACTAGAGACATTGGAAATGGTTATGTCCTTATGGAAATGGATTGTTTTATAAAACTAGTGGTTCCAGAAGGATGGGGTTAAACCCTAGCTCAGTGACTGCCTATGTACAATTTGCACATTCTCTCCACACTCAAATAGGTTTTTACTGTGTTCTCCAGTTTCATTCTACATCACAAAAGACATTTAATGTTTGCAAACTAGCTGAGTGTAAGTGAGTGCATGTATCTATGGATGTGTCCTCTGCAATTTAATCCACATTTAGAATTGGTTCCTGCATTGTGCTGCATATTTTTAGGTAAGCTCTGGCACCCTGCAGCTCAAAAAATGGAAGACTTGATGGTGTCTGAGAATATAAGTATTTACCATTGACTTTTGTTGCCTGTTTAGATTTATGTAATTTATTTATTTGTCTGTACATTTGCTATCATATTGACTTTTCTGTGTATAAATCACTAAATTTCACTACCCACAGTGGGCTGGCGCCCTGCCCTGGGTTTGTTTCCTGCCTTGCACCCTGTGTTGGCAGGGATTGGCTCCAGCAGACACCCTTGACTCTGTAGTTAGGATATAGCGGGTTGGATAATGAATGGATGGATAAATTACACTACTGAGTGTAAGAAAGGAAGTGAACCAATTTGAGTTTTTATGTGGCTGCCCTCTACCAATGATACAGAAATGATGAGATTCAAAGCAGAAAATTACATTTCTCTCCGGTGGTGTGATAGTATAACCACGTACAGATAAGAGGAAAGAACATTGAGGAAAGATTAAAGACCAGAAGGGCATTCCAGTACGGCAGAAAGGGAATCTGACTGCTTCAATGCCAGGTCCATACAGATCTAATATATTTTTGTACTTTAATCCGACTTTACTGTTCTCTTTTCTCCTCTAAAGTTATTTTGTCTTTGATTTTTTTTATATTTTAATTTAATATTTGTTTTTTGCATAATCTTATTTTTTTAATATATCATATCTTTATGCAATCAATGCAGCATAAGATATTCCCTTCCTCCATACATCAGTTCTCTAATCCTCTTTGTTCAATTTACAGCATTTTCTGGTAGAGATTAAGTGACAGGCAGAATCCAACCACAAAACTAAAGTATTATTAAAATATAAGAAACAGATAAAATATAAATAAAGACACATGATCCTTGCAAAATACAAACTTTTTTTAAACTTTACCAGATTACTGCCTAACAATTAAAAATAGGAAGTCCATCCCATCCATTATATCCTAACTACAGTGTCACGGGGGTCTGCTGGAGCAAATCCCAGGGCGCAATGCAGGAAACAAACCCCAGGCAGGGTGCCAGCCCACCGCAGGGCACACACACACACACACCAGGGACAATTTAGGATCACTAATGCACCTAACCTGCATGTCTTTGGACTGTGGGAGGAAACCGGAGCACCCGGAGGAAACCCACACAGGGGGGACCCAAGAAGCAAACCCAGGTCTCCTAACTGCGAGGCAGCAGCGCTACCCACTGCGCCACTGTGCCGCCCCAAAATAGGAAGTCTTCTTACATAAATACATAGTATATAATTTTTACTGTATTCAAATAAAATATATGTATTACAATTATACCATGATCTCAATATAACCAAACAGAGAACTGGATTGTAGAATTTAATAAAGTAATGTTAGGTGTATTTAGCATGTGGAGTAAATGTTCTGCCATGGAAGGGGAAAGCTTTAGTACAACTAGAAAATCCATAATAATCAGAATAATCAGGTAATTTCAGACTCGGTTTTAGCAAATCTGTGGTATCCAAATCCATTACACATCATTATCTTTTGTGCTTCATTTTTGTGGTTCCTCTTTGCTTTCTTTTTTCTTTCTTTCATGCTGCTTTCAGCACAACTTTCATCAAACTACTTCATTGTAAAATATGGCCAATTCAGATTTACTTCTGGCTAGTAATTGAAGATCAAAAGCTTCTGTGTGTACTCACAGATTGTAGTACTTCCTCATTTATGACTCCCATATTAGTCCCAACAGCCTTATTTCTAATGCTTACAAATGTTTTATTTCTTTTCAAAGTTCATGTATTACATCCCATGAACACCATAGTCCATACTATCATCTTTATGATTTTCTAATCACCTATTTTTTATGTATTTGATATTCTTACTGTTCCTTTGTGTTATATAAATGTCACCTACACCAAAAATTAATGTAATTTTTGGACTAGAATACTTGTAAAGGAGAGCCAGTACCGATACAAATCAGCTCTAAGAAACAGTAACTAAAGACAATTGGCACATCTCTGTATAACCATAAAAAACACAGTTATCTTATCTAATCTCAGAACCCAGGGATGTTTGAACTTCTTTAATTTAGAACAACTTCCTTAAAGTTAAAAGTAGGCCATAATACACTATGATCCTTATACTGTAATTCCACGTTTTTGTAAATGTTAAATTATGAAATATGCAAAATAAGGTGGGTATTAAAAGTTAGTCCCTATATTGTATAAACCTCTATAAAAGGTAGGGTTTGCAAAAATGTGATATTAAAGAGTCGAATTACAAAATACGAAAAAAGCATTTAGCAGTAAAACACATATATCAGAGTGTATAAAGAAACCACCTTAGCTGCTTGAAAATTACAATATGGTATGAGTTGATATAATGATGAAAGGGAAACAGACAATAGAAAACTGTTAAACATCTGACTTAATAATTACATTTATTACACTAAATTACTTTATTAAATGTAAAAGAGTGCAAAACTAAAAAACGATTACCGAAGTAAAGCATCATGAAATAAGAGAGAATTTCTTATGGTTAGAAGACAAACTCATAGCCAAAAGTACAAGCAACAACCAAGGATTTACTTGCCAGCAAATTAAGTCTAAGAACAAAAATAATTAATAAACTGTAAAAGAAATCTGGAGTCAAAATCAATCTAATTTTCATTCAAACTTTAATGTTAATGCAAAGCAAAAACTTTGTTGAGTACCCAAAATGAATACTGAATCAACTGCATCACCATTTGCTATAGTCATTGTACAAAGGCATCAGTTACATGGAAGAAGACATCCTAAGAATAAGTCAACAACGTGGCATCAACAAAATTGTGTCATGGATGACAACAAACAGATGACACAAAAATGGCAGCAGAATGATGCCACCATAATAATTCCAAACTTAAATAAAAAATAAAAAAACAAAGATTATTACAAACTAAAGCATGCAAATTGTGAAGAATATCAAAATAATAAAGTTCACAACAGAAAGATATGCTTTACTATGAAAAATAATATTGAACAAAAAAAAACTATAAAAACCAAGAATTGCCCACATAATTATATATTAGTAAAAATGCCTCTCAAAATCCAAAATGTTGAAAAAGTGAATATAATAGCTTTTAAACAAAAGGTTTATCAAAAATCATGAAAAATAGTCACAATCCTATGGAGAAAAGCAAAACAAATCCTCAAATGTGAACTATAATTCTTCTAAATGTAGAAGTTGTAGCAATATTGATATATAAAGCTGAATGTGTGTTTGTCTAGTATGCCAGTCCACATGGTTAAAGACCATAGCCTATGTTCCATTCCCGAATTGTTTCCTCCTGGTGAACTTAATTTAGTGACTGTACCTGATCTTTTTAGGGAAAATGCTCATAGGAGTCATTTTTGGAACTTTGGCAGAGACCTGCAAAGTTGTTCCCTATAGTCGGTTCAGTCAGTGAAATTTTGGTTTTCAACCAAAATTATTCCCCCTTTGGAATTTGTTTAGTGACAGCATCTGCACTTTATTCCACCATGGGAATAGGATTAAAATAACACTGGTTTATTAACAGAACATTTTTATTTGTGTTAAAGATGATGCACTTATGCAATTATTAGAACATGGTATTATTTATTTTTAAAGTGGCAAGAAATTTTTGAGGAGTAATAAACAAAGTGTAATGGGACAGT
This sequence comes from Polypterus bichir lapradei, assembly GCA_026402145.1. Classification (NCBI taxonomy): domain Eukaryota; kingdom Metazoa; phylum Chordata; class Cladistia; order Polypteriformes; family Polypteridae; genus Polypterus; species Polypterus bichir. Next base: position 42,917,139 of record JANRMT010062837.1, on the reverse strand, counting down.
CTGAGTCAAAAAACACTAAATTCACCAAGGCAACCCAAAATAAAAAAAGAAAAATCACAGTTGTAAATAAGAAACATGTTCTTAATCTGTTTTGCCTGGTTAAATAAAGGTAAATAAAAAAAAAATAAAAAGGCAAGAAATAAAAATCATAAAGATATGAATCCAGCCAAACGTCTGAAACCTAAAGAAATCCTGAAAGGAAACAAAACTGCTAAAGAGGCTACTCTTCATGTGCTAACAAGTTTAAAAAAAAACAAAACAAACAAACTGCAGACACAAAGGGTCAATTGCAGTGTATCTGAGATAGTACCATACTAGCTGCAAATCTAGACCAGACTACATAGTACAGTACTAAGAGATGCGCCAGCATTTAACTCCTTGCCCTCTCTCAATGAACAACTTGCTGTCACATATTCCTCTTGATTTAAAGGGGCAAAAGACAGGGAAAAAGTTCCTCCTCGTGTAAACTTTTTAAAAATAAATGCAATCAAAGCAACATTAGATCAAACTGAGTGTCACTGTCATTGTAGTTAATGTCATTTACTTCAAGCAAATGAAAAGGCCCTGAAATCACAATAGAGAAAGTAATGACAAAAGGTAAACATTAATTGAATCATTTCCGAAGCATAATAGTCTCTCTGTAACTAATGGGTGAATCTACGATTAGGATGACCTGGGTGCATGCACTGCAGCCTTGAGAGGAAAATGTAATGCCTGCATCTTTCTTTTTCAAAAGTAGCTCATCACACTCATACATGCAGCACATGTAAGCAGTTACTTGTACATTATATCACAGAGAGAGCCTGGCTCATTTTATTTTTGTATGCGATATTCATAAAGTATAAATATACACATGTTGCACCCTGGAGCATTTGGGGGTGTGTCTTAATCTGGTCTTGCTGTAAGTTATTTCCCAATTAAATAGATAATATAGGTCAGCGCCCAGCTTTTCCTAATAACCAAATGAATCCAATAATCACCAAAGCATATAAAATACCTAGTCAGTGGCTGGACAATATTTGTAAAGAATGTCTTATCACAGGGAAAATTTCACAGCAGAGCACAAACTATATATAACATCACTACCAGGCCATGGATCATTTGGTACTGAGCCGCTCAGTTAGAAAACGTTTTATTTTTATTTCCATTTTACTGACAATTGGAGTCTGTAAAGTGATTTATTTGGAAAAATGACCAGATCATCTCTGTGGAACAGTGACTATGTTCTATTGTTTACGTACCTTGACAACCATTGTAGTTTAGGAAGTAGCAGGAATGGTATCAAATAAAGTTTGGATGTGGATGCGTATTGATTTGTTTGTGGTGTACAGTAAACTGTTGATAACTGCCAATAACTGTGACCACTTCTTACTTAACATGGTGTCCGAGGTCATCAGTAACTAAGTCTCATGAAAGTGCAACAAGCGACTGAATTGCACAAGGTAATTGAATATACATTGATGGCATGGCAGAAGGATTTCATACACCCAAACTGCTGGTGTTTGATGGCAATGTTGAATTGACATATATTTGAACAAAAATATGATATTTTCATAATGGCTATACATTCAGACTATGTTGAACTGTTGATATAAATGTTTCATTCTTGAATGTGTTTAAAGAAAATATTAAAGTAAATTTGTTCATGTATTTTGAAATAAGGAGCAAAGCTAAAGAGGAAGAATGTAAAACCTTGACTATGCTCTGTTGTTTATGTAACTTGACAGCCACTGTGGATAAAGATGTAGGAGCGGCGGTATTAAATAAAGTTTGGATGTACGCGCAGATTCATTTCTTTGTCGTGTACAATAAATTGTTGATAACTTTCATTAACCGTGACCACTCATCATTCTCCCCATCACTTTAGTCGGTGCCTCTTTCCTACACTTGTTTCTGCTACAGTTTTGACGCCCAATAAATTAAGCCTACAAGCTAAACCTACCTAAAATTAGTTAAAAAAAAACAAACATCTCTGGAGATTGCCACAAAACCACTGAAAATCCCTGCTTCTGTTTCCAACATTCTATCTTTTTGAAACGGGGTTTTCTGCAGTGGCAGCAACCAAAACAAAATTACGGAGTAGAATGGACATAAGGAACACAGTTGTCTCCTATCAATACCTGAGATGGGACCATCTTGTTGCAGGGAAACAAGCTTAGGGCTCCCACTGATTCTGTGTTATGGAGAGTTGTATTTGTTATGCATTTTATTATGCTTTATTATGTCTACGGAAAATTGTCTTACATTAAACTGGTCCATGGTGCAAAAGAAGTTGAAGACCGCTGCAGTATAACACAAGCAAAACTGTGATGAGGGGAGTAACCTGGTTAAGACAGAATCATGGTTTCTTTAAAAAATTTCAGTTTAGAAATGAAAGTATTCTTCTGTACTCTTTGGCAAATTGCTCTCATTGGCTTCAGGGAATCGAAAGACAAGGTTGGAGACAGTGCCTCACAAGTATTGCAGGGAATGTCACTTTTTAAAATAACGTAGTTCTATTACTCATTATTTACAAAGAAAATAACTAAATATGTTATACAGTTACTTATTATCTGTTATACAATGTAATATGTAATCAGTTTATTGTGCTGCTTTTTCTTAATTTTTAAAAAATTTTACATTTGACTGGCAGGCATTTGTTATTAAATCCTAAGCCCATATATATTGAATCCTTTTTGAAAACTGTCCAGAAACACGGCCGAATGTTCTTGTTTTATTGTGTTTTATAAATACATTTAGCCTATCATGCTCTGTGATGTAAATTACATTCACCCATGGTTGCTGAAAGTATGTGTGGAGCTAAGCAGGCAAACACAGTGAAACAGACATGATCAGACTACAAAATCCTTAAATGTTTCTCATGGAGAAATTCATTTATGTTAACCTCCCAGAGACCAATAACCCAGTTTCTCAAGCTGGAATAAATATTTATATTTCATGTTAGAAACCAGTTTTCTGTGAATAACTAGATTATCGTATTTGCTTGTGTACCACGCACCCTCGTGTAAGACGCGCACCCTAATTTTTACAAAGAAAATCACTAAAAAAGTTTTGCCCTGTGTACGACGCGCGTTGTGATTGTATAGGAAGCGTTTAAAGAGAGAGAGAGCGCGAGGAAGCGAGCAAGCAAACAAGCGAGAGAGAGAGAGCAGGAGTGCGCGAGCACGCGAGTGAGAGAGAGCGAGAGTGCACGAGCAAGAGAGAGAGCGAGTGCACGAGCAAGCGAGTGAGAGAGAGAGAGCGCAAGTGGGCGAGTAAGCGAGCGAGAGAGAGTATGAGTGGGTGAACAAGTGAGGGAGAGGGAGTGCGAGTGGGCGAGCAAGAGAGAGAGCACGAGTGCGTGAGCGAGAGAGAGAGAGCGAGTGAGCAAGCCCAAGCAGAAGAAGTACACATTACAGAATTACATTTCCTCGTGTATGACATGCGCCTGATTTTCTAATGCTAATTTTCGGGAAAAAATTTGTGCGTGGTACACGCGTAAATACGGTATTAAAGTGCTTGTAAACACACTGATAGTGAGAAATCTCATATCAGATCTGGAGGACACCCACAAAGATACCTCCATGAAACTCTGATGGAATACCACAAGTAAGAAACTGGCAGCATCTTTCAATGTGTGCTTTGCAAACCTGTAGCTGAGTGATTCCTTAATTAGGAACACCAACTGTGCATCTTTTTACTGAAGATTACAGACTCCCCTACAGATTCACCTTCCAGCACACTCACTGACTGCATCACTGATCTTAACCTATGGATGGAAAATAACTTCCCGAACTTAATGCCAATAAAACTGAAGTGCTACTGGTAGGTCCAAAATCCCAACTTTCTAAGGCATCCAATTTCTCTGTTTCTGTTGATGGTACACTTCTCAAACCTGCTCCTGTTGTCATAAATCTTGGTGTTTTATTTGATTCATCACTTAACTTTGAGCTACAGATTTCCAAAATTTCATTCTATCATCTCTATAACATTGCCCACCTCCGTCCATTTCTGTCCTTTAATGATGCTCAAACTCTGGTTCATTGTTTCATAATGTCTCGTATTGATTACTGTAATTTCCTCTTTGTTGGCCTCACTGCAAAATCTATGTAGAAACTGCAGTATATTCAGAACTCCGCAGCCAGAGTCCTCACCCACACAAAGAATTTTACTCACATCTCCTCAGTTCTCTCTCAGCTTCACTGGTTACCGGTTCCATCAAGGATTAAATTCAAGATTCTGCTTCTCACCTTCAAAGCCCTACATAACCTTGCCCCCCTCCACCTTACTCAACTCCTAGCTCCTTAAACTCCTTGTTGTTTTCTCAGGTCCTCGAGCAGTAATCTCCTTACTGTCCCACACACCAGACTCTCCACCCTGGGAGGCAGGTCCTTCAGTGCTATGGCCCCTCAACTCTTCCTCAGTCTCTCCGAGATTGCTCCTCTTTCTGCACCCTTAAATCTCAACTGAAAACATTCCTCTTCTACGAACTTTTGTCTTGTGTGTAATTTTTATTTTTTTTTTTAATTTACTCTGTATGTAAAGCAACCTTGGGTTTGTGAAAGGTACTCTATAAATGTAACTTATTATTACAGTACAATCCCTCTTAACCGACCACCTCTGGACTGGACCCATAGCCGGTTGCCGTTTTGGCTGGTTAATCCGACGCATACCTATTTTCATGTAGAAAAATATTTCTAAAGTATGTACTGTACCTCTTCGACGTTCCTGAAAAAAAACGTATCTACAAGGCTTCATCCACGATTTCGCACACAGGTTTTTTTCTCATACAACGACTGGACAGTGTGATGTAGCGGGTCCACAGCTCCAGTCAAAAAGGCCACTTTTTAAATAAATAATTGCTGCACTCACGGCTTAGCGAGTATCTGTGGCCGATTGGTTCCCGGGGAATTTGTGATGCGGGCGATCCTAGCTTAACTGCACAGGTGAGGACTCGTCCGCATCTGTAATTGTTCCCGGGAACTGCTAATTGCCACATCTGATCCATGTCCCCGTGATAAACAGAAACACGAGGCAGCTAGGGGGAGAACAAGAAAGAATGGAAGGTTAATGGAGAAGGAAGCAGATAGAGCAAAGCCGGTGCAGGAGAGCGAGCAAGCGAGAGCAGATTCGATGGAGCAAAGGCAGGCAGCTGGGAGCTGAACCCCTGCAGATGAGTGTTTGGCCGACACTCGGTGGGGCTGAAGAAAGCGGTCGCTCCAGCTGAGCGATCACGGAGCTGGAGTGACCAGTGTTGAAGACAACTGGCCGTCGAAAGGCAGCGGCAGTCGTGAAGGCTTTGGGCTGGTTTAGCCCCAGCGTGAGCGCCCTGGCCGCTGGGGAAAGAACCCAAGTCTCGGTCTGGATGGAGCCCGACATAGCCAGGGATCGGAGGGCTATCGGACCAGTGTGGAAGGCAGCTGCACCTGCAGGTAGGGTGACTTCCCTGTTGCGAAGCCTGATGGGAGAAACAGGGGAGCCTCCAGGTAGAAAGAAGAAAGGAATATGTAAACGGAAATCACTCTGAGTGTAGGGGCCCTTTCACCTTCCAGGAAAGAAGGAAGTGCATACATATAATATAAAGAAGAACTCAGGATTGAAAAAAAAAATTATTTTATTTTAACAGGCCGGTTAATCCGTCAGCCGGTTAATGCGAGGCCAGTTAAGAGGGATTGTACTGTATTATTGTTATTATTAAGATTAAGAGCTAAATTGTTTTTGATCCGTACTTTTTGATTTGGGCAGCACGGTGGCACAGTGGTAGCGCTGCTGCCTCGCAGTAAGGAGACCTGAGTTCATTTCCTGGGTCCTCCCTGCATGGAGTTTGCACATTCTCCCCGTGTCTGCATGGATTTCCTCTGGGTACACCAGTTTCCACCCACAGTCCAAAGACATGTAGGTGAGGTGGCAATCCTAAATTGTCCCTAGTGTGTGGGTGTGTGTGTGCCCTGTGGTGGGCTGGCACACTGCCCAGGATTTGTTCCTGTCTTACGCCCTGTATTGGCAGGGATTGACTCTAACAGACCCCCATGACCCTGTGTTAGGATATAGTGGGTTGGGTGATGACTGACTGACTTTTCTGTTTCTTATACTGTGAACAATAAATGTTTTTTGTGGCACTAAGTTAAAAATATTTGATTTAGTATTAAGCTATACTTCCTTCTAACTATATATAAAAAATATGATATGATATTGTTTAATGGCATATTTGTGCTTTTTCTTGTCCGTGTCAGCCTGTCTGATAGGTATGGAATTCATTTTCCAACATTACCAACTATACTGAGTCAATCCAATCAGCTCATGAAGTTGTCTAAGTTAACAGGCAACTTTATTCCCCTTCCTTGACTCTTAGAAGCACACTGCAGCTGCACTTAGTCTTAGTTTTGGACTGCGGTTGACAGGAAGTTGCAGTGTATTTTTGAATGGTGTAGAGGTATGAACTGCTGCCGTATAATCCAAAGGTTCTTGGTTCAAGGCTGGACGCTTCTTGCTTTGAGTAGTGAGCTGCTATTGTTATTACTACTAGCAAAATATCCGTGCTTCACAGCGGAGAAGTAGTGTTTTAAAGAAGTTATGAAAAAGAAAAGGAAACATTTTAAAAATAACGTAACATGATTGTCAATGTAATTGTTTTGTCACTGTTATGAGTGTTGCTGTCATCATGGATTTTATTATCATTATTTCTTTCAATCAGGTTCGTATTTGGAGGACGTGTTGTATTCAAGTTACATTCCATGTTTGTCAACCGTTGTAAAGATAACAGGTTTCATTCACACAAAGTGTTCACTACCCAAATCGGTACTCATGAATCTAAAATGTTTAACTGGCATTCCCAGTATTAAGTTGTGGATTTGCCTGATTTGTCATTGATATGAGTGTTGTTGTCATATCTCTCTCTCTATATATATATATATATACATATATATATATAGTCACGCACGCGCGAGTAGGAGACCGCAGACGGATCTGAACACACCTGAAAAGGTATTCGTCGGCAGGGAATGGCGGGGTACTAACTTTCTCCCTCTTGTTTCTTGCAGGAAAAAAGACGCTCCGCTGCCCTAAACCAACTCTGACCGCAGTACGGTTACTTCCGCCCTTCCTCCGCCATCTTGCCTTGACGTCATCACTCCCATCCTCCCTCACGGCTCCTTCCCAGCATTCCTCCACTTCCGGCTCCTCCCAAATAAAATGGCCGCCGACGCCATGTTTGGCGTCGCGTGTATGAACTGTTTGTTTATATATTTTGACTGTGTTTTTTTTTAATTATTGTGGAGCGTCAACAATATACGGGGCCGGAAAACCCCAAACCTTTATGTTGTCTCCTCCTGAATCTTTTACAGTGGCGTAGTCGGCAGGATAGACGTCCGGAAATGACAGAGTGTCAGGACCTAAATACCGTGCTACAGGGCATGAACGCCCAGCTCCACGCCCTGCAGCAAGCACAAGAGGCCACCAATAGAGAATTGGAGGCCACGAAGAACAAATTGGCGGAGGCCGAAAAGGCTAGAGTGAGTCCTCCGAAGCCCAAGCCACCCCCCTTGGTGCCTATGACTGAAGCCGATGATGTGGAGTCGTACCTAGGGATATTCGAAAGGACGGCCACCCGGAACGAGTGGCAGCGGTCCGAGTGGGCGTCCATCTTGGCGCCCTACCTGAAGGGACCCGCGCAGCGGGCTTATTATGACCTTCCCGAGGAGGAGGCCGCGGATTATGACCTCCTCAAGGCCGAGATCCTGGCCCACTACGGCATCACGCCGGGCCAGCAGGCATCCGAGTGGAGGAACTGGCAGTTCGACCCCGAAAAACCTGCACGTGCTCAGGCCTTCGATTTCTGGGGTAAGATGGGGCGCTGGTTACGGCCAGAAGGACCCCAGGCCCGTAAGGTAGTAGAGCAGGTCGCCTGTGAAGGCTTGGTGAACGCAATGCCGAGCTCCCTCGCCCAGCAGGTCCGGCGACATCCATATAAGGATATGCCGGGTCTCCTCGAAGTCCTTGAGCATCAGCTCGCGGTCCTTCGAGTCAGGGGGCCAGAAAAGTCTGCTCGTGGGAACCGACAGGGACGGGTGGCCACCCCCGAGCCCTCTCGACGTGCTGCGGAAGCACCGGTGAGGCCTAAAGAAAAGCCGCTCTCTCCGCGCTGTTACAAGTGCGGAGAGGTCGGCCATCTACTTCCAGCCTGTCCCTTGAACATCTCCACGGAGCTGATGGACTGCACCTGGGCAACAACGGAGAGGTACTGTACCCCGTCGCATCCCTTGGCGAGTCCAAATAAGGGAGTGGTGTTATTGAATGGGCACTCGGTGGTGGCTTTGTTTGATTCCGGCAGCAACATTACCATTGTAGCTCGCCGTTATGTCTTACCGCAACAATGGCTGAACCAACAGCTACAAGTCACTTGTGTACATGGAGGGACCAAGTCGTATCGTTCCGCAAAATGTTATATCGCCTGGAAGGGGGAACTAACTAATTTGATGGTCGCTGTGTTACCCGAACCCCCCTATCCGGTGATTTTGGGACAAGACTGGTCAAAAAGAAACTGCGGTAAAACAAACACCGCTCCCGGGGCCTCGTTGGATCTGGTTATGAGGGGGAAAGGCACCCCTCCTGCGGTCTCCACGGCGTGCACTGGGGCAGACCTCTCTGGCGCTAGCACCTCGGGGAATGTTTCCACGGCATTGGACCCTGACCCGGAAGAATCCGCCGGAGCAGGGACAAGCCAGGGAACTCTCCCGGGGGCCAGACCACAAGACCCTCTAGATAGCTTGGATCATCAGTTCAGATCCACGCCGGCCTCATTTAAGAGGGAGCAGTGGAACGATGATTCCCTGCGGTTTGCCCGGAATGCGGTAGTTTGGCCGAATAGCTCACAAGCCAATGGTTCCACACCACGTGAGCCCTTTTTTGTGTTGGAAAATGATCTGTTGTATCGGGTGGCGACACACGAGGGCGAGGTGCGGAAGTTGTTGTTAGTTCCGCGTACCTTCCGGTGGGAGGTATGCGAATTAGCTCACGCTCACCTCCTTGGCGCCCATCTCAGGGCCGAAAAGACCTTGGAGAGGATCAAGCTCCGATTTTACTGGCCAGGGATTAACGAGGAGGTCCGGCGTTTCTGTCAATCCTGCCCGGAGTTTCAGACCCGCCAGATTCCCAGGCGGGACCGCGCTCCCCTCGTCCCTATTCCCTTAATTGATATTCCCTTCAACAGAATAGGGGTCGACTTGGTAGGACCCTTGGAGCCCTCAAACCGTGGTTTTAAATACATACTGGTTATGGTGGATTATGCCACCCGATACCCAGAGGCGGTTCCCCTGCGCTCCGCTAATACAAAAAGCATCGCACGGGAATTGGTTAATTTATTTTCCCGAGTGGGTATACCCAAAGAAGTCCTCACGGACCAGGGTACACCCTTTACCTCGGATACGTTCAAGGAGGTGGCCAAATTACTCAGAATAAAGCACCTGAAGGCGTCGGTCTATCACCCTCAGACAGACGGGCTGGTAGAGAGATTTAACCAGACGCTCAAACAGATGCTCCGCAAAGTAGTCAGCGCGGACGGTAGAGACTGGGATCAGCTTCTTCCACTTGTGCTTTTTGCTTACCGGGAGGTTCCTCAGGCCTCTACGGGCTTCTCCCCTTTCGAGTTGTTGTATGGAAGACAACCCCGAGGTATTTTGGATATACTAAAAGAGGGTTGGGAAGCCGAGGCCCTTCCCTCCTCTAACGTGTTGGAGTATGTCGCGCAAATGCGTGACCGACTCGCAAAAATCAGGCCCCTCCTAAAGGATCACGTGACTCGTGCGCAGGCAGCGCAGGCCCGGTGCTACAACCGCAACTCTGTCCTTCGGGAGTTCCGCCCGGGGGACCGAGTTATGGTGCTCGTTCCAACCTCCCACTCCAAGTTGCTCGCTCACTGGCAAGGGCCGTACGAGGTTAAGGAGAGAAAGGGACTGGTCGATTATTTGGTGAAACAACCCAACCGTCGACCAACCGAGCGGATCTATCATATAAACTTACTAAAACCTCGGAAAGATCGGGAGGAGCTTCCTGACTCCCACAGGTCCCTCTCCCTTTTCGCTGGCGCAACTGCCCTTAACCTCGGCGATGAGCTAAGTCCCAAACAACGGCAAGAATTAACCCATGTGATTCGAGCCATCCCCGAAAGTGAGCAAGTCGCCTGGCCGGACCTCGCTGATTGCCCATGATATCGTTACAAATCCCGGAGTTGTCGTCCGGGAGAGACCCTATAGACTCCCGGAGGCAAAACGTGCTGAGGTGGAATTAGAGGTACAACGAATGTTGGATATGGGCATTATTGAAGAAAGCCATAGCCCCTGGTCCAGCCCAATCGTCCTCGTTTCCAAGCCCGATGGCTCCTGGAGGTTTTGTAATGACTTCAGACGTCTGAACCAGGTTTCTAAATTTGATGCCTACCCGATGCCCCGCATTGATGACCTCATAGAACGTCTGGGTACGGCTCAATACTTGACTACTCTGGACATGACAAAAGGGTATTGGCAAATTCCCTTAACGGAATCCGCAAAAGAAAAAACGGCCTTTAGCACCCCGAGTGGACACTGGCAATACAAGGTCCTTCCATTCGGGCTGCACGGGGCTCCCGCAACCTTCCAGCGTCTGGTGGATAGAGTGCTAAAACCCAACCAGTCCTATAGTGCCGCCTACCTGGATGACGTCGTCATCTATTCCGGCACCTGGAAGGAACATCTATTGCAGGTCTCAGCTGTTCTCACAACACTAGCTAAAGCCGGCCTCCGCATAAATCCCCGAATGTGTTTCTTTGGCTTAAAGGAGGCCAAGTATTTAGGCTATCTGGTGGGACGGGGACAGGTGAGACCACAGTGTTCGAAAGTCAAAGACATCTTGGAATGGCCCCGTCCGAATACCAAGAGGCAGGTGCAAGCTTTCTTGGGGTTAGCGGGGTACTACCGCCGGTTCGTGCCCCGTTTCTCCGAGAGGGCCGCACCCTTGACCAGTTTAACAAAAAAGGGTGCTCCCTTATATGTGGTGTGGAATGACAAGGCCGAATATGCATTTAGTGACCTAAAGAGAGCCCTTACAACGGCACCTATACTGACGACGCCCAATTTTGGGCTCCCGTTTATCCTCCAGACCGACGCTTCGGACACAGGCCTGGGAGCCGTGTTAAGCCAAAGCGTTGATGGTGTCGAACACCCCGTGATGTATCTAAGCCGGAAACTGTTGGACCGAGAGACCCGGTATGCGGCAGTGGAGAGGGAGGCCTTGGCCATTAAGTGGGCGGTGACCCATCTCCGTTATTACCTGCTGGGTCGCGAGTTCACTCTGGTGACGGATCACGCTACACTTCAGTGGATGTCCCTACATAAAGAGTCGAATCCGCGGGTCACCAGGTGGTTTCTGGAGTTACAACCTTATAAGTTCATCGTCACTTATCGCTGGGGCACCCTTCAGGCCAATGCCGATGCCCTCTCTTGTATCCATGACCTCTCGGTTAGGTCCGCCCGACCTGATGGGTCCGGGCTAAGGGGGGGGGTATTGTCACGCACGCGCGAGTAGGAGACCGCGGACGGATCTGAACACACCTGAAAAGGTATTCGTCGGCAGGGAATGGCGGGATACTAACTTTCTCCCTCTTGTTTCTTGCAGGAAAAAAGACGCTCCGCCGCCCTAAACCAACTCTGACCGCAGTACGGTTACTTCCGCCCTTCCTCCGCCATCTTGCCTTGACGTCATCACTCCCATCCTCCCTCACGGCTCCTTCCCAGCATTCCTCCACTTCCGGCTCCTCCCAAATAAAATGGCCGCTGACGCCATGTTTGGCGTCGCGTGTATGAACTGTTTGTTTATATATTTTGAACGTGTTTTTTTTTAATTATTGTGGAGCGTCAATAATATACGGGGCCGGAAAACCCCAAACCTTTATGTTGTCTCCTCCTGAATCTTTTACAATATATATACATAGCAAAATACCCCCGTTTGGCAGCAGAGAAGTAAAAAGAAAAGGAAACATTTTAATAATAACGTAACATGATTGACAATATAATTGTTTTGTCATTGTCATGAGTGTTGCTGGCATATATATATACACTCACACACACATATAAACATATATATACACATCATATACATATATATACATATATATATACATATACATATAAATATATATACATATATACACATATATATATACACACACACACATATATATACATATATACACATATATACACACAAACACATATATATATATATACACATATACATATCTACATATATACTGTATATACACATATATATATACAAATCTACATATATATCTACATATATATATTAGGGGTGGGACTCGATTAAAAAAATTAATCCAATTAATTAGAGGCTGTGTAATAATTAATCTTGATTAATCGTATGTAATCGCACACGTAAATTTGCCCCAAATCGCAAATGTGTTTTTTTTAATTTAAAAGGGTTTTAGTGGGCGACAGAATCAAATAATAGACATGGACATGAATATTGTAAACTCAAGCTCTTTTAATTTCTGAAAAAAAAAAATGCTTTTAAACTGCATTTGAATTCAAAACAGAAACAAAAATATCAACCCTGGTTAAAATTGGGCAGACTTAAAAATAAAGTGGTAGTTTAAGTACTTTAAGTACATTTTCAGAATGGTATTGTCTTTAAATAATAATAACCAAAATTTCAACATAAAGTGCTGTTTTTCTTCTTAAAAAAATAAGTCAGAAACATAAAAGGTAATTTGACCAACTTAATCTTTAAACTCTGAGTAACCTTAGCCAAAATTATTTTGTACATTAGGCTAAAACAGTGTGATCATTGAACATTTTGTAATTAGATGTAATTAGAATTACTAACGGTCACGGAAGTCCAATGATCCCCAGTAAGAGCCACAAAGTCCGCTTTCTGTAATGCATCTAATTTTGCTTGCTTTTCAGTGTGTACAAAACCATGCTTTTATCAAGGCTTCGCTCGGGTAGTTTATTTAAAATGAAATTTTCCTCCGATCAGTCGTAGGAACGCGCTTCATTCCGACTCTAATATTTTTGTAGCTGTGATGTGTGCATCAGTGTAATCGATGTACCAGGAAATCATGCATTGACAAAAGTTCCCCTTTGCTTGGAATTGAAAGTGTGATTAAATGCGTTATTTTTTGTTATGGAGTACATGCATCGAAGCTTCTCAGCTGTGCTTGTGCTAAGAATAGGAAAGATTTTAAAAATAACGTAACATGATTCTGCGTTAACCGCATATTTTTTCATACGTCTCAAACCAAGGAGATGCGAGGTTAAAATGAACCAAGAAGCACACATACATACTCAGTACATCCCCTCTCGGGAATCGAACCTCGGACGTAGGCGATAGAGGCAAAGCCTCTACAATTGCGCCACGGTGTGTGGCTTATCTACAGTATTTGAGAGTATGTCGATCGAGGTATATATATATATTCGCAGCGGAGACGTAGTGTGTTAAGGAAGCTATGAAAAAGAAAAGGGAACATTTTAAAAATAACGTAACATGATTGTCAATATACAGTAATTGTTTTGTGTTATTGAGTGTTGCTGTGATCAAGGATTCGATTATCATTATTTGTTTCAATCAGGGTCGTATTTGTACGATGTGTTGTGTTCAAGTTACATTCTGTGTTTGTCAGTCGTTGTAAAGATTAAATTCTGTAATTACAGCCACATTAGCTTCACAAATGAGACAAACGGGTTTACCGGCAATGTCAGTAAACATATACTCAGCCTCCCATCGGTTTTTAAAGGCTCTATTTTCAGAATCAACTTTTCTCTTCGGCATCGTGTGGGCTAGCTTCGCAATAACTTGCAGCATCATAAGCTAGACTTGATTAACGCGGTAAGTGTTCGGCAAGGCAGCTGAAGCGCTGCATTATGGGATCTGTAGTTTATTGTGTTACCAGCGCTTCATATACCCGGGCCATTAATAACAATAATACAGTATATAAAATGATCTCGCGGGCCGGATATAATTACACGCCAGGCCGGATGTGGCCCGCGGCCCTTGAGTTTGACACATATGGACTAAATAGAACTTGAAAACATATATTTTTTCGAATGTGATTGCGCAATTCAGATCGAGTTGACGCGCACTACAGTAGATCGAGCCCGCGTGCTATTGTGGTTTTGCCTGCATGCCTCAATAAGTCACCCTCCCCTCGCTCTTACTTTTTTACCGTTCATCTAATGAATACACTGAGTATGGCTTTACCAAAACAATCATTGATCGCGAATAAAGTATCCATTATTCATGAAGCTTCAATAGGTGATCTGTCTTTCTGCGTTAACCGCATGCGTTTTCATACGTCTCAAACTAAGGGGATGCGAGGTTAAAATAAATCGAGAAGCGCGCGTACATACTTAGTGCATCCCCCCTCGGGAATTGAACCTCGGACGTGGGCGCTACAGGTGAATGCTCTACTATTGCGCCACGGCGTGTGGTTTGTCTATTTGAGCGTAGCAGTGTAATTCGGTTTTTGTTCAGCACTCTTTGGAACTGTTGCTTTTTGTCTGCGCACTGCGTCAGTTCACGTGAGCCGCTGAATATGGTTTTATATGTCACTCGCTCGCTTCTAATTGTTTCGCTGCCTTCTTAATTATATAATGCATGTTTTCTTCAGCGCGTTCTTCCTGGTTTTCTACGTAATGCGTGATTACGTGAGAGGCGTGATGATGTCACACGAAACTCCGCCCCTCGAGCTGAACTCCATTACAGTAAATGGAGAAAAATAGCTTCTAGTTATGACCATTATGCATAGAATTTTGAAATGAAACCTGCCCAACTTTTGTAAGTAAGCTATAAGGAATGAGCCTGCCAAATTTCAGCCTTCTACCCACACGGGAAGTTGGAGAATTAGTGATGAGTCAGTCAGTGAGTGAGTGAGTGAGGGCTTTGCCTTTTATTAGTATAGATAATATGATAAAAACATACATTTGATTCGAGTCTGTAACACCCGGTGTAAATTTTGGCTTCTTGTAAAAGTTAGCTCTTGTTTTTTTATTATTCAGTTTTATTCTGTCAGTGACATTCACATGGTACAACAAACTTATCTCTCCCTCTCTGAGTTAATGGCATTTACTGTATCTCCATTCTTTTTACAAGAGCAGCAATTACCACAGTTGCTGTTGTGGTTGATGCCTGCTCAGGACTATTTGTTGTATCGGCAATCAAACATACAATGTCCCGTGACTGTACGTTGAAAACAAAGACACCAGTGCAGAATGTGTGAAAAACGACAGATTTTCTGTGCTCTCGGACAACTGGCAATGTTTTGTTGAGAACTGTGTTCTTCACATTGATTTTGCTGCACTATGACACAACTCTGCTTGGCACCATAAGTAAAATGGGACTTCCACCTGCAGCTAAAGTCAATCCAGTATGCGTGCAATTCGTCATGCTAGTGTTTAGATCTAAACCACACTTGTTTCGTTATTCCTTTGTAGCAGTGCTACTAAGTAAGAACTTCATCTCTCAGCAGTCCTTGCAGGAGCTGTTAGGGTCAAAGGTGGTCAAAGGAGGTTAAAAGGAGGGCAGGGGGCCAATAGAGAAAAAAAAGTTTGTTTGTTTTGGTGCGTTGTGTGTTGCGTTTATTGGTCGTGCTGCCTGCTGTTGTTTAAACCCTAATTAATCATTGTGTCCTGGACTGTATTCGTTTGTTGGGGTCTGGATCGTCTGTCTACCTGTGCACTGAGGACTGTGTTGGAATTCATTGGTTTTCTGGAAGAGTGGAGCGCTCCTAAACCATTCATCTGACTTCATCCTTTCACTAACTACTGGTACGACTGAGCTTTCTTTCACCCTTTCAACATGCAGATCGCTGGACTTAACTTCATCACCTCTCATTTCATCTGGTTTGGTTTACATGGACTTTGCTGTGTGGTGTTTGTATTTATTTGTTAAACGTAATATCGCCGAAGGGGTCGGGGTAGTATTATTGTTTTCATTTCGTTCATTTAATTTCATTATATTCTTAATTGCTTAATGTTCCCAGTGCAGTTCATTTGGTCTCTGTTGTGAGTGTGTGTGGGTCGATCCAAGGCTGGAGACGTTCCTGGGGTCTCCTCTATTAAAATAAATAAATCACTGTCATTTATGACGGTGTGAATCTTAGCAGCCCCTGACCGCTCCACCTTTGTGAAAGTGTTTATTTTATATTCCAGCAACCACTTGAATAAGATTGAATCTGTCTCTGCCTCTCTTGCTAATGCACACACACATTCATACATAAAAACTATTTGAAAATGATATGTCATTTGAACACGCATTGTCATTTGAACATGGTTTTTAAAAAAAAAAATGTTGAAATGACAACTGAGACTTAGTTTCTAGTGTTTGAGCGTACAGCTACCCATCATCATTGGGAGTGTACAGTGTGGGCACACATACTGGCGCCATTCCCAAAGGGATTGGCTCAATGGGCTATTACAACCTGGATGAGCGGGAGCCACAGATTATAACTAACTCAAAGCCTAGGTGCTGCTGAGGTATGGAGTTAGTCTGGACCCACAAACAAAGGCTTGTTGGTAGTGGAGGTTAGACCCAGAGCAGCCAACCCCACTCCAAAATATTTGAACACTAGGGTACAGTCGACCTCCTGTAAACGCCCTGCTCGATTATCTCACCCAGCTGGTCCATCAGCTGGAATATAACAACATTTATGACCTTATTGCAGTCCTCGAGTGGCACTGGGCGGCCTCGCAAGCTGAACACTCAGAGTGGCCTGTTGATCACCACAAGTCCCCGAAAGAAAGTGTCGCCATTCCTAAGTCTACCCAGCACAGGATGGAATCTTTGGAAGAACTGAAGGAGGAGCATGCAGCCCTTCTCCACTGTTGCAAGTATGAGGAGCTGAGCCATCCCTCCGCAACTTGTATCCACTTCAGTGAGCAGATCGACTGTAGTTGAGTGTGATGTGAGAAGCATTGTTTCACTTCCTATCCCCTGATCCCTGAGGTAGTAGTTATCAAAATGGATAGGGAGACAGCTCTTATAGACTCCGGCAGCATTTCCTCAGTTATGTGCTATCACAACAATGGGAATCTGGATCAACCAATCTAAATGGTATCTACAGAGAAACTTGACGGTACAGATCAGCCTCATGTATAGTCCCCTACCAAGGGGCAACTCAAAAGATCAGGGTGGCTGTCTTACACAGCCAATAGTAAATATGGAGCAGTACAAACCACCCTGTCTAAAACATTGAGCCTTATAATAGATGGTGAGAACCAATCTCAGGCTGGCTCCATGCCATGCTGTCAGCTGGCCGAAGAGTGAGGTTACATGGCAACCCAGTATGATGCAGGCAATATAACGACAGCTCGCAGGGACGTCTCTATGTAGATGGATGCTGAATTGTCATGGATCGTCGCTCCACCCACCCTCAGACTTGCATATTCAATTTCAGTAAACACCAGGCTCTTTGAAAAGAGAATAGTGGAACAATAATTTCTTAAAGTTTGCAAAAAATGTGGTTGTTCTGATAGATGGAAAAAGCTACCAAGGTCCGCACTTTCTCCTTATTAATGATTAATTATATTGTGTAGCTGTCCACGAGGGTGAGGTGAGGTCATTTCTGTTAATCCTGAGAATTTACTGGCAACAGGTTTGCGAATTAGCACATGCCCATCTCCTAGGTACTCACTTGGGAGCCGAGAAGATGCTACAGCAGATTAAACTCTGATTCACCGATGCAGCGTTCTTTGTATGTAAGAGCCAGATCGAATGTTAACTCATGATTTGATGTTATAGCGCATCTATGTGAAAACAGCAGTGTCAAACGTGGATTGGGGTAAGTTGGGATCGTGAACGCAGCTGAGAGAATAAAACTGAAAAAAAAAAAAACAAAGCTAACCTTTACGAGTATCATAAATTACACCGGCTGTTACAGACTGGACTCAAATGTACCATAGATCCCGGAATACAAGCTGACTCGGTATATTAGCCGATCCCCTTCTCTACCTACTAAATTACATGTATTTGCCGATGACCGGTATTTAAGCCGACCCCCTTCTCCAAGCAAAATTTTCTAAATTTCCTTAAAAGTGTCTTTCTGCAACACTTACTTAACCTTTTCATAATAAAAAAGGGTTGTATAATGTGCATAATTTACCAAAACACCAATAATTTTTCTAATGTACTAACCAAAAACTTATGAAAAGTGCCAAGCCTACCAGAAGTAGGCTAGATTAAGCTAGGAGCATGGCGGCGCACAGCGGCTCAGGGCTCTCCTTTTCAGAGCACTTTTTTGTTGTTTTTGTACTTTTTTTTTTTTCCTTGTTTGTGCACGATCGGTTCGGTGAACATCCGCTACACCCGTCAGAACCTTATAGACATCGGTGTCCAGAGCCAGACATCTGTTTCAAGTGTTTTTCATCACACGCACAACATCCCAGACAACATAGCAAGACCAGCGGGCTCTCCGTGGATTGTTGTCGGGTCTAGGAGACGATGCAGACGGCAGAGGGAAAGAAAGCAGAAGCGGGGCCACAGATCCGGCATTATGCTAAGGCTACAAAAACAACCATACAAGCCCTATACAGAACTTTTTTTCTGCACTGAAGGAGCTGCTTTTAATCTCATTGTAGATGTGTATAGTGACAATAAAAGGCATTCTATTCTATTCTAGAAACAACAATTTCATATTGTACTCACCATTTAATTTGACATCTTTGGGCTGCAGGGAGGAGGAGGAGAATGCAAATCTTTTCTTTGTAAAATTGTCGAGATGGTGGATTTCGACATGCTGTACATATTAGCAAGATCGGTCACACGAACAGCACTCTCATATTTCCACACAATTTCCATCTTCGTTTCAATTGTGATCGCTTTCTTTACCTTCTCTTTCTTCCTTAGCAATTATGTGTCTTGCTTGCATGGTCTTAGTGAATTATATATATATAGGTAAATCACTGCAATGACCGAAATTACATCCACAAACACATGTATCTGGGCTCCAACTGACACTACTAACGCTCTCGGTTGTTTGTTTACAATCGCACAAGCGGATACACATGACCGCATTCGGGTCGTAACGCAAGATGTTCGTCGTAAATCAAAAGAAAAATTTTTATTTTAAACTTCCCGATAATTTATTATAAATTTTATTAATAAAATCAACAACTAAAACACTTTTTTGAATAAATTCTTTATTTAATTTAAAGTACCGGCATGCAAAGTTACTTCTTCATCTGAAAGATGGCTCTGTGATTTCGTCATTATTTACTTCCGTATTGATCTGCAAAACCGGCATTGCGCTGGAAATCTTGAATCTGAAACTATGCTCGTTGTATAAACCGACCCCCAAACTCCAAGCCAAAAATCTAGGACAAAATTCTCGTCTTATATTCCGGGATCTACGGTATGTTTTTATTCTAAAATATTAAGAATAAAAGCAGTTCACTTCTCAAAACAGACTCCTCCGGAATCGAACCCGTGAAGCTTTGATTACCAGTCAACAGCTGATACTGTTGCAGCAACTGCATATCAATGTCGCACCCTAACGCGGATTGTTTTTCTGCAGTTATATTTTTGAATGGAAGCGCATTTGTTCTGTTATATTTGTACCTTTTGTGAAAGTGTTTCTTTGATATTTGGAATTCAGGCTTTACACATTATACACTTCATGTCTACATTTTGTCAATTATTACTAAAACATGAAAAACGTTTCTGTTTTAACGATATGTTTACTGTGCATAGATTGTTGTAGACACGGAACACACATTAAATGCAAGTGTTCCCAATAACAATATAGTATTTATAAAAGGTGTCATTTGCTTGACTTCTCACTCTATACAACTCTAAGCAACTGATGCACAGGTAAACAGACTTGAGCTGAGAAAACTGTGCGGGGTGGGGGATGTTATAGCAAGCTGCTAGCTGTTTGCTGCTTATCAACACGTTTAAAGGATAAAAGACACTGATGGAGAGGTGTGAAGCGTTTTAAGGTGGGACGGATCTACAAGTTTTTTCGTATGCTCTGGTAATTCTAGTGTTAAGGTGTACCGGAATTATGAGTTTTTTCGTAGGCTTTGTTAATTCTAGTGTTAATTGCATGCTGGGAGGTCCCACAAGCCTCCACGGGCTTCTCCACATTTGATTTATTGTATGGACAACAACCCTGAGGATTATTATACTTTCTAAAGGAGGGCTGGGAGAAAGGGGCACTTGAAATATTTTGGAATATTCCACACAGTTTTGCAATACAGTAATCCCTCCTCCATCGCAGGGGTTGCGTTCCAGACCCCCCCGCGATAGGTGAAAATCCGCGAAGTAGAAACCATATGTTTGTATGGTTATTTTTATATATTTTAAGCCCTTATAAACTCTCCCGCACTGTTTATAAATATTCCCCGCAGCGTTATACAGCATAATCCCTTTGTATTCTCTTAGATATTAGGTAAGATTCATTGAAATTATGTATATAAACACACACTGTTTATATACAGTAAAACCTAAATATTATTTTAAAGATATTGAGTGTCTCCGATATCACATATGTTACAGCCATTACGATAGACAGGTCACCAGCAATAAATACGTACATTGCAAGAAAAATAGTATACAGTAAATGTGTGTACAGTGACACTAAACGTACATACATGTACTAAGCACTGTAAGAAGAAAATTAATTATGGTTACTCACCAACAATGACACGATGACTTGTCCGATAACAATGAGTTTAATTTTACTGCACAACAAAGGAGAGCGTTACAGCCCTTGTAAAGGAGCCACTTCAGGCGATTGTGTAGCACTGCCGTTGTTCTTCTTCTGGCAGTCTTCAATCCAAATCCCTAAAGCAGATTCCATCCAGACTACTGCCTTATTACATCCACTTACAACTAGTTTTGCACCCTGGTTAAAAGGACGCTGCAGCCGTAGATCTTATATTCCTTTCCTACTTTTTAAATAAAAAGAATCGTAGCCTTCAACAAATCCAAAACGTTTACCTTTTCGGCAATCGTTAACATCTTCTTCTTGCGCTTGGGCACGGCACCTGAAGCAGTAGCAGATTGTTTTGGAGCCATAATGAAGGGCTTGACTATGCACAAAGATAAACATTAAAGAGCACAACTCTTTACACAGCGAAGCACGTTGATGCTGAATGAGCGAGATGAGACTTCCTGGTTAACACTGCATAGCTCCTGCGTGCTCTGATTGGTTAGCTTCTCAGTCAGGAGAACTTAACTGCGTGCTCTGATTGGTTAGCTTCTCAGCCATCTGCCAATAGCGTCCCTTGTATGAAATCAACTGGGCAAACCAACTGAGGAAGCATATACAGGAAGTAAAAAGACACATTGTCCGCAGAACCCGCGAAGCAGCGAAAAATCCGCGTTATATATTTAGTTATGCTTTCATATAAAATTTGCGATAGAGTGAAGCCGCGAAAGTCGAAGCGCGATATAGCGAGGGATTACTGTAGATTTGAAAATATCAGACTTATTCTAAAAGAAAACATAGAGAATGCACAAGTTCCATCCCTGAGATAGAGTCATGATCCTCATTCCCACTTTACATTCCATATTACTGGAACATTGCCATGGCCTCTATGAAATTAATGTGAAGGAAGGACTGGTTGATTATTTAGTGAAACAATGGAATTGTTGACCAGTGGAACGAGTATACCACATGAACTTGCTGAAACCATGACTCTG
Organism: Polypterus bichir lapradei; assembly: GCA_026402145.1. NCBI lineage: Eukaryota > Metazoa > Chordata > Cladistia > Polypteriformes > Polypteridae > Polypterus > Polypterus bichir. Next base: position 42,895,473 of record JANRMT010062837.1, on the reverse strand, counting down.
GACAGTCTTGTTCCTACTTTGCTCATAAAATGACTTTTAATTATGGCACAGATTTAATGCCCATAGAACGACAAGAGCTCAAAGCAGCTATCTTGTCTGTCCTGGAAGTGGTGAATGAACAACCCAGAAGGACCTCTTGGATTGCATCATCACAGAGCCAGGGTTGTCATCCGAGAATGCCCTACCACCTCCAGGAACCAAAGTGAGCTGAAGTGAAGCTTGTGATCAGAAGAATCCTAGATCTTAGTGTAGGTGAGGAAAGTTTTAGTCCCTTGTCTAGTCCCATCGTTCTGGTCTCAAAACTAGGTGGCAGTTGGTGCATCTGCAACGACTTCTGACGACTTAATTAAGTTCTCCCAATTTGATTCTTATTCAAAGCCACAAGTAGATGAGCTCCTTGAGTCACTCAGGAGAGCTCAATATTTGACTTCTCCTGAGATGACAAAAGGGTATTGGAAAATTTTTTTAACAGAATATGCAAAAGAGAAGACCACATTTAACATCCCTAGCAGTCATTGACAGTATTGTGTCCTCCCAATTGGATTGCATGGTACCAATGACCTTCCAGCATCTGGTGGATAGAGTGATATTTTCCTGCAATACATATTGCACTGCCTACCTGGATGACTGTGTCATCTATTCCATATGGCAGGTGGGCATGGTGCTCCTGGCACTAACCAATGCTACCTTCCGGATCAACCCGAAGAAATGTTTCTTTGGGTTGATGGAGTCCAAATATTTAAGCTACTTGATGTGCCAAAATTGATGCCATCATGAAAAGTCCCCGTCCAAAGACTAACTGGCAGGTCCAAGCCTTCCTGGGTTTAGCAGGGCACTTCTGCTGCTTTGTCCCCCATTTCTCTGTGAGGGTGGTGTCTTGACAGGTTTTACAAACAAGCGGGCCCCTAATACATTGGTGAAGGATGCTAAAACTGACACGGCATTCTGTGACTTAAAACAGGCCCTTACGTCAGCACCTGTATTGATAATTCCTGACTTTTCTCTGCCTTTTATCTTAAAGACTGACACTTCGGTCTGTGTACCATGTTGAGGCTGGAAATTCTTGAGCTGGAAACTACAGAATTTTGAGACCAGTCATGCTGCAGTGAAAAGAGAGACTCTAGCGATTAAGTGGGCTATTAACCAGCTGAAGTACCACGTCTTGGGCCTACTCTTGTGATTGACCATGCACCCTGTGATTGTGATTGGCACTTCACAAAGAGTTGAATCCATGGGTCACCAGAAAGTTTTTGGACATTCAGCCTTATTGGTTTAAAGTCCTCCATTGTCACAGTTCTTTCCATTCCAACGGCAATGCTGTCTAAAGCTCATGACCTCACAGTTCGGACCTCCCAACCCGATGAGTCTGGGCTGAGGAGGGGGGGTCCTGTCAAACGTGTGAGCATAAGGGACAACTGAAGGGCTCTAGTGACTGCAATTCTACTGCTGCCCCAGGGGTTGGCGCTGTGTCCTAATGCCTTTCTCTCTTCCCCCCTCTGCACACTGGTTGATTTGTGTCTAGGACATCCCTGATGTCACTTCCAGCATTCATCCACTTGGACCCGCCTCTTCTTGTTAGAATGGCCGAAAACCAGATGCTCCGTAATCTTGGGGCAGTTCTGTTTTAAACTTGTGTATATAAAGTAAACTAGGTAGTAATTGTGTATTTAAAAAAAAAAATTGCTACAACCAATGGGTTGGCTGACTTGGCACCCCAAATTTTTATTGTTGCCCTCTCTTTCTATTACAAAATATATATAATATAAACATATACAGTACCTATTTATCTATCTATTTATTTTTTCATATACTGTGTGTACAGTATAGCAATATTTTAGTAATGTCTCACCAAACCATCAAAAATGAACATTAGGCTTTTGGTTTTAAGTATAAAATGTGTGGTGATATATCAAGCAAACAAGAAGGATTTACATACCACACCACTAACTCAAGATTTCTCAGTTTACCAATTTTCAGCACACAGCAAAATCTGGACATAATTGTAGAGTTTTTACCTTATGTTAATAGTAATTACATGAGCTATTAGCTGTAGTTGATGGTCTGCCACAAATGGAATATCAGTCATGTTCAATCATTACTAAATCAATGAAATACTGCAGTAGTTGAGAACAGCTAATGTGATAAATGAGTCCCAAAGATGGTATATATTGGACCACCTTGTTAATCAATGATAAATCTAAACTTGGAGGTAGGGATTTCTGGAGTTGTAGGTAAGAGCTGATAAGTGGGATTTTTGATGCAGCACTGTAAGGATTCTGCTGAGCATAAGCTTTGAAGCTATTGATACTGAAAACATTTAAATCTAATTTCAATTTTAAGTATCTGTTAAACATGAGAAAAAATAACACAAGCTTCTTATATAATGCCCTATTTAATATACAGTATTAAATAAATCTACCTGGTGCTTAAAAGGCCTTCCAGTTTGCTTAGTATTGTTCAAGGTTAAGTCTCTGTTTTGTTGTTGTGATGAAGCTATCATAAAAAAATAAATACAATTTTAAAATCAGTCTGGTCATTTCCTTTTTATAATCAATTCGTTTAACTCATGGTTATCACATTCTGCAATGAACAAGCAAAAAACAGGAACCAGCCTTAGATTCCAGTCAAACATCTCACTCAGAAAAATGCAATAATTTGCTTATGGAGTTCAAAGCCTGGTTTGTAAAGTCACTGTGAATCTTTGCTTCAACGTTAATGGGTAAATAACATCCAAAACTTTATACAAGTATGTGCTTTAGCAAGAAACACTTATTTTACACCTATGCAGATGGTGATTTTAAGAATGGGTGCCTTCAAGTGTTTTAAATAATATGTGATATAAATATAAATGAAATTTTATCTGCCAAAGTAGTCAGAAACAATGCAAATGAAAGAAAACATTGAAAACAGTTTAAGCATTGTAATCCTAAATTCCCTACACTAAGGTAACAACATGAACCTTTTTTCTGCAATTAATATTTTCCCAAATTGAAAAGTGAGGTAAACGGTTATGCCACTGTTTTTTCTACAGTGTCGTTTATTTTAAGTAATGCAATATACTGTATATGTATTTCCAGACATACTGTATATTCTCAGAAAAGAACATTCTGTAAACTAACAGTTAAACAGCTGCAGCAAAGAGTAAAGTTCCAGTTGTTAGAAAGAAAACTGCAAATACCCCATTAGATTTCTCTGTGCATACTATAGGAATAAAATGACAGGAACCAGTCAGGTGCTTTTGAAAGAACAGAGGAAAGAGTCTACAGCCTTAAAACTTCAGAAGGATGGCTTCAGGCAAAACAAAAAAAGAAAATTTCACTGTTTCCCTCAAGCACAGCTTTATTAAATAATTAAATATGCACAGTTCTTAATTGTGTTTAAAATGTGAATTAGCTTAGGTCAGTGAAAACATATTCAGCACAGTATAATAATTTATTAAATAGCAAACTGATTTTGTAAAACAGAAATCTTACAGTTCAGAATGCTATGATAAATTATGCTAAAATTTCCAATTGTTCTACTTTTATTTATGCTTAAGTTATATGGAGCCACAATCAACTAAAGAGAAGGAAACTTTTAAGTTAGGTTACCTTCATTCCTAGGTCATGCCTTCCACTTCAATTTTTGTCAGAAATAGAGAAATCCATAGCTGTTTGGTGCTTCATATTTGATTTTGAGATACATATATATATATATATATATATATATATATATATATATATATATATCGTGGCATCCGGCTGGGACGCCCAGGAGGACCGGAGGAGGGCTTGTACCTCCTCCAGACCGCGAGGGGGCGACCGCCCTGGTTATGTTGGGGGCCACGCGTAAAGGGCTTGGAAGCCCAGCCCTGTAGGGACCCGTGGCCACCGCCAGGCGGTGCCCCAGTGCATGAACAACCCTGGAGCCCAGCACTTCCGCCACACCAGGAAGACAGAAGACAGGGAACACCCGGAGGGCTTCCGGGTGCGCAGCCGACACTTCTGCCACACTGGGGCGTGTCTGCGGAGGAATGCCGGGAAGCAGCTGGAGCCCATCCGGGTTCCTATATAAGGGGTCGCCTCCCTTCATTCAGGAGCGGAAGTCGGGTGGAAGAGAGACGGAGCTGGAGAGAGGACTGGAGGCGGCCAGAGAGGCATTTTGACTGTGTGGCCTGGACTTTGGGGGAACGGTGCAAGAGGCACTGGGACGTGCACTGAACTTTGTAAATATAATTATACTTGTAAATAAACGTGTGTTGGGTGAGATTACAATGTCCGTCTGACTGTGTCCGGGCCAGCGTTCACAATATATATATATTGTGAACTTGGACCCGGACACAGACAGACGGACATCTTTGTTTCACC
>JANRMT010062837.1:42860904-42871127 GCA_026402145.1 Polypterus bichir lapradei | reverse complement strand
TATATATATATATATATATATATATATATATATATATACTCGTGTATATATATATATATATAGTGATAGATGGCCAGGAAGGACAGACCAGGAGAGCGGCACTATTCTTCCATGGGCGCCTGGACAGTCCTTGAACCCTGGATGACAGTGCTTCTGGTACACCAGAAAATGCTGACGGACCAGGGATGGTGTACACCCGAAGTGCTTCCGAGTGCAAGGGCAGCACTTCCGCCACACTGTGGAGTACTGCCGGAAGATCATCATTGTGCACCTGGAGCACATCCGGGGCAAGATAAAAGGGGCCACCTCACTCCATTCGGGGAGCCGGAGTTGGGTGGAGGAGGATGGAGCTTGCAAGAGAGGAGTGAAGGCGGCCGAAAGGAACCAGGACTGAGCTAATTATTGTAAATATTGTAAATAGGGAAAATAAAGTGTGTGTGTGTTTTGGACATTCTGGTGTCATGTCTGTCTGTGGCAAGGCTATCTAAAACAAGGCATCCCAAATGGGACATTCCAACCCATCTTTGAAATAATTGGTAAAGTAGCCCGGCACAGCAGCGCAAGATGCATTTGGTTTCGGTGCAGTGCGAGGTGCGCGCTCTCCCGCGACACACACATGTTTTGCGCAGACAGCTCAGTCTCTGGTAATCGCACTAAGCCCCTGAAGACACCGCACCTCCCGGATGGGCAAAAAGATGGCCAGACGCAGCCTAACGACAGCAGGTGGCCCGAAGAAGCCTGTCGCCAACGAAAGGACCGGCAACCCTAAAGAAGTGGCCAGGCCATGGAAGCTACCTCCAGAAGAGTGGTTTCCAGAGGTAGGTACCAGACCCAGGTGGGGATCTTCCTGGGGCGTATATTACATTTTTCCCTGGTGCCTGCCTCATAGGTGGAAACCATCCGAAGGTGTTTGGCTGGCTGGAGGACATCACTCCGGAGCCGACGGTGGGGCAAAGTCTGAGGAGGATGGGAGCCTGCTGTTGCGGAGAAGATCCCAGCTTGTAAAGGAGCGGCTGAAGTCCCAACCCATGAGGAGTGGCCTGAGAGAGCAGGCTGCGGCGAAGGGCCTGGGGGTTCCTCCTCACGCAGGTAAGGAGGTGGAGGGTGTGTGCTGGCCCCCTGCTCGTAGCATAATGCAAGCAGGGCGGTGAACCTTCCCCCCTCGTTGTAAGAGGATCCAACTGAGTCTGCGCGGGAGGTGCAGCATCTGTGTGCCTCACGGCCAGCAGGTGAGAGCAAGCAGAACGCGAGTCTCCTGTCGGCTGATTTAACATCTGTGCTTGTGGCCGTACAAGAGCTGGAGGAGGTCCTTCAGCCCGTCCCGTCGTTTTCTTAGGTAATCCGCGGCCTCTGAGATACCATCCAGAAGCTGAAGGGGAAGGCGATCACGCCTCTGAAAACTCTAGAGGAGTGGGCGGAGCGGTGCAGTGCTGGATTCTCCAGCCGGAGAGACACGGCGGTACAGGTAAGTGGGACCTGTACCGTAAATGAAAGAGGAGGGCTGAGCGAATGGGTGCCAGTATCAGTAAGTTCCGATCACCAAGTAGCCAAGCCTCATATAGTGGACATGTGGCGAGTGGCCAATCGTGGCGTAGGGGCGAACCCGTGGGTGGTATGTGGGAGGAGCCAGCTAGCGAGTGCCAGTTGCCAACAAACACTATTCCAAAAGCCGGCGGCAACCTCGCGGAGGTCCACGGGGCGCAGACAGTGCAGGGTCTCTTTTTATCCCATAAGGAGACCCAGACCGTCATTGCGTCCCAGAGTGAAAGGAGAAGGATCTGGAGACAGAGGACCGGACCTCCTGAAAAGGGGTAGGCTGGGCCCGTGTGCCCACCTGCAGTCAAGAGCTGCCCTCTGTGGGTGCAGAGGGAAGCCCCAAGCCTGGCTGGGGACAAGGCAAGGCACAGAGACCCGTCCGGTCACAGGTTATGTATATATTATCCTTCTATATAAAAGCGGTCGGGATTGTCCTTCCGTCCTGTGAGTGCTACGCAGGCGCGGAGTTTCACACACGCCCCGTCCATTTTGCAATGCACGATGGGATTTGTAGTTTCATTTTTCCAGGTAAAAGATAATTTTCTACTCCAGACTGTGCGAGTAGCACGGAGTTTCACACACGCCCCGTCCATTTTGCAATGCACGATGGGATTTGTAGTTTCGTTTTTCCAGGTAAAAGATGATTTTCTACTCCAGACTGTGCGATATCTTCTTCTTCTTTCTTACTATATAAAAGCAGTCGGGATTGTCCTTCCATCCTGTGAGTGGAAAACGTAGCGGTATTCCGCTTATCACAGACTTACTACTTGCAGCTTGCGGTACAAAGCGACATGATGTGAGCAGAGTTCTGGTGCTACCATCGTTCCCTTGCTTTTGTGCGCGATGCGCTGGAAAAATAGACAAAATTATGTCTCTGGAAATAATTAATGTTGATGGAGTACAAATGCCTCACCGCGTAGTAAATATTAGGGGGGTTCAAAAGGGCGACCTCAATATAGAAAAAAAGTTTCAATTTCATCACAAAAATAACAGAAACTACGAGTATTAAAGTAATACCATTCAAATGCAATATAACCAAATTAATGAGTTTGTATAAAATATCAAATTGATCTACATATTGAGTTGCCTTAAGAAGTGGTCAACTTAAAAGTCGGTCGCCTTAAAAGGCGAGTCAGCCTAGTATATATAATATTAGACATGTTACTTGTCAAAAACAGGTAATAGAATAAATAAAAAATATTTGACATCTCTTGCCCTACGTGTAACTTCAGTGCCCTTCCTCTGTATACTTATGTGTCTGAACCTCTCTTGACTGGTGCTACTCCTCTCAAGAGCATTCCTATAAAGCCTACTTGTTAGTCACTTAAGTCATTTCAAGGTGTTTTGCTCACCTCCTGTTTGCTTTTATACTTCCCGTCTTTGAAGGCTACTCTCAGTGTGTCTCCTTCACTTTTAGGCCGGGGATCTACTTAACACTACAGACACTGCTACTATGCAAGCAGTGCATTGACTATACTTGTGCTCATACTTTATGTAAATCTGGAGTATTCCACCAGGTGCCAGTGTGGGAAATCATCACCGTGATAAAACAACGTCCGGTTTCGCTATGTTGTGAATTGATGGAAGAAAGATGTTAAAGATAAAAATTCTTTTCATTCTGATGCAGTTGTGGAGGTACAAAAAAAATGGTATGTGAGACCTTTAAATGTATTGTGTCATTACGATGGGAATATGCAACACTTGTATTGCCTATGCAAGAAATGGATGAAGAAAAGCAACATGAATACTTTCACATGTCAGTATTTAGGCCTGATGATTTGATTAACCGCATTGACCCATTCATCAAACATTAAACACATAGATTGATCCTATCGGATCTGAAATGTGGCTTATTGCCATATGTTGATAGTAAACAACAATGCTGACATCATGTACCAAAACTTGAACTGACACGCCACCCAAATTTTTGCTGGTACTGCAACTCGCTCACGCGTTTCATTAATTTTTGATGACGTCCTCAGAATACATGTCAAAAGAAACCTGGGAACACATGGTAGCCATGATGTGTGCACATAAGCATTCTGAGCGTGAAGTATAGCCCAGCCCTTACTCCTCCTCATATGTCGCACACTCATTCTTTCTCTTTTGATCACATCACCAAAGCCAAACTGACCAATCAGACTTTACTGGAGGAAACAAATACACACACAAACCTTAGTGCTGGTGGCTGGTGTGAGTTTGGAATGTGGGATTCCACCCAATGGGACGACACGCGGAAGAGCGTCCCAAAGCAATCGCAGTCTCCCAGCGCTGTAGCAGTTCGCCGTATAAGCGCATCCAAAAAGATCACAGACATGCTATAAGCGCCTGTCGTCAATGGGTCATACAAGGAACATTATAAAGATCCCGCTACAATAAATAACAGCGCTGTTGCTGTTTCAAGCTGAATAAAGCTGGTGTTAAAGTACTGAGACTCAGCTTCGTGTTTTGGGGAGCAAGATGGGGACTCGCACTTCACAGCGCACACACACACAGTCACAATGCTGTAGTAAACAGTATACGCTCGTACGGATGTGGACTATATGAGTGAGGCACACAGACTCAGACGGAGAATAGGAGACGATTGCCAGAGAGAGAGAGAGAGAGAGATAGAGACACGCTGGGCGAGCGAGATAAGGAGAGAGAGAGAGAGAGACGCGCTGGGCGAGCGAGCGAGATAAGGAGAGAGAGAGAGAGAGACGTGCTGGAGAAGCGAGCGAGATAAGGAGAGAGAGAGAACCACCATCAGCTCGTTGTGATCACATGACGCTCAGCAGACAAAGTGTATCCATACTACTCGTATTGCAAGTTTATCAAGTCAAAATTTATTAAAATTTTTTGCTCGTCTTGCAAAACACTCGTAAACCAAGTTACTCATAAACCGAGGTTCCACTGTATATATACATAAGTATATGTGTAGCTAGTAATCCACAAAGGGAGAAAATTAATCATTTATCTTAAAATTGTTCTTTATTCCTAAGCTTTCGACAACCTACCAGGCGTCATCATCAGAGTAAAATGATTAGAGATACAGGAATCAAAGGCAATATATAGCGTATGAAGAGGTGGGGGAGAAAGGAGGGGGTGGATGAATAACGTGGGGTGTTGATCATAAAGTCTTTTTTTTTATTTATCCTTCTTCTTAAGCCTGCATATGCTGGGTTCATGCCCGAATGTCTGTTAATGGCATTTTCATTTGACAGCTACGATTCAGCTAGCTCTCTGGCACTTTTAGTATTAGCCCAGAATTTTACTTTCACTGTATCCCAGTTAAACATGTGTCTGGTTTAACTTCTATGTGCGTATGTCAGAGATTGTGAGTCCTTCCTTCTGACAGCATTGCTATGTTCTTGTATGCATGTTGCGAGTGTTTTAGATGTTTGTCCCATGTATACAGCTGGGCAGACACTGAATGGTATATTGCATACTGTGTTCCCTGTCTCTGATGCATATTTCTTGATTTTGGCGTTAAAAAGAAGTGAATTATTTATTTCTGGAAGACTTCTTTGTGCTCACACATGTTTTACATAAAAACATTTTCTGGAAAAATAATTCAAATGGAACCACAAAACTCTTGACCATTCACTGATTTCTAGCTTTCCTGATGTACAGAGTATGTGCTATATAATATCATCCTTGCTGGTAGACTGAACTGAGAGTTGAGTGCTACAGGTTGGTTGTCTGCAAAAATGGTTAAGATACAAAGTGGACCTAAAACTTTATTTTTTGTTACCATTAAGGGGCCAGGTAGTATTCCATACACCAAAAGTTTTGGTTTTTTTGTCAACTTTCCAAGAGTAAGGGCACATTGAACTTGAAGTGTGTTTGTGTACATCTTGGTAGTGCATGTGGTTAAATATGTTTAATTCTGTAAACTAAATGTTTACACAAGTCTTTTAATGATATAACTATTTTGGTACCTTTGGATGTTATTTAATGACAGAGGGGTATTGTTTGAATGTGCCTTTTATCTGATTAATCATTGGTGGGGTTGAAATGTTTACTAGCTACCATATGTACGGTAAATGAACCTAAGTGATAACAGGAGCTGCTGTCTTAAGACTAATCAGACTTGGCATGGAAAGCCTTGCTGCTCACACAGAGAGGCTCCACCAGTTGGTGTAAATAAAGAACCGTTTTTGGATTTCATTTATAACGATGACTCGAGACTTTTTTTTTGAATAACGATTTTCTGCAACAAATGGCAGTAGCAGGTGTAGCTCAGCTCAGTAGTAGAACAGTAAGTAAATAATTAGCAGGCTTTTTTGTTTGAATGGAGATTAAAAATGAGTGGGTTTTCCAGTAATGAAGGAAATAATGGAATTTTAGTTAACTCGGGTACATATTGCACAAGATAACAGCATTGGCGCTTGACAAAAGGCAATTGTAGAGTACTTTTAAAAAGGAAGGCATTTAAGCAGTTACAACATCTATAGTTGTATTGGGTTAGAAAGACATGAAGTAGTGAAGAGACCATTTCTTAGTGAAACAGACATGTTTAAGGGATAGTCTAATACACATTCAGTGGGCAGCTTAAAGTGTGTCAGTAGCAGTGGAAGAAAACATATAGTATTAAGAGCATCTGTAATACTAAATACGGGGGCATAGAGATGGTCAGGAGGTATTAAATAGGTGTTGTAGTTTGTTAAAATATTAATTTATATTTAATTTTAACTGCCGGTGCCTCCCGTTCCACTTCCACAAAAATTGCAGTATCAGCCTATCATTCCCTCAATGTAATTTTCAAATTGCCTTTATTTTTGATTTATTCTATTAGATGATTCTTACAATCCATTAAGTGCTGCAAGGATAGACAGTGACTCAACAAGATTAAGTTGTGGAAAAGGTTTGAACCTCTCATGAGGTTAGTGTAAGGAGTACAGAGACACTTAATTTGGAGAGCTACAACACATTACTTGCACCAACTTACCCCTACACTTTTTTAGTCTGACCCAAAGTGCTCCGCCCTCTCTATTTTTCCCAGGCTCACTTCCTCAACCAAGTACAGCCGTAAATCTAAATGATAAAAGGTTGTATCAACACAAAAGTCAGAACAATAAGTAAGTAATAACATAACTAATACAAATAGAGTGCTCTCTAACTATAACCAAAATGACAGCTTAAATGACACCCTACAATACAAAGAAATTTATCAGATTTTTGTTTCAGAGATTATTTTATGGCCAACAACTTTCATGATTCTGTTCCATTACTTAGAATGAGTGTTAAAATGCACAGCTCTGCCTGAATGATGCTTTCCCTGGATTTAAATAAAATATGCATTCAGTCAATAGTTGAAGATTTCTGAAAATAAATTGTGTGTCTTATAAACCAGAAGGAATATATCTGCCTCTTCTTTTGAAGGTGAATCAAGCTTACCTACACTTACTGTGAAAGAACACACTATGAATTTTAAAATGTTCATGGTCCAGGTACATACTAAAATAAAACTAAGAAGACTGAAGTATTAACTGTCTATTGTTTTAACTTATTCTGTTTTCTTTCTCTCAAATTCTAGAATTAATGAACAGTCTTTTTTATATACACTGGCAGCGTTAACTTTATTGCATATGACATGCATATATTGACAGTTTTCATTGATATTCTCAGCAGGATGATGGAATGCATATCGAGTATTAATTTGTATGGGATGTAAAAGTTGGATGGTGCATCTATACTAATAAAAGGCAAAGCCCTCACTGACTGACTGACTGACTGACTTACTCACTCACTCACTGACTGACTGACTGACTCACTCATCACTAATTCTCCAACTTCCCGTGTAGGTAGAAGACTGAAATTTGGCAGGCTCATTCTTTACAGCTTACTTACAAAAGTTGGGCAGGTTTCATTTCGAAATTCTACGCGTAATGGTCATAACTGGAACCTATTTTTATCCATATACTGTAATAGACTGCAGCTCGATGGCCGTGGGAGGCGGAGTTGCGTGTCGCATCATCACGCCTCCCACATAATCACGTCAACTGACTGTGAACGCAGTACGTAGAAAACAAGGAAGAGCTTCGAAGAGCGCTGAAGAAAAAACGCATACAAGCATATTCATAAGTGCAGCTACTGCGGAAACAAAGCACGGTGTAAACCGTAAGTTTAAATTATGTTTATAGACACGCTCCCGTTGCCATTTGTCATGCCTTCAACGAATGCTTTATTTGCGAGATACAAGTTTAATCAGAAGACACGAGGTATAAACGAGACTTTGGATCACTTTGTAACGGAGTTAAAATTGCTGTAGCGAGAAACTTTTAAGTGTCGGGTCTTAGCTAACATTAAATAAAGCCGTGGACATCGCAACATCACACAAGAGAGCAGCTCACGTGAACTGACTGAACGCAGTATGAGTGATCACTTCCATGAATCAAACCTATTCAAAAGACGCATTACACAATTGACAAGGTAGGAAAAGAATATGCTCCGAGCTGAGCTCCACAGCTAACACGGTCTTGCGGAAGCAACTTCGTCACTCTGCCACCAAATACTCACAGAAAAATCCACAAGTTAATACACACGCTGTCTCTAGAGTTTCTCCACACTCAATGTACAGTATTCCTCGCATCCCCGTTATACCCTCTGAGCTCCCATTTCAATTCAAATGCCTCCAATTTCCAGTAAGGCTCTGCTTCGCGATGACAAGTAATAAGTCTCAGGGACAGACCCTACATAAGGTTGCCATTGATTTGAGGCAAGATTGCTTTTCTCCTGCACAACTATACGTTGCATTCTCAAGAATAAGTTCACACAGCTTCGTCATATTACAACCGGAGTGCTGAACTGACAACGTGCTATACAAAGAGAACTATAACAATCGTAATAAACGAACAATAAAACAGCAAAGAACCCGTGGATTAAATAAAAAGGCAGCTTCCTTGGCGAAGCAAGGAAAAAGGATGGCCTTATATGTCGTTCGTTTATAAAACAGCAGAGAAGCTGTGTGAAGGCTGCTTCACAAAAAAACACAAGAGCGCCTTATATGAGCAGGCAGTCAACTAAAGAAGGGAATCAATAAATATCTATAATCGTAATAAACGAACAAAAAATTCAAGGGAGGCCGCAGATTAAATAAAGGAAATGGGTACCTGAACAGTAAAGTAAGTCTCAAATAGCTACACAATAACTATAACAATCGTAATAAACGAACAATAAAACAGTACAGAACCGCGAAGCAAGGAGAAAAGACGGCCTTATATGGCATTCGTTTATAAAACAGCGGAGAAGCTGTGTAAAGGCAGCTTCACAGAAAAACAGCAGAGCGCCACACTGTGAATGTATTCCTCGCATCACCGTTATACCCTCTGATCTCCCATTTCAATTCAAATGCCTCCAATTTCCAGTAAGGCTCTGCTTCGCGATGACAATTAATAAGTCTCAGGGACAGACCCTACAAAAGGTTGCCATTGATTTGAGGCAAGATTGCTTTTCTCCTGGACAACTATACGTTGCATGCTCAAGAGTAAGCTCGCACAGCTTGGTCATATTACAACCGGAGTGCTGAGCTGACAACGTGGTATACAAAGAGATCCTTAACAGATAGTTATTGGTATAATTTCCCTCAGTTTAAAAAGGTTTTCTTTTCTTCTTAATAAAAATTTAAAAGCAGTATTTCGTCGCTGCGAGGCGTGGGGACTTTGCTATATACAGTATATATACTTTATATATATATATGTATGTATGTATGTATGTATGTATGTATATATGTGTATATATATATATATATATGTAGATATGTATATATAAATATGTGTATATACAGTACAGACCAAAAGTTTGGACACACCTCCTCCTTCAATGTGTTTTCTTTATTTTCATGACCATTTACAGCACTCCATCACTCTCCTTCTTGGTCAAATAGCCCTTACACAGCCTGGAGGTGTGTTTGGGGTCATTGTCCTGTTGAAAAATAAATGATCGTCCAACTAACCTGACTTCTGCACAACACAACTGCTGGTCCCAACCACATTGATAAAGCAAGAAATTCCACTAAATAACCCTGATAAGGCACACCTGTGAAGTGAAAACCATTTCAGGTGACTACCTGTTGAAGCTCATCGAGAGAATGCCAAGAGTGTGCAAAGCAGTAATCAGAGCAAAGGGTGGCTATTTTGAAGAAACTAGAATATAAAACATGTTTTCAGCTATTTCACCTTTTTTTGTTAAGTACATAACTCCACATGTGTTCATTCATAGTTTTGATGCCTTCAGTCATGAAAATAAAGAAAACACATTGAATGAGGAGGTGTGTCCAAACTTTTGGCCTGTACTGTATATGTAGATATGTATATATGTAGATCTGTATATATATGTATATATATGTGTCTGTGTGTATATATATATATATATGTGTGTGTGTGTATGTATGTATGTATGTGTATATATATATGTATGTGTCTGTGTGTATATATATGTATATTTATGTGTATGTATGTATGTGTGTATATGTATGTATATATATATATGTTGATATGTGTATATATATTTATATATATGTAGATGTGTATATGTATATATGTAAATATGTGTATATGTAGATATGTATATATATGTATATATGTATATATATATATGTTTATATGTGTGTGTGTGTATATACATATATATATATATATATATATATATATATATATATATATATATATATATATTTATGACAGCAACACTCATAACAGTGACAA
>JANRMT010062837.1:42842219-42860804 GCA_026402145.1 Polypterus bichir lapradei | reverse complement strand
ACTCATAACAGTGACAAAACAATTACATTGACAATCATGTTATGTTATTTTTAAAATGTTTCCTTTTCTTTTTCATAACTTCTTTAACACACTACTTCTCCGCTGCGAAGCGTGGGTATTTTGCTAGTTTCCAATAAAGGCATTGCACATGCATAATTGTAATTTTAAGTGTAGAATAAATACTGTAGCGTCTTTTTCTGGAAGTAAAAGAAAATTATACTGTTAATTTTGTTAAAATTAAAAAATTGCACTGTAGTTGGGTGGAGGTTGATTTGTTTCAAACCTAGTTTTGTAAAACTTGACTTGCTTGTATGGAATGTTATTTTGTTTTAATAAATTCAATAATAAGTTTAAAAAAATATCGGTTATTCCATTACAAGTTTGTCAAATAAGAGAAAGAAATTTGCCAGTGCTTTTCTTGATAATATAAGAGTTTAAAGAGAGTCTGAAGAATTTCTCAAATTGCTGAAATTTATTGTATATATATATATATATATATATGGATTGTATATTTATTGTGTAAATATATTAAATTTATATATACAGTGATCCCTCGCTATGTCGTGCTTCGACTTTCACGGCTTCACTCCATCACGGATTTTATATGTAAGCATATCTAAATATATATCACGGATTTTTTACTGGTTCGTGGATTTCTGTGGACAATGGGTCTTTTAATTTATGGTACATGCTTCCTCAGTTGGTTTGCCCAGGTGATTTCATACAAGGGACGCTATTAGAGGATGGCTGAGAAGCTACCCAATCAGAGCAGGTATTATGTATTAAATTAAACTCCTCAATGATATACAATATGCTTCCCGCATGGTGCTACGCATACTTAAAAGCCTGAACGGCACCTATTGATTTTTGATTGTTTGCTTTTCTCTCTCTGTCTCTCTGACATTCTCTGCTCCTGACGGAGGGGCTGTTCGCACAGTGGCCTAGAATATACGGATGCTCCTCTAAATAATGCTGAAAGACTACCTTCACATTGCGGCTGCTTTGTCAGGCGCTGCTTTGCATACTTAAAAGCACCTATTGATTTTTGATTGTTTGCGTTTCTCTCTCTGTCTCTCTATCTCTCTGACATTCTCTGCTTCTGACGCGCACTCCTTTGAAGAGGAAGATATGTTTGCATTCTTTTAATTGTGAGACGGAACTGTCATCTCTGTCTTGTCATGGAGCACAGTTTAAACTTTTGAAAAAGAGACAAATGTTTGTTTGCAGTGTTTTAAAGTCCCTGTCTCTACAACCTCCTGTGTTTCTGTGCAAATCTGTGACACAAGCATGACAATATAAAAATAACAATATAAACGTATGGTTTTTACTTCGCGGATTTTCACCTTTGGCGGGGGTTTCTGGAACGCAACCCCCGCGATCGAGGAGGGATCACTGTATATATATATAGATATAGTCACACATGTGTACTTGGGGAACAGCTTAAGGGTTTGAGTGATTGTAATATTCCACCATGATATGCTGTCTAATAACGATCTCTCTTCCCTTCCTTTGCAGAAAGAAAGTTTGATATGTTTCCATTCATAACATCACTTCCAGGTGTCACACACGTGCACTTAGGAGGCAATCAACAGGTCCTGAGGTGAGTGAATGGTTACAAGATGGGGGGTTGTATGACGGTGCTAATGCCTCTCTCTCTAATTTTATAGAACTAAAGAAGAGAAATAAGTATCACATACCAGCATCAGACACTTTCCCATTCACTACCTCACCTCCGGCTACCTTTGATGACATCACTTTCCGGCCCCACTATGATGACGCCACCTCCGGCTCCTGTGGATGACGTCACTTCCGGGCCAGCCATGATGATGCCACTTCCGGCTCCTATGGATGACGTCACTTCCGGTCTTGCCACGATGACGTCACTTCTGGCTTCTGTGGATGACATCATTTCCTGCTACTACCATTTCCTGTAGCCATCTTTTCAAGATATAAAAGTCGACAGAAACTCCATCTCATTTGTCGAATGTCTGATATCTTTTGATAATCATCTTGACCATCTTTTCGTGCACAACAATATAAGGAGCCAATCCCCAAACCTTTATAATCGTAATTTGTAATTTATTTCATCACACAGGGTATGACCACCTGGACTCGCCTCTTCCTCCCAGAATCCATCTAAACCAGACGAAACACCATCTTGAGCATTCTACCTGATTGTAAAGTCAGAATAATTTGTTAGAGTTTTTACCACATTTTATTTTCATTTTTTCGATTGTTTAATTATACAGGGTTAGCCGCAAGGCTAAAACCCAAGATGTTAGCGCAGTCCTTCAGGCCATGACTGGTGGGAGAACAGAGGACCCAGCTTGCCATGGCAGAGGTACACGTACGACCTCTAAATGGGTCTGTCCCAGGTTTTGTTGTTTCTCCAACCCCCTGTTGACAATATTGAGGCATATTTCCTGGTGTTTGAAAGAACTACCACTTGTCATCTCTGGGAATGCACAGAGTGGACACAAATACTGGCACTGTCTCTGAGGAGACTGTCAAAGTGGATTTATTATAACCTTGATGAGCAGGCAGCTGGTGACTATGACAAACTGAAGGCCAAGGGTCTCTCATGATAAAGGATTACTCTGGACCATCAGCCTAGGGCTTGTCACAAATGTTTATTCAATCCAGAGTAGCCATCCTATTCTGAAGCTTATGAGCTGTGGGGCAGAGTAGGGTGTTAGATGAAACCAGAGGTCAGTTCTGCTAAAAAAGATCACAGAGATGGTCATTTGTGACCTCCTAGTGCATGCCGAGTGCATATCTGAATATCTTGCCTGACAGGTACAAAGACAGGAGTAAGAATCTCTTGATTCACTTGTGACAGCCCACATGCACCACTAGCTGCCTTACAGGGGTCAGAAGAGCTTGCTGATCGCCATAAGTCTCATCAGTGGTGTGTTGACACTCCCAAGCCTGCCCACCATGGTATGGAACCTACAGTGCACCTGAAGGAGAAGCACACAGCTTCACTCCGCAGCTACAAGTGCGGGAAGGTTGAAAATACCATCCCCAACTGTCTCCACTTCGACAAGCCTATGGACTGTAGTTGCGCATAAGCACAGAAGGTACTGTTTATTCACTAATCCTCTGTCTCTTCCATGGGATGAGGTGGTAGTGGTAAATGGGTACAAGGTCTCCGCACTTTTTGACTCTGGCAGTAACATTTGTGCTTTTGCTACAGTGAGAATCAGGAATGACCAGTCTATCCTGTATTCACAGGGAAACTCACTGGTATAGGTCTGCCCGATGTATCATTACTTAAATGGGAATTACTTGGAGCATCAGGGTGCCTGTTATGCGCAGCCCATCCTATTCTGTAATATTCAGACCGAGCTTTTCAGAAATAAAAAGTGGAAAAACACATTCCAGCTCAGGTAAAGCAACAGGGCCTAGTTATTGAAGGGGAAAATACATCTCAAGCTGTACTCATACTGCATTTACAGCTGGTAGTTGGACAGGGTCACGTGGCTACTCAGTGGGATGTGAGTGAAGTACTGCCGTCACAGTCTGATGTTTCCATGGAGACGGAAGCTTCAAAATCACCAACATAACTCTGCCACTTTAGGTCACTGCTGACCCACTTTCAAATTTACATTTTCAAATGGGAGCAGTGGAATGACAATTCCTGAAAATTTGCCTTAAACGCAATAACTCTGATTGACAGACAACATACCCACTATCCTATGCCTAAGCGATCCTTCTTTGAGTTAACAAATTGTTTAATCTCCCAGGTAGCAGAGCGTAAGGGTGAAGTAGAGTTGTTGTTATTTGTTCCCAGGACTTACCGTCGTCACATCTATAAATTGGTACATGCTCACATTGGAGAGGATTAAGCTCAGATTTTACTATACATGAATTAACAAGGAGATCCGTCACTTTTGTGGTTCCTGTCTGGAGACTCAAATGAGACAGATTCCCCAGAAAAATTGTGCTCCTCTCACTTTCGTTCCACTCATTGACATTCCATTTGCACAGTTAGAGGTGGGTATAGTAGAATCCCTCAAACCCTCAGCTAAAGGCCATAAGTATATTTTGATTATAGTCAATTATGCTTCCCGATATCCTGAATCCATCCCATTTTGAGTGGTTAACTCCAAAACTATCGTACGGGAACGTCTTGAGGCAACCCTAAAGTAGTCCTAATGGAGCAAGGGACATGCTTCACATCAGAGACGTTCACTCAGTATACCATACTCAAACTGATGGCTTAGTAGAGTAGTTTAATCAAACACTCAAACAGATGCTGCATAAGGTGCTCTGTGAGGACAGCAGAAACGGGGATCAGTTATTTCCCCTTGTCTTGTTTGCTTATTGGGAGGTTCCACAAGCCTTTACGGCTCTTTGTTTGAACTGTTGTATGTTTGACAATTCTAAGGTATCTTGGCTATCTTAAAAGATGGTGGGGAAAAGGCGGCTGCCTTTTCCACTAACATTTTAGAAAATATTGCACAATTAGGCCATGGATATGACAAAGTCAGACCTATTCTAAAATAAAACATTGAGTGTGCTCAATCAGCCCAGGCTCGTCTTATGAGTGGGGCACCTCACTTTGTGAGTTCTGTCTTGGAGACTGGGTGATAGTTCTTATTCCCACTTCCCACTGTAAATCATTGGCCCATTGGTTAAACAACCATATAGACAACCTGCCAAGCGAGTTTGTCACGTCAATTTGTTGAAGCAATGGGAGGAAAATGATGATTATCCTTACTCAGCTCAACCTTGTTCCTTCTTCACTTGCAACATCCATAATTTCTGTTCGGTTGAGTCCCTGTCAACAACAAGAGCTTAAAGAAGCCATCTTGTCTATCCTGGAAGTGGTTAATGAATGACCTGGAAGAACCTCCCTTGTTGAATACAGCGTTGTTACAGAGCCTGGAGTGGTGGTCAGAGAATGTCCTGATTGCCTCCCGGAAGTGAAACAAACAGAAGTTGAACTTCAGATTAGAAGTATTCTGGATCTTGATGTTATAGAGGAGAGTTTTAGTCCCTTGTCCAGTCCCATCATATTGTTCTCTAAACCAGATGGAAGTTACAGCTTTTGCAGTGACTTCTGTTGATTGAATCAAGTCTCGTAATTCGATGCCTATCCAATGCTGCAAGTGGATGAACTTCTTGTGTGACTTGGAAGTGCACAGTATTTGACCACTCTTGACATGATAAAAGGGTATTGGCAAATTTCTTTAATGTCCTGTTTTCTCCTTTTCTCCGCAAAGGAGAAAACCACATTCAGTACCCAGAGTGGTTATTGGCAGCATAGGGTGTTCCCATTTGGTTGGAATGGGGCATCTGCAACTTTCCAGTGTCTGACTGACAGAGTGCTTCATCCCCACCAGACCTATAGTGCTGCCTATCTTGATGACATTGCCATATATTCTAGGACCTGGGAGGACCATATACAAGCAGTACTGCAAGCAGTACTTCTGACACTAATCATAGGACAGATTAAAGATTAACCCAAAGAAATGTAATTTTGATTTAACAGAGGCTAAGTATTTAGATTACTTGGTGTGCAGAGGAACTGTATGTCCCTGATGTATCAAAGATGAAGCCATTATGAATTGGCCCTGTCCAAGAACAAAGAGACAGATCCAGGCCTTCTTAGGTTTAGAGGGGTACTATTGCTGGTTTGTTCCCTGTTTCTCTGAAAAGGCAATGCCTCTAACCGATTTAACAAAGAAGCAGGCCCCCAATACGGTGACATGGGATAAGAAAACAGAGGCTACATTTTGTGACTTGAAATAATACGCTATTACTTTCTAGGTCACAAATTTACTCTAGTGACAGACCATGCAACTCTACAGTTGATAGCGTCCACTCCAACCCCCACCTAGCCCAGAAAAAAAGAAGGGGTTAGAGACCACCTAAGTCAATTAGAGAGCAGGATCCAGTGTATTTATTTACAACCTAAACATTTTTTCCTGAATTGCACCTTGTACATATATTCCATTTAGTTTTTCAAAGATTTACACATTGTTGGAATAGATGAACATGTTTTGTTATGATGTGAGTCAATGAACATTATAATTCAAAAACAATACATTCAATCCAAATACTGTAAAAGTTGGCAGTTATTAGCACTGTAAAACTTTAGGAAGCCTGTTGGTTTTGAATAACATTTTCTCTGTAGATTTTACTACAGAGTTCATTATTATGCATGTTTTGTACTGTAATATTTTACTGCTAAAATCATAGGATGTTTGTAGGGAAAGCCACATTCATGACTTTTTTTAAATTTAGATACATAATGATACATACATTTTGCAATATATGCAATAAGGCACTTCAGGGTTTTAAAAATAAGCTAAAATGTCTGAACTTGTATATATAAACTAAAAGAAGCAGATGACGGATGAAATGGGTTGAACACAAAGGATTATCTAATAAATAAGTTGTGGTCAAATGTGCAATATTACAGAGAACAGATCCAGGGATTAATCTCTAATTTACTGTAAACATTGTTCAAATTAACATGTAATTAACATATTACTTAAATTTATAGATGGCTTATAAATAAATGGATCATTAGATACTCTGGAATCAGTAAAATTACTACAAATATGCAAAATTCAAATGAGTAGGCAATGAAGGTAGGACAGATGTGAAGACATTTGACATGAATACACATTCTTCAGAAAAAGTAGTAAATGCACAGAATAACTGGGGTGGTAGTAGTAGTGCTGGGGCTGATGAACATTGGGGACAATAGCCACAGAATGTGGCTTTATGAGAAAGACCAGCGAGTCACATTGAAGTCATCATTTTCAATAACCAAGCAATACTCAAATGTCAATGTCAATTTATTTATATAGCACATTTAAAACAACATAGTAATGCTGCAGCCAAAGTGCTTTACAATAATAGAATAAAAGAAAAATAAAAAAAACAAAAACAACAAACAATAAAACATAAATAGTAATAAAATATATGAACATAAAATAAGATACATAATAAATAGAAATAATGTTATATGATCACAAAGAGGAAAACCATCAGTATTACTGAAGGTCACTGAATGCAAGTGAAAAGAAGTGAGTTTTTAATCTTGTTTTGAACTATTCAATTGTGGACGACTCCTTTATATGATGAGGTAAAGAGTTCCACAGGCGAGGGGCAGCAGCTGCAAAGGACCTGTCCCCCTTGGTTTTACATTTGGTACGAGGGACAACAAGAGACAACTGACCAAAAGATCTAAGCACTCTGGATGGCTGGTGTAAAACACACAATTCAAATAAATAGGCTGGAGCAAGCCCATGTAAAGATTTAAAAACTAGCAACAAGATTTTAAAATCAATTTGAAAACTGACAGGCAGCCAGTGTAAAGAAGCTAAAATAGGAGAAACAGAGTCATACTTCCTTGCCCCAACCAGAAAGCGAGCGGCAGCATTTTGGACCAACTGTAACCTGTGTATCAGAGATTTGTTAATCCCAGAATACAGCAAATTGCAATAATCGAGGCGAGAAAAAATAAAAGCATGAGTAGCTTTCTCAAGATCTTTAGAAGATAAAAAAGGCTTTATCTTACCTAATAGACGAAGTTGGAAAAAGCAACTCTTGACTACAGAATTTACTTGCTTCTCAAAAGAGAGGTTACTATCAAAGGTAACACCAAGATTGCGGACTTGAGGTTTGGAAAAGGCAGAGAAAGAGCCGAGAAGTCCAACACCAATTTGGGCTTTAGCTGGTGGACCCACTATAAGCACCTCCGTTTTATTTTGATTTAGATCAAGAAAATTATTGGCCATCCAGGATCTTAGTTCAGACAGACAGTTCTGGAGTTGATTTGTTGCAGAGTTGCAGACGGGAATATAAACCTGAGTATCATCAGCATAGCAGTGAAAAGAAATGTTAAATTTCCTAAAAATCGCTCCAATAGGGTGAAGGTATATAGAGAATAAAATAGGACCCAAAATGGATCCCTGAGGAACACCACATTTAAGAGGAGCAGTAGATGAAAAAGAGGAATTTAAAGTCACTGAAAAGTGTTTACCAGTTAGATATGACCTGAACCAGTTAAGAGCAGCCCCTTTAATCCCAACAAGATGTTTGAGCCGCATCAGCAATATTTCATGGTCAATGGTGTCAAAGGCAGCGGACAGGTCAAGGAGGACAAGGACTGCCGCATCACCTGAGTCAGTAATAAGAGAGATGTCGTTGAACACTTTCAGGAGTGCCGTTTCAACACCATGATAATGCCTAAAACCAGATTGGTAGGTCTCAAATAAATTATTGGAGTTAAGGTGATCGACCAATTGATTATAAATAATTTTTTCTAGAATTTTAGCCAGAAATGGAAGCTGGGAAATTGGACGAAAGTTGGTTAAAACTCCAGGATCTAATCCTGGCTTTTTTAGATGGGGACGGACTGCAGCATGTTTAAAAAATGAGGGCACAACATCCGAACTAATAGAATCATTTATAATGGCTAGTAAAGATGGCCCTAACACATCAAAGGCTTCCACTAAGAGACGTGGTGGCACAATATCGAGGGGGCTGGAGGCTGGTTTAAGGGTGTCAATAGTTCTTTTTAGCTTTGAAAGTGAGACTTGATCAAAGGAATCTAGAACAATGTCATGATTAACAGTAGGAAGTTCATAGTCAGTTTGAACAATGCCACGGCGGATAGTATCAATTTTGCTGACAAAGAATGATAGAAACTGCTCACATGAAAGAACAGTGCTATTTAATCCCATCATAGAATGAGGGTGAATGGCTGCCTTAATTGAATTAAATAAAACCCTAGGATTGTTTGAATGGCGGGATACTAAATCGGAAAAGAAGTCATGTTTCAATTTCTTAACTTCAGCCTGGAAATTGAAAAGAGAAGTCCTGAAAATCTGTTTAGAGATAGTCAGTCCATCTTTTTTCCAACGCCGTTCAGCAGTTCGACAGGCGTAGTTTCATTTAGCCAGGGAGCAGGTCTTACCTTATTACTGCGTATCTTGGGCGGAGCAATTGCGTCTAAAACCGTTTCACAGGAGGAATTAAATTTTACGACAGAGTCATCGATATCATTATTTTGGTCATGCATATAAAGACTAGAGAAAATGGTTTTAAAATCAGATATAATGTATATAAATATAAATGCAATTTAAAAGGCCAAATAAAAGACATGTTTGCCTAATGAAAGCCTAGAGACGTGCTGCTATTCTAATCCCAGGACTCTGGAATGTAAGCCATGATGAAGGATTGTGTAAAATTAATCTTTTCATCTTATGAGGTGAAAAGGTTCAATTATGACAGTAGTAAGCAATATGGATGCTACCTGTTGTAAATGTAGATCTCAAACAAGAACATAAGGATAAAAATGGAATCTCATTAAAAAAATACTACGCCCAGATATTATGTTTTGTATGTTACTTACCCTATGTAGTTTGTAGTAATGGCCACGAAAAAATGTAATCTCATGTTTTTGAGGAGAATGGACATAACAATTATTCTCATAGAACGGGAGCCAATGGTGACCAACACTGAACAACAGCAAACAATATAAAAATATCTGTGAAAAATCTCACATTAATCATGTCACATAATCCATATGTCAAGGTATACAGTAGTAGTCCAGAAACAGGAACAACCTTTAAATGGGGCCCCACTTTGAATTGAAGACTCTCTTCATTCTTTAGAGTCCTGTCATCAGTTCAAAATAGCAGTCCTGTGTGAAGGGGCTTCCTGTTTGTGGACTACTTTCATTTCCTGGAAGTATCTTTTAACACTATTGTGCCAAAAATGCATGTGTTTTGCATGTTGTAAGCATATAACTGGATGAGAGTGGTTTACAACTATCTTATAATTTCTAGTCAGTACAGCGAGCACTTAAACTCTTTGACAATAAGGTGAGTTGCACTATTAAAAGTAAGGTAAATCATATATATTGTTAAGGTACCCTGTTTTTAATTTCTGGCACATCCATGGTATCAAGACTCACAAAGACTTATATATGTTATATTTCTGAGATTTTTGAGAAGCCAGAAACATTAAGAAACACATTTTTCAGCAAATTGCAGATAAGAGATTTTTTCAAAAGTACACATAAAAAACAAATGACAAGGAAACATTTAAAGTGTTCGGTTTCAACCATAAACATACCTTTTAATATGAAAAAAAAAACATATGTCCAAAAGAAAACAGAAGGGAACAGTGCATAAATGTGAGCTTACTGGTACAAATGATGACAATTTCCTTTTGTCATCTGACTTTTTTTATTGGCTGGGACAGACAATGTGGGATAATCCACTTTACACATAAAACTGCTATAACAAAATTATATCAGTACCTATAACAACACTCCCATAAGCTTCTAGTGATGGGAACAGCAGAAAACTACTTTTTCAGACAGTACATGGAAAGTGGATCTCCAGAAAAAGAACTCCTACTGTAATAATTAACAGATAGGCACAGAATTTTAAATTGTACACAAATGTATTTTTCCAATGCTGGTTATCGAAGGCATTATTTTTTATCAGTCAAAAATGTTATGTGGGAAATATAACATGGTGAATATGGCAGCAGTGCAGCTGCTTTTCTTGTCAGATTTCATGTTTTGTTTTAGGAATATTGAATAACGCAGAAGGGTTAAAGTTACATAAAAAGTCTACATCTATGTACTCATTCATGTTGTAAAACTGTGCAAGTCCCATGCTTATTACTTATGTGAGGGAGATGCAGAACATATTCTGTCAGTATTGCACTCTAGGCAAGAAATCAGCCTCAATGGCAGGCTATCAGAGTACATGCTCTTTAACAAAGAGGCACTTTAGAGTTACAAATCAAATTCACTTGCAAATCTTTGCTATTTTTATAATAACAGTAGAATATGGAAAAATCCATGGAAGCACAAAATCCACGCACAGCCAAGGTCTGACTTTGCAGCCAAGACTCCAAAACTTTATTCAATGATTAAATATATGAATATAATTATTTCAATATGAATTATTTACAAGTTTTAGTTCTTTTGGGTGTAATGCTTTTGTTGCAAAGACAACATCTTGTTCGCAAGTAAATAGCTTTTCCTACATCTTCTTTGAACAAGACTTCATTTGCATTTATTGAACTATTTGGTAAGTGCTTCAATGTTCTAAATGTTTTCCTCTTGTCCATAACATTTTATACAAAACTTTAAAATATTTTGAGAGGTTTCTGTTTTCAATAGTTTGAATTTCACAAAAATGAATTTCTTAAGGAACATTTTGTTAAAAATTAGGTATATCCTTTTTCTGAAGCAAAAGCCAAACAGTTGATGGGACATCCTGATACAGAAGACTACAGAAACACAACATAACATATCATAACATAGCATAACATTCTCCAGTCCATATTTTTGCACAGGTCCACAGCTCATGTTGGCAGCAATGGGAGGCTGGGAACAGCTCTGAACTGGCTGGTAGCGCATTATGGGGCCCACTGATGCAAATACTCGTCCTCACTTTGGGAAAATTTTGAATTGCCAAACTGACAAGCCTAACTTTAGGGACGAGCAAGGAAAATCACAATACTCAGTAGAAAATCCCCACAAATATTGGGAGAACATGCAATCTATAGACCAACAAAGACTAACAAGATGAAGCACTGTTATGAAATGGTTTGCAAACAATGTGCCCAGAAACTGAGATAAGATATCTATAATTGGAAGATGAGAAAAACCAGTGTGGTTTATGGAAAACAAATCTTAAGGAAATATACAGGCAAGGGTAAAAAAACTGGAAGATCTTAAAAGAAGCAAAAAATATTCCTAGCTAATGATTTGTAAACACAAAGCTACAGTGAAAAAGAATATTTTAAGAAGTATCCCAAGGCAAAGACTACAGAAACTACATGCCTCCATCTTAAATAGGTAGAGCATTATGAAGCAATACATCATCCTTGGGAAATACATAACAGAAAAAAAATGTTTTAGTACCTAGGTGTTTTGTGTATTTTGAGATTTTATTTGTAGTTAGACATGTTAAAGCTACTTAACAGTTCCTGAAGAACAAACAGGATTTATACAGTACAGCAACCATTGCCTTTCTGAGCCTAATAATCCAAGTATATTGTTTCTGGTAAATGATTGTCCCTATCTTCACAACATCATGAGTAAGGTGGAAATGAAGTCTGGTTGAGAGAAATTGCAAGTTGATTACAAATGATAGTACTTCCACCCCACATGATGTATTTTGTAATCCCTTTTGTTAGATTTGCATTTACTGTATTTGTTAATTGTCAGTATCTAGGCCTGGTCGGTAGTAACGATAATATGTCATCAGCATGTAAGAATATATGTAAAAATTCAGGGTTTCCTATAAAATAGAACATAAAAGCACTTTCACTGTAATGAATTGCATAGATGTTTATGACTTCTTTCTTCCACTAATAAGCACATGCCAAATCTTTTTGACTGTGTAAATACATTTTTTCATTGAATATTAACATTTTGGTAAATAGACTCACTCAAGACAACTAAAGCAAAAAGTGAAGTTGTTTATTTTATGCAAGTTTAGTTGTGCTGTGCAGGTACATTTAAGTGTTTACTATTTTTTTAAAAACTCACCCCATTTTCTTCTAGGTTTTGAATTTTTCAAATCAATGTGTAATTTTATTATTCTGACCTTTTGTCTTTTTGGAGGCATGATATATCATTAACTGCATGCAAATTGTGTTTTCCTTACAGTTAATGCATTTACCTTTGCTTTCATTATTTTGCAAAGTACTTCATTATCCGCTTAATTATATGGACATACATATTCCATTATATTTTAAACACTGGCTTCTCAAAGGTCAGCAGGTTGCTAAGTAATAAGTTTAAATGTATCAGTAAATGCCTGGGCAAAGAAGTGGATTTAATCATACTGTGTATTTTTTTGTAAAAAAAAAAAAAAAATAAATATGAAAAAATGTGAGCGGAAATAACACATAAAGAAGTATTCAGCTTGTAGCAGATCAACAGCCAAGGGCCTAATATTCACCAGCTGGTATTTCAAGAGAGTAGTAATTAAAATAATTACAGTACAAAAAAAACAGTTTAGTCTAACAAAAAATTTGAAATAATATTCAAATTACAAAATGATTATAAAATACAGAGCTAACTCTGTCCTCCTACACACAAAACATGTTAACATCCTTCATGCTAGTTCTAATCTGCAGTATTCTAATTGAAATGCAGTGGTTTAAAGTAATTTTATGGAGTTTTTATGTTTTTTTTGACTTATTTGTTTTTTTAAATGTATTTTCTTTCACTTTAAATTTAACTATCTAAATAGCTTCATTGTACTGGATAAAACAAATTCAAAGATTGGATGAATGTATACACTTAAAGTCTTTTTGATAATCAACTGAATGCTTGAAAAATAAATAAGTAACTATTCACATAATTTGTGTGCAATGCAGCTTTTTTACTTTTAGTGTTATACTGGAGAAAAATTAAATTCTGTGGAACATTGTTACTTTTTTTTACAAATACTTTGTTTCATTTTTTCCAGTTCACCGCATTATTCCCACTTCTTATTGCTCTAGGGGAAAATCAAAGAGTAATGTGCACTTCCTGCTATTCTTATTCAGGCAGCTCACGAGTACAGCAGTAAACACTCCAACAACTAGCTCAATGCCAACAAATGAAGATGCAAAACCACTTCTGAAGTTCATCTTCCAAAATTTTTTACGCTTACCTAATCCCTTCCTCCAATTTCATAGGATGCTTCACCAAGTCCCCCCCACCACAATTATCTTCTGCATCTTCATACAGTTTATTCCACATGTCATAATTCAGAAGCAACACAAACCTGTGCCCATGCTTGTATGCAGCCACATACACTCCAACTTTGACTGATCTATATTAAATAATTTATTCTCTTTCTTTCAGGCCCTTTACTCACGTTTAAACAGCTTAACTAGCTTTTCCTCTGTTCCTTGCAGCATGATACTTCACGCTGAGAGGCTTCTGCTCATTCAAGTTCACCTGTGTTACGTAGCATTCCACCACTCACCCCTGCATTGCCTTGGATGTATGCAGCTGCTCTGCCATTTCCTTTACAAGAGCTCTCATCTGTACCACCTTTAAACTTCTTAAGGTAAGTGGCCCTCATAACTATTCAAATAAAGTGAAAAGTCTATAAATAGTTACACTCACCTGAAATAAAACAAACGCCATAGCGTGAGTCACATCATTTGAAAAGACAAATGAAATGGTGAGATAATGCTGATATTTTAAGAAATACTTTAGCGCTTGTTGGAGATGATGTGGGAAGTTGAGAGAAACAATACATTAACAGACCATCATCATACGTACTTCAACACACTTTCTAACATTCAGAGGCATATAAATGACCTTCATGGGATGATGGCAAAAAGAGGAGGTACTCCATTCGTGGTGTCTGCTACAGTATGACACACTTTACTGACTGCTCACTATCACCCTATGCCTGAACTGTAGTCAGGTCATCTACAGCAATTAGTCCTACTTTTTCTTTGGGCACTTGGCCATTTATTACCAGAATGCTGCAGTATAGGTCTATGAATCTATGATAAATAATGAAGTCTATCAAAACTTAAAAAAATATAAAGAAATGTATAAGAAAGCAACATTTTTTATTATTAACAATGACACTGTCAAAAATATAAAGAACGTATTAATTACTGTATTTTCAGCATGAACATGTAAAAGTCTCTTATTTGTTTGAGAGTCCTAAAAGCATGATACCACGCAGAGTGCAGGCTGAGATGCACATCTGACATAATTATGACGAATTTCTTTGCACTGTTCATGCTTCTTGCACTGGTGACTGTTTCTAGTCAGTGGGTGGCAGATTGTCCTTGTAGTGCTGTCCTAACAGTTGGGATAAGTCGGATGCCTTGTGATAAAGAAACAACTTCAGGGCAGCTATCCTTATCAGTACCAGAGCCTACAGGTTCCACATCATCCAAATGATTGTCACTATCTCAATCACTGTCATTATCATCTGCAAAAACATCAGCAGCTTTATACCTTTTTTTACAATGGCATAACCATGGACTGACTGTCTGTTTATAAGACTATGTTGAGCAAGCTATTGGCAATAAATAAAGAAAAAAATTATATGTCTATCCACTAGATGGCAGCACTGTTGTAGGTAACTGAGAGGTGGCAGCAAAGATTGCCAGCAAGCTGGCTGTGTCAGTAGAGACTGTATGCATGAGATACAACTGGTCTTGTGTGTCACAGCTTGACAGGCTCAATGATATACGAGTTAACTCGTAGCTCACATTCAAAGTGTTAAGCATGCAAAAATTGATTACACAAAACACAATAGTGTTTCACAGAATACAGCTCTTTACAAATGATTAGTTCTCACTCTGAAAAGACACTGGGTGGGGTATGTTTTAAATCATGTCACACATTAAAAAAGCCTGGTGAAATGTTAGGGACAGACTTCCTGCTCAGTGTACATTTATAGACCAGGAAAGATGTCCTTCGTCAGCTCTTGGCTGGAGCCATGGGAGTATGGTGGAAGGTATATGTGAGAGACAGCCAAGAATAGCTTACAGTTATGTAGATCTTTAAATGCAAATTGGAGCTCATGGGTACATCTGAATCTGCTGTCATTGAAGGGGAGTATACTAAGATGGCACTGGGAATATTTAAGTCATTATGTGAATGTGAAAGTGTTAAGTATGTAGATAAGTAAAGTCATAATTGTGTTTTTAACAGTAAATGTGACATTGCTAATAACAATATTCACCAAAAAGATTCAAAAGAAATAATAAAACATTACTGATAAAAACATTTATACAAGAACAAGTGTACATTTGCATAATAGTGCATTATAAAAATGAAAGGAATATATTTTATGGAGTGTGAAAGTGCTGCAGTCTCAGAATGTATCAGTCAGTCAGAGAGAGTTTAGTAGATTGCACATGCTAATCAAATAATTAAAAAAGAGAAACTAAAAAATGTAGCATTCAGGTTCAACATCGCCCTAGGTATAATAGTAAGAAGAAGGGAAGATATTAAAGCAAAAGAGCTATCAACTTAAAATGAGTCACTGCTTTTGCCGTCATGCCTGGAGGGTTGTTGGTCTGATAAGAAGCATTATTTAAAAATTTCAGAAAACTGGGAACAAGAGACTAGGTTAGATACTCAGGGCCCTTGCTTTAAGTGTACAGAAGCTAAACTTCTTTCTTGCCCCAAGCTCTAGCTCAATAGACATTTTCAGAAAAAGTATACTGGGGCATCTAAAGAAAAGTTAGATACACAAGAGACACACACCTAGAAATACATGACAAAAGTCCAATAATTTGTTTCCTAAATCATTTGTGTAAAAAATTGTGTAACTTTTTTGTAAAGAGCAAGAAAAGTTTCAAAAAGAGCTAATAGAAAAAAAGAGACAGAGCGGACCACTGTATTTTAAACCCTCATTCTTTTGCACGACTCCTACTGCAGTACTACACTATTCTCCTTTTTATTATCAGCAGTTGTAATGGTGTCTTTGAGAGTTTTATTCACAACATCTGCTCTTCACGTGAAGTGCTCTGGGATTAGAGCTGAGATTTTTTTTCCTTTGTGTTAATCTAAGTATTAAAAACAACACAAGTAGAGCCTCTCCAGTTGGATATAAGCACTTAAAAAGGATAATTCAAGACTCATGTTTTGTTACCTTTTTTTTCTAGCTGTCAGGCAGTATGTGTGGGAATGTGAGATTGCATCCTAGCCACTTTTCCAGCTATTACAATAGGCACGGAAAAGCAAGAGACCATTCTTTTGAGATAAAAAAAAACAACTTTTGTGCTTTTGACTGCAGATAATGTGATTTCATTTCTTCTCTTACAGATGGCTCTCACTGATAGTCTGCACTACCTGGCACTTGCACAGCTGTTCAAGGAGTCTGATGATGTCACATTTTATTTTTGGTTGAATGATCTGCATGGCATGTTATATGTTGCTAGGGAAAGCACAGCAGACAACTGAAGAAAAAACACTGTACCTTTCCAAGTACTATTGTTGTAAAGGCCTCATGGATATGTTCTAATGAAATGCAAAATAAAAGAGAACTATATTTACCTCTTAAGAAACCCTTACTTAGTTGAAATATTCACCTGTACTTGTGGTCCTCAAGCCTCATTGCCACTTACAATTAACTTATTGTTTACTAAAAAATAAAAAAATAATACAAATAATAAATTATATGTATATTCTTTAGAAAAATAAGTATATTATTAAATTCTGCAGGGGTCCAGGTTAAGGTTAGGGTTATTTTCATCCTATACAACTGTACCCGATATACATGATGAGCACTTGAGCAGCCACAGCTTCTGCACTTAGAATGTAAAATACACAAAAGTGTTATGTAACACTTTTACAATGTGACAATGCATCTTCAGCACAATTTATGAATACATGGTTGTAAAATTAACCAAACAGTATCAGGTTATACAGTCCCCATAGTAATTTAAGACAAATCCATATCACTATCATCTGACAATTCCCTGCAAAACAAACTACTGTCAGATTAGGAGAATTAATATGAAGAACTATGATTAGGCACAGTCTTCAAACAGAATTTAGTGACTTTTTCTCTAATAAAGCATGAGCAATACAGCTCATTTAATTTGGAACCATATATCACATTATGTACAAGTGAAAATGGAAACTAAATCTGAAACATTATTTTCAAAAGCCTAGAGTTTGCAGGAAAATTCTCTTCACTATAATACGAAAAGCAAATAAATACTATGAACACTTTCATTTAAACATACATTTTTCTAGGTTATTCTGTGACATATGCTTGGGCTGTAGCTTATGAATGCCAAACTCAGTTTCTTTATGCTAGACTAAATATAATTTCAACGGCTCCAATTATTTATTCGATTACCTTTTTAAGTCTGGTGGACTCGGGGAAACAAGTAGGATTTCCAATATACTTTTATTCATGTACGTGTGCAAATGGCAAATTAAGTCTCTGCTCTACCATGTCATCACTAACTAGACTATTATTTTGATCACCAATCACTTACAGTATATACATGTAAAGTATTACAGTAAAAATGTTAGATTTGAATACGAAATGTAAGGTCTGAAAATCGAAAGTACACCTTATGAGAAGGATTTAGGAGTTGTAGCAGACTATACACTATCAACCTCCAGACATTGTTCAGAAGCCATTAAGAAGGCTAACGGTATATTTGGCAATATAGCACAAACTGTGGAGTACAAGTCCAAGGAGGTTATGCTCCAGCTTTACAACATACTGGTGAGGCCTCATCTGGAGTACTGTGTGCAGTT
Organism: Polypterus bichir lapradei; assembly: GCA_026402145.1. NCBI lineage: Eukaryota > Metazoa > Chordata > Cladistia > Polypteriformes > Polypteridae > Polypterus > Polypterus bichir. The sequence goes on along the minus strand of JANRMT010062837.1, from coordinate 42,842,560 downwards.
TTGGTCTCCAGGCTACAAAAAGGACATAGCAGAGCTAGAAAAGGTCAAGAGAAGTGCATCTAGACTGCTCCCAGGTTTACAGTAGATGAGTTATGAGGAAAGATTAAAACAGCTGAGCCTTTTTGGTTTAAACAAAAGAAGATTAAAAAGAGGAGACATGATTGAAGTGTTAAAAATTATAAAGGAAATTAGTACAGTGGATCAAGAGTGTTATTTTAAAATGAGTTCATCAAGAAAACAGGGACACAGTTGTAAATTTCTTAAGGGTAAATTTATCACAAACATTAGGAACTTTTTCTTTACACAGAGAACCATAGACACATGGAATAAACTACCAAGTA
>JANRMT010062837.1:42809262-42841819 GCA_026402145.1 Polypterus bichir lapradei | reverse complement strand
TATATATATATATAATCTTCATTTCGATCTTGATCTTTGTTTGTCGGCGAATGAATTAGAAGAAGAAGCACTAATGCAGTAGAGAGACAGCTAAAACATAGGCATTGCATTAAGAATCTCCTCCAGGCTTATACTACTGAAGACTGTAGTACTCCAGTCACACCTTAAAACACAGACATTCAAACTAAGCAAATTGTTGTGCTTTAAATTAACTAAAGAGATCTTCATTTAGATCTCGATCTTTGTTTGTCCACGAATTCCACGCATGCGTAGACCATCTCCCAGTTTAGTACGTTGTTGTTAGTCACGGATGTCAACAATGTGCCGGAATAACAAACAGGGTGGTGGACAGTGTTACGCTGGTTAGCTCCTGAGGCCTGGTTAGAGAATGAGATTGCCGAAGATAAAAGGTACGTGCCTACGTAACATACGAATGAAAGAAAGACAGTGGGTAAAATGAATGACAACGTAACAGCACGTTCCGGAAATTATTATTGTTACGTTGAAGCCGGCGAGTGCTGCGCGTCTCACAGTTGTGCCTTGCTCACATGTCAGTGAAGTGATCCCTATTTATGCTTTAAAGAGCCTGGATACCTATGTGTCCCCCTTTTATAACCATTGCTCCGTGTATATTGCCTTATTCTTTGGATTGCCACAATGCAACCTGCGAGAATGGAGAAAGGTTGAGAAGACATCGTGAAAGGAAACGATAGCGTCGTGAAAACGAGACGGACTGTGAACGGATAGAAGCAGAAATGCTCCTACACCACCACATAATTACTATTCGGACAGTGATTCCGAGTAGGCCGTTCCTATTGAATCAATGTCCAAGGGTTTTCTTTTGTAAATCATAATGCTGTGTGACGAAGGGCCCAGTTCACGACTGGCAGCCGCGTTTAAACAGGGAGCCCTTCACAGACAACTTTAACACGCGCAACGTAGTTTGGCGCACATGGCTAGTATATATATATATATATATATATACACCAGTGTAGTGCCCTCCTAGTTGGGTATAATAGTAAACTTAGAAGTAAGCCTCAGTGACACAACTTTTTTTTTCCTTTCTTTGGGGAAAGCAGGAACAGAGATGTGATTGGTGCTATTTACTACCAATCAAGGTATAGCGCGCCCTTAGTACTCCAATGATTTTTGTTTTTCTTGGGGAGTTGAGAGGAAGAGCGTGTGGAGACAGAGTGAGGTGAGAGGAAGAGCGCGTAGAGACAGAGCGAGGTCGGGGGAGCGTGTAAGAAGGGAGAAAAAAAAAAATGAGAAAGCTGGTACTAAGGTTGTGGAGTGAACGAGAGCGGAAAAAAAAAGAGACAAAAAGTTTTTTTTGGTGGTCAGTGTTAAACGTGATAGGCATTGAGCGGGTTTGGCTCATTGAAACGTGGATGAAAATGAGAGCTTGGCTTTGGAAAAAAAAGAGCCAATCAAACGAAGAGTCGGATGCGTACTTTACATAAATTTGTTATATAAAAAGGGAACGCAAATAAATCCCGCATCAAGATGAAGCTTCTGGAGTCATCCCAGACAGAGCTGTGAGATTCCTGTGTTTCACCACAGAGGTAAATATGAAGTGCGGGGAAAGTTCTGGAAGGACACCGTGAGTACATGTGAAGTTGTGTACTGCATATGAGCTCCAACTAACCGTGCCAACGATTTTTTTTCCAAATATATATATACATATATGTTTATTGTTGATTTCTATGTGTGAACCTTACCTGTGCTGTAACTCAGACAAATTAATTAGGTTAAGTTAAACTGCAATAATATCCCTTGAGTGGTGTGTTTAATAAATGTGTTTTATTATTATTTTTTTTGTTTGTTTTGCTGTTTCCTATCCATGATTGTGTGGAGTTCTTACATGGTGGTTGCATTCAAATAATTAATAAAAGGATTGAATGTTTGCAATTCATTACTTTGAAATATTGTAACAACAGGGATAAATATAATTGCTTCATTGGACCCATTGATTATTAAAATTTATTGGGATGTGTTTAATGTGGATCCCACCAGTGAAATTTCATCCTATGTCATAGGTAACTTGCCAGTTCAATGGTGGCAAGGCTACACCAGTAACGGCGCACTGCATGATAATGTGCAGTGAATACACTTAACTTGAACATTCATTGTTTTCAAATTCTTTCTCTGTATGTTTAGCATTTGTTTGCTCAGAGGCTGATTTGCTTGCTGTTTCCTGAGCAACTCTTCTTTTCTCCACCATAGCGGCCCGCTTCTTCTCTTCTTTCATCAACATGTTTTTGCGTTAAAACTGATTAAGTCAGTGTTTGTGATGCAATTACTTAGTACGTTTTCTTTCATTTTTCACTTAAGTCTTCAATCTGCCTCAATAATGATTTAAGATATGAAGAGGTAGGGGAAGTGATGGCGAAGGTGGTAGGGATGAGAACGATGCATGTACGCATGCCCCACACTGCCGCCCTGCTGGCTGCTGCCGAGAGTTGATTCTACAATAAATTAAAATAAAAATAAAAAGAGGCCATTTATCACCCCAAAAGTGGATAGTAGATGTTATGTAGCATATGTGTACCAAATGTCAGGTCAATAGGTCAAATAGTTGGTGAGCTACAGGTGATTTTAAATCCTGGAAAGACAAACGGACAGCCACAGTAGCGTATTATAGATATAGATATAGATATCTATAATGTTACCACAGTTTACATTTACATGTTTTTGATTGAGTTACTGCCTAACTGGCAAATAATGGGTCAATCTCTGAGTTTCAGAAAATCCAGTTTCACAATGATAATGTGCAAATTCTACACACTTACCTGGCTTTGGATTTGAGCCCTGATGCCTGTAGTAGTAAACATCAAGACTAATCAGTTTTTCATTACAAGATATAATGTAAGATGTTTGTTTAATTTTTACAAAAACGTTTATTAAGCAATATTTTGAGTATGTTTCATTATGTAAGACTTCTATTAAGCAGTTACATTTTCGTCATGAAAATTCTGGAGGGGCCATACGAGAATTTTCCTATATGTATACAAACGTCTCTAATATTAGCTTATCTAAATAAATATTAGCTTATCTAACTAATAATACCCCTTGCCCCCTTTTATTAATAACTAGCAAAACGTGCAAGTTGGCTTAACTTTCACATTACAACAAAACAATCGTACAATGGGATCCAGGTGCATGGTCTGTCTTATTTAGAATCAGATCTTTGAGCTACCTTCTGACATTTCCATCATCTGACAAAATACAGTCATATAAATTTAAACCTTAAGTTAGAGCCTTGCAACCACTTACTGCTCAGTAATATACTATATATTGGATATGAACTGCCTAGATTGAACCTTGAGTTTAGAACTGAATGCTTTTGAGGTGAAAAGAACAAGCCACAGCAACATAGAATTAATACATAAATTACACACACTGCACACAATGAACTGCAGGCTGCATGTCTGGTAGGAACGTTAAGTTAGGAATACACCTGCACTCAGATGTGTGCTGGTCACCACAAGGCAGGCAAACAATTGAACAAAAGATTTTCTACATATATACCAGTTCTTCCCACACCAGGATTCTGTGCTTCTTTGAAAAAGGAGTACCATACTACTTGCTTCTTTTCCATTAAGTAGGCTTAAGTGGCTTTTTCAAATTTAGTGGGGCTCTTCTGAGCAGTGAGTGAAAATTAAAGTGCAGTGTAATATCTTGTAAACAATGCAATCCTAATACTAATCTTCTTCTTTTTTTTTTTACAAATGACTGCCTTTAGGGAAACAAATGGTACTGGGAATTTTGTACCTCTTCGCTGATGTGTACTATATGGAAATGCTTGAATCGTAAGTACAAACCACAGAGTATAAAAAAAGAAACAATAGACAGTCCTCATTTCAATACAGACAATGACCTTTAAGTTTAGGTTGCACATGCACACACATAGACAAGAGCAGAGAGAACACTGCAAGGTTCAATTGGTCCATACCTTCATCTGGAAACACACTTGCAGCACCTGCGCAAAGACAATTGTATATGATTCAGGATAAAGAATTCCATCCATCATCCAACCCACTATATCCTAACTACAGGGTCACAGGAGCCAATCCCAGGGCAGGAAACAAACCCCAGGCAGGGTGCCAGCCCACACACACTAGGGACAATTTAGAATCGCCAATGCACCTAACCTGCATGTCTTTGGATTGAGGGACGAAACCAGAGCACCCAGACGAAACCCACGCAGACACAGGGAGAACATGCAAACTCCACACAGGGAGCGCCTGGGAAGCGAACCCGTGTCTCGTAACTGCGAGGCAGCAGCACTACCCACTGCACCACCGTGCCAGTTATTTAACTAGGTAAATAATTACATTCATATGATAGAGAAATGGAAGCACAATTGCTTAAGAAGGCAAAGCTGAGTATTGTTATAAACATTTTTAAAATAAGTTAAATTACTTAAGGAAGATTATTACTTATTTTGCACAACATCTGGTGGGGCTGTGCCCCACTGGCACATAAGGCAGAGACACCGCTGCTATTAAGTATGCTTATCAGGAGTTGAATTTCAACCAGGGATTGCATTTATTTAAAAATCTTATATTGTTTAAGTCAATAAAAAGGTAAACTTTGTTTCTTTTTTAGGGTAAAAATGACTTTTGTTATTGCTGTTTTAATCTAATTATGAAATTATTGCTGAAATAAAAATACTTGATTCATTCATACTTTGAGTAATTTTGTGTGGACTGTGTGAAATAGGGATTAAAGTTTGTTAGCAGGTAACAGTTGTCTTATTAATCTATAGTCTCCCACAATGAACATTGGAGATGATTTACAGAAACGTCTATCGTGGAGCTCTTTCATTTTCTGTTTACTCTTTGTATCTTTAGCCCTCATATCTTCATATAAAGTTGTGGATGTGAAGCTTGGTGTCATTTTATGGAGTGCTATTCCATACAGGGCTTTCAGGCATTTTCCCAGTAGAGCAGTGTGGCATTGATGTACAGTATAAGCTTTGTGATTAGTTCTTGTTGAAGCTTTTTATTATCAAGCATTGCAATGCATAGGTTTTTTTTAAGAGTCTTCATGACTCGTTCTTCTTCCCTATTAGCTTGCAGCCAGTATGATGTTAGTTTTCAATGATGACAACCTAAATATGCAGCATATTGGAAGCAATCTTCTGAAGAAATTAAACCGAAGGAAGGGCCATTGTCACTCTTGTCTACTTCAAGAATGACATAGACAAAATTTTGCATAACTTTAAAATTAAAGAGTTTATAGATGTGTTAGACACTTCTCTTCACAACTCTGAACTGGGAATAGTTGTCCAATGCCAGTAACAAGTATTCACCAGAAGATGGTAAACAAAGATCAACACTTACTTCTGCCCAAGAGGAAGCTGGTAGTGCAGTTGTCTGTAATGGAGCATAGGACTGGGTGGTATTAGTCACTACCAAACAGGAAAGGCAAGTCTTAATGTGCCCTCCTAACATATGAATGATGCCTTGGAACCACACATTTTCTTGAATAAGCTTTTAAGTCTTTCCTGTTCCTAGGTGGCTTTCACGGGCAATTTCCATCAACTGATTATATACTGACTAGCAAAATACCCGCGCTTCGCAGTGGAGAAGTAGTGTGTTAAAGAAGTTACGAAAAAGAAAAGGAAACATTTTAAAAATAACATAACATGACTGTCAATGTAATTGTTTTGTCACTGTTATAAGTGTTGATGTCATCAAGGATTTGATTATCATTATTTCTTTCAATCAGGTTCGTATTTGTGTTCAAGTTACATTCCGTGTTTGTCAACCGTTGTAAAGATAACAGGTTTCATTCATCCACTACCCAAATCGGTACTAGTGAATCTAAGATTTTTTACATGCATTCCCGTTATTAAGTTGTGGATTTGCCTGCGAATATTTAGCGGGAGCGTGACTATGAATTTGTGGAATTGCCTGCGAGTATTTAGCGACAGTGTATCTATGAACTTGTGGATTTGCCTGCGAGTATTTAGCGGCAGCGTGTCTATGAACTTGTGGATTTGCCTGCGAGTATTTAGCAACAGCGTCTCTATGAACTTGTGGATTTGCCTGAAAGTATTTAGCGGTAGCGTGTCTATGAACTTGTGGATTTGCCTGCGAGTATTTAGCCACAGCGTCTCTATGAACTTGTGGATTTGCCTGCGAGTATTTAGCGACAGCGTGTCTATTAACTTGTGGATTTGCCTGCGAGTATTTAGCAACAGCGTCTCTATGAACTTGTGGATTTGTCTGCGAGTATTTAGCAACAGCGTCTCTATGAACTTGTGGATTTGCCTGAAAGTATTTAGCGGTAGCGTGTCTATGAACTTGTGGATTTGCCTGTGAGTATTTAGCAACAGCGTCTCTATGAACTTGTGGATTTGCCTGCGAGTATTTAGCGACAGCGTGTCTATTAACTTGTGGATTTTTCTGCAAGTATTTGGCGGCAGCGTCACAAAGTTGTTTCCGTCTAGCTGCATCAGAAAATGTACCACGACGTCTGACATGCCTCCTTTTTACTGTTTTCTCACAGCTTGGATTGCTGCTGTCATAATCGGTTTGAGTTTCGGTAAGTGACAGTTCTTTGATCGATGGTGATCACCTCAATAGACATGTTAATGGGGGTACGGTTGGAATGGTAAAGGAAATGGGTACCTGAACAGTAAACTAAGTCTAAAATACCTACACAACAACTATAATCGTAATAAACAAACAATAAAACAGCGGAGAAGCCGTGGATTAAATAAAAAGGCTGCAGTTATCAGCAGGGAGACATGAATACTGTGGTGAAGCAAGGAAGGGAATGAAGAGACCGGAGCGACGGACGGCCTTATATGGGCAGGCAGCCAACTACGTGGGAGGCGTGGGGATGGGGGAGGACATAACGCTGCCTCATACGGCAACCAAGCTGCAGGCTATGGACATATATATGTACGTAAGTAGGATTCAGTTATGACCATTACGCGTAAAATTTCGAATTAAAACCTGCTTAACTTTTCTAAGTAACCTTTAAGGAATGAGCCTGCCAAATTTCAACCTTCTACTTACAGTACATGGAAAGTTGGAGAATTAGTGATGAGTGAGTCAGTGAGGGCTTTGCCTTTTATTAGTATAGATGACAAGATCACATTTTTTTTCTTTTTAAGGACAACTGCAATGCGGTGTTCACTGGATGTTCAAATTGTTCTTTATATAGCCTCCAGGTTCATCCAAAATGCTGCTGCAAGAATTATTACAAGAACAAGAAAATACAAACACATAACTCCAGTTCTTAAATCCTTACATTGCCTCCCAGTTAAGTTTAGGATAGATTTCAAAATCCTCCTTTTAACATATAAATCCTTAAATGGCCAAGATCCAGCTTACTTGTCTGAACTTATCATGACTTACAAACAAGAACGCACATTAAGATCTCAAGATGCCAGTTTGCTTATGATTCCAAGGATTAATAAAATAACAGTGGGAGGTCGAGCTTTTAGTTTTTTAATTCCCGTAAATTGTGGAATGGTCTGCCTGCTACTACAAGAGATACCCCATCGGTCTCAGCTTTCAAATCCTGGCTGAAAACTCACTACTTCAGTTTAGCATATCCTGACTAGAGCAGCTGATTAACTGCACAGACTGCATCTCTGTTGTTAGTCATTAGCACTAAAACATAAGTAACATGATAGTTATAATTTGTTACTAACCCTCACCTATTCTGTTTCTCTACTCAAATGTGGCACTTGGTGCCACAACCCCCCTGCCAAGTTGTTTTGCCTTTCTAAGGTAAAGTCAGCCCTGATGGAGGATCAAAGAAATCGTCAGGTAGATGGGTCCTTTCATCGGATTGGCAGGCTCAGCGCTGTCTCAGCTGTAGAATGGCCAAATGGGGGAGCCAGCTTGATGGCTGAGGTCTCCAGGACTCTAAACAAATCCAACTTATATTATGTGATATCATCTACTGTTAAATTCTGCTCCGCACTTTTAATATTTTTACTTTTTATACAGTATTGAGGATTTGTTCTGTGTATTGTATTGTATTGTATTGTATTGACCCCCTTCTTTTTGACACCCACTGCATGCCCAGCCTACTTGGAAAGGGGTCTCTTTTTGAACTGCCTTTTCCAAAGTTTCTTCAATTTTTTCCCTACAAGGGTTTTTTTGAGAGGTTTCCCTTGTCTTCTTAGAGAGTCAAGGCTGGGGGGCTATCAAGAGGCAGGGCCTGTTAAAGCCCATTGCGGCACTTCTTGTGTGATTTTGTGCTATACAAAAATATTTTATATTGTATTGTATTGTATAAGGTTACCAGCAGATGTTATTAGCTTTGATTGAAGCACTGCTGACTTGTCAGTGTTTTTTATCATATGTACAAGGTCAACAGCAATTGCTGTATAGCAGCTTTACACTGGGGGTGCCATTTTGTCAACTACGTAAAATATGCATGTAATTATGGCATCCTAAAATCTTAGCTGTGAGTGAAACTGTCCACTCATTAGCAGAAGTCTGTCTGAGACATAGGTAAAGACAAATGAATATGTGTTGTAAAAGTGGAACTTCTGAGAAGGACTGAAAAGTAGAGGTTTGCGACATTTACATAAGCAAGACATCAAGTGACAGTTTGCCACAGAATGAAGTGGAAAAAGGAAAGAGGTGGTACTGTAGAGGTTTGTGGGAGGGTGTAGAGAGATTTTAGGTAAGAGACCTGTTCCCCCTCACTAAATTTCCCATGATATTGCTGATGGTTAACACAAGTGTTATTATGTTACTGAGTGGTTATGAGAAGTGCCAGTATGAAATAATGAAAGAAATAGTGACCATCTTCCGAAGACTAAAATGAAGAATTGCTGGTACTACATACTGGTGAGTAATGACTGATTTTAAACACTGCAGGTAAGAAGATAAAATTCCTCGATCGATCTGTTCTTAATTTTTCTCTTTGTAAAAACTTGATTGCTTTGTATGGATTGTAATAAAATTAATAAAAATTTAAAAAAAAAAAAAAAAAAAAAAAAAAAAAAAAAAAAAAAAAGAAGATAAAATTCCTGGTAGTGCGAACAGAAAAACATAGTACTATTAGTAGTAGTAGTAGTACTACTACTACGGAGTATCAGTGACTACCAGCTCACTTCAAGCACTTTGTTAATTCAAATACTTTACAAAACATTTCGGAGAAACTGGGAAACGATGACATCCTAGATCTAGTAGGGAAATGCAGCCAAACAAGCTGAAAGATGATTCACGCATATAATAAATATGTCACTGAGTTGTTACTAGAATGTGCATTGACATGACAAACATATTACACTTTAAAAGTGCTAATTATGTGATGATGTTGTCACGCACGTGCGAGTAGGAGGACTTTGTATGAACCAAGCGAAGGTAATTCCACGCCAGCCCACGGGGTGGCGTGGCACACTAAACCTACTCCTGTTATCTCTGCAGACCAGCCGCGGTTCTGGTGTCTAAGATGACATCACTTCCAGATCCAGCGCCTAGACTGACATCAGAAGAAGGTCACTTCCGGTTTCCCTACACCACTTCCGGTCTGATCACTTAAAATCGCCATCCTTCCAAACCTTCATCAGTTCATGTCTGGACTCCAACAGAAACACATCTCTCTAAAAAACAAACCCATTGCAGCCAGGGATAATATACGGGTAGCTGCCCCAAACCTTTTTAAGTGTATCGAGTCTGATCCTTTCACAATATACATACTGTGTTTTAGTTCGCATTTAAGAGGGTCAATGCTGCATATTTATACTTAAGAATCATAAGCAGTTACATTCCATTAACACACAAGCCATCTGTAATGATAAGATGAGACTGACAAATGTCATGGGTTAGTGGCCTGGGTCAACCTATGATTCATTTATTTTGAGGCAAAGTAGTTTTGTCAGACTTGATGGTGCTGTACATGATGGCTGGCTTGTTTATATGGTAACTGGCTGAACTCGCAGTTTTTTCATATCGCCTGTACTATTATTTGTAACAGCAATCATGTCATTACATGTGTCAAGTAATAGCAGTTACCTGCTCAGACACCAATGCCTTTCACCTTTCCCCGACCCCCAGAACGCAGAGGGTAGGCGATATAATGCTGTGTGTGTGTGGCTGTGGAGCACAGCCAGATGATCTTGGATGCAAGTGTAGGGTCTTGATGCATCAGGAGGGATGCTGTTCCAGCAGCCAATGAAGATCTGCAGCATCGTAAATGCATTTTTCTAAGTTTGATTAGCATAGTCTATGTATGGTTGTTTCAGGATGGCAACCAGGTGGAGTTTGATGTGTTTTTTTTTTTTTTGGTGTACACATTTTATTGCTTTTTGGCATGTTCACATTTTCATACTCGAATCCATGAAAACTTTTACAAATGAGACGCTAGGTCTGAAAATATATACTGTAGAAATATATTAGATTTTACTCCAAAAACAGAAATTGCAAGTCTTTTATTTCTACATACAAAGAACAAATATGGCAAATGCTGATGACATAAAAAAATGGGAGAAGAAAGGGAAGGAGACACAAGAACCCAATCTTGTGAAATTCTTATACACCTAACGATAGATGATATTGAATCATTATGAAAAAATTTTTAGACCAACTCTACTAATCACGGCCTAATTTGTTTAACTTTTATCACAGTTAATTAATTTTAAAAGCTTCAGTATGATGGTAACTTATTTGTACAGTCTTAGTGTAGTAACCCACATTCAGCAGATGTTTTGCTCAGGTGTACTTCTTTAAATAATTTTCTGGAGATATTCAATTGCAGTGGAGCTCAAGTTAGTATGTCTTAGATAAAGTACTTTATGAGAGACAAATCGTGGCAGAGGTTGAAAGGCACAGTTTTCAGAATGGGGAAAATATGGCTCTTATACAGTAAACTGCAGAATTACTGAATTATGTACTTACTGGAGTGAGATCCCTTGGGCATTAGTGCAGAGGCTTCTACTCTGAATATGAATATATAACAAAAATAATCTGTTTTATAGACAATGATAAAGTGGGCATTATGTTGGTGGAGTGGTTTGCTCTGCCTTTAACATATCAAGTTCAGTTTCCACCACCAGTTGTTGTTTGAGTGGACTGTGAACATTTTGCACTTGTTTGCCCGAGTTTCCCTCTGGGTACACCACTTTTTTTCTCTGTTTTATTATTTTATCTTATGAACTTATCTTATCCTTCCCCACATTGTTTCCAGGAGAGCATATTTACATAGACACACACACACCATGTAAACAGGACAATGCTATGAAGGACATGACTCAGTACAAAATACATTTACAACGACATTAATCATTTAGCACCACTACAGTCATCAACCTTGATATTCCCTCCAATTAGAATGTGTTGGCTTAAACCATTTTCTTATTTTTATGTAGTTCTAAAAGAGAACTGGTGTAAGTCTATATATCAAACAAATTTGTTCAACAGGCATAAAACGGTAGATCGTTACGGAAGGTAGTGACTGAGTTTTTAGCATAAGTATGTGGAGCATAAAATTGTTAGGTGGTGAAGAAGTGTATATAGATGATAAGAAGCATTTAGATAAGAAACATGATAACTGCCAGATTAGATAATGTGAAAGGAATTGAATTAGCATTTTTCCAGTCAATATAATGCATTTCTTTAGGAGAATATTCACAAAAGGTAATTCAGTATAAATATTTTGGAGTTGGTTGTTGATAATGCAAATGAGAGCTTCTATTGTGGTGAGGCTGAAAAATATACTGATTACACTCAAACAGATGCCTATTGTTCAGATGATGGATTAACTGAGGAGAAACAATGCATTAAAGCAATTTGTTTTTCAGACTATAAAGGAAGACTTGAGATGCACATAAATTACAAAGAATTAATGGGACAATGAATGACTTTTTAGTGCAGTGATTACTCTCAAATGCTTAAGGGCAGCAGAGATCATGTCAGTTGAAAGCACAGGCAAAAAGTAAATGCACTGCAATGTAAGGAACAATGGACTGCAGCATGACCAGTGAAGCAGCGTAAGTAATAAATAGAATGAACAGGTAATAGGTGTGCAAGAGAAGAGAATGTCGGTGATGACAGGCATATTACAACTGAACATTTTTAGTTTTTTAAGCTCTAATACTGCTGTGTTGTTTCAGGGATTATTGTTTGAAAAAACATGTGTACATGATATTGACGTACTGGCTCCAAACCCAGAATAATGCTAATGAAGTCAACATTTAATGCACTTATTTAACAAGGCAAACAAAAAGGGGAAGTATAAATACAGGTATAACATAAAATGCATGATATACAGAAAGAAAAGAAACCCCTATTGCCAATTTGGTTCTGCCTAAGTGAGTCTTGAACCACCATCTACCAACAAATGTATCATCATAAGCATCAGCACTTCCTTTTACCGCTTATCTCTATCACTTGTCATTACTTCTGCACAGCAGTCGAGTACTTGTTATTCCTCCTGGCTCCACATTCACTGGCGACCTGGGTGGATGGGGCCTTTTAAACCCCAGCCACAGAACACTTCTGGGGCCATTCTTGTAACCAATTCTTTGGTCAGGATTGAACTTAAACTCCTGGGGCCATCCTTCTGAAGTTCTACGCACCAGCACTAGGTGTCTTGGGAGTCATAGCTCAATTTCCATAATCTCCATAATCATAATAGGAAGTAATATATACCATGATGGACACCCTGGTACCTCCTATTGTTTTCAGTAAACAGGTTTGATGTCTTCCAATGTTCTCTACCTATCTCTATGCCAGTGAAATTATTAGTATGAGAGATTCCCTACTGCCTTTGGTTGCACCACTCTGTTTTCATTGACACAGCACCATAATTTGCCATACCAGTGTCTGTGAGGGCCTTCTACTGTCCTATAATAACACCATATGCAATTGAAATAAAAACAGTAATTTCAGTAGTTAATAGTAGTTATGGGAACACCATAAAGAGACATTTTTCCTGTATTAATGACTCAACAGCTTGGCTGTTTACTCTCTCTCCTATTAAACAAATTCATAGCTACTGTTACTGTGCAATGTACAACTTACAAATGCATACAAAATAAACATATGACCCATATTGTTTTACTTTAAAAAAGTAACAGCAAAACAGTATCTCTACAGTAAAGATGGAAAAAAGCCATCAGCATCACAACGGATGGTGATTGTGCCAGTGAGTGAGAGGGTGATAAAGAAAGGAAAGAGAAAGTGGTGCCGAGATCTTCAAACTTCATTTCTGAATTTTCAGCATCTTCTGCCATTTTGCAGGCATTGCCCAAATAAAAATAATTGTGTGCAGTATCTGTGCCCATTAATGCATAGTATACGCCCCAAAAAAGTTGCTGCATTTACATCTGAGTAACACCTTACAGAAATGCCATATTGATTCTCATAATTGTGAAGTTACTGCACTATCTATGCCAGGTGACACATTTTGCATTGTGGTAACTGCTGATGGGTCAACTGTTAACCTACAACATCTGGATTACAAAGGCCCTCAGAAGCATCCATCACTCAGCTTGTGCTTTCAGCACAGCAGCACCAATACACCCTTGTATTTCAGGACAGTCATATATCTTTTGAATAATATTTATATTTTTGGAGTTCTTGTTCTTTAACAAACAGATAGATAGATAGATAGATAGATAGATAGATAGATAGTGTTTTATTTCTCCCAAGGGGGAATTGATCTTTAACAGAAGTCCAAGAAACACAGAAATATTATAAAAAATAAAAACATCAATAACCAAGAAACATGTAAGAATTTTTTTTCTATGTACTTGGCTCTCCTCTCTATTTCTCAGGTGGGAGTTAAATTCTTGTTTGTTTTTTCAGATTTTTGAAGTTTTGCTAATTTTATTTGCTTGATTGTATCTTTCTTGCAAAATAAACAATTAAAAAGAAACCTTATAACAAATAAAAACAACAATATCCCAGAAACACACATACTAATTACAAAAAAGAAGAAAAATTATTCTGATTTGACTATGATATGAGGCATTATAAAGGCATATTGCCATAAGTATAAATGAGCCTCAGTAGTGTATCTACACACACCTCTCTCGGATAATTTGTTGGCTATAAGTACTTATCATTAGTGTGTGTCACAGAGAGAATGTGCAGCATTTTTTATTATTGACATCAGTTTTATCTTCATGCTCTTCTCCGCTGCTACATACAGTTGGTCAAAAGTGCATCCCATACCTGATAACCTGCCATTCCTAACTACTGTATCTTGTTTATTCAGTGGGCTTCTCTTGTGATGTTACATGCCCTGGCTATTAGAAAGTTGTCGAATATGTGAAGGAACGCAGATGTCTATTGAGTCTCCTCTGCCCTCTTATATAGTTCCTCCCTTTTACTACACTAGTCCGGCCTATAATTTATTGTGGACCCCAAGTCTGTAGGAATGCTCTACCTCCACACCCTGTCCTGAAATAGTGACTAGACACAGAGGCTCTTTGGTGTATTGAAATTCTTCCAATTTTTTCTGCACCAACAAAGAAATTTCTCTACCTGACTCCTGTACTCTGTTTATTCCCCTTATCAATAAACCACAAAAGTGCAGAATCATCTGAGAATTTCTGCAAGTGATATATCCTGGAGTTATATTTATAGTCTGAGGTGTCTAGAGTGTGGTACTTCTATGTTGCTCTGGTTTGCACAAAATCATATATGATAACTGCTTACATATATGGGGCTGGGACATTAAATAATGCTTTCTGAGGCAAGAAACATTTTTGACACCTCACACACTACAGTCCAAACAGATTCTCCATTATCCAGACACCATAATCTCATCCATCTGCATATGCCTGAGCTTAATACTTAACAGGGATGGCTAGATGAAATTGAAGGTATAGAAGATAATAAAAAACACATTCCTTTGTCCAAATGGGAATAAGCCTCATGGAGTAGAGAGACAATTTCAACTTCCACTCCTATGTTTGTCTGATACACAAACTGCAGTTTCACAAGAGGACTCACAGGAATAGCCTCTTAAAGGTCTTCATGATGTGGAACATAAGGGCCACCAGTTTCTCTCTTCTTTTAGAATTCACAGCCAGAAAATTTTAGTAATATTAATAAGCTGAATTTCACTGTTAATCGACCATACATCACCATATATTTGACTGAGCAATCTATTGAATTTTTAATTGTATTCAATATTTAATAAAAAATAAATATGCAAAAGTCAATATGACGATATTCAGCATTTTTTATTTTTCCCTGAAAATAAACTTCTGAAATTTAAATACAATCCATAACTTCTCCATCGCTCTTTGTAAGCATGTTTACATCAACTCCGCCAATGTTGCCTGATAGAGATGAGCACAAAAAAAATTAAGTGAGGATCAAAGGAAAAATCATGTAAGATTAGTGCTGCTGTTTGTAAATGGTTTGGTTTTCCAGGGATGACAGTTTTTATAGTATATCATCTAACGATAAAACATGTTACTGCATATGAAAAGCCCATCCAGGCACTGGATGCTCTTTTGCCTCCTATGTGAAATAAGTCCCTGCTAATTAAAGTTCATATAATGTTTTCTGTTCCTATTTAACTTGCATAAACAGAACAATAATACTTTTTCAGTGGTCAAATAACTGCACTAACCGCATATTCATATCATACCAGAAGTAAGATGTCCACGCAGCATGTAAGCCTTCATCTGTCCATTTCACGCAATATGCTCTAGGAATAAAAACAGCCTTTGTAGCGTTGTTTTGTGTTTTTTTAATGTTTGTTTATCAGTTATGGGGTAAACAGCACCCCTTTTTCATTTTCAGTTTTTTTTCAGTTTAGCAGGTCAATTACTTCATAAAGTAACTACCAGGGGGGTATTTTCCGGACGTCGCTCAGATGCCAGATGCCTCATCTTGGATGAGTTAATGCCAGTGAAACTCACCCAGATTTGTCTGTTTTTCAAACGCAGCTCTGTAGTAGATTAGTCTAGCTAGATCTAATCATCCGAGATGATTGCACGCGCCCGCGCTGATTGAAAAGCCCATATATATTGAGTCTAGAAAACATGATCAGCAAGTCTTTGATAGGCTGTAACAAAATGACGAACAAACAGCTGAATTTTTTCACACAAGCGGAGCAGGACCTTTTATTCAAAGGATATGAAGAATTTCAAGATTTAATATGCACAAGGGCTAACACTGCAAAAGCAGCCCAAACCAGAAAAGACGGCTGGCAAAAAGTGGCCGGCAAATTAAACGCGTAGTGTGCATTGTACATACTGAATGCAGCGTTTCATTTCCTATGTGTCAGATTAATCATTCCAGATCAAACGTGAGAACAAGGAGAACATGGGAACAGGTTAAAGTGAAGTATAAGAATATATTTCAAACTGGTAAATATTGGTATATAATTATTTAAAGAATTGTTGACATAAAGAATCACATATAATATAAAAAAACATTAATTTTAAAGCTAATAGGAAGGCAGACAAGCAAAAAACAGGTGGAGGTCCACGCGGTCCAGACCTAACCCCTGCAGAAGAGTTGGCTCTCCAGCAAAATGCCCATCACCCTGTTTCTGAGGGAATTCCAGGGGGAAGCTCCTCCTCAGAACCAGTGGCAGGATGCAGTGGTCACTTCATTTCAGGTAAAGTCATTGGTCATTGCATATATTTGGCCTCAATGTGTGCCATAGATTTGCTCCATATAGCCCTCTTTTTTTTGTTGGGTCAGTTGCAGGGAATGTCATATCCCTAGAACTTATGTCTGACCAACAAGATATTGACGAAGGTAATGTTTGAACAAACTCCACTCTGATCAGTCCCATGTGCCCCAATCCCATTTGGAAATCTTGGGTAATGAGAATGTTAGGCTGATTGTGAGATTCTTTATGGAACTTTGGGTGTTTTTGCCTGTGTATTACCTACCTGCAATGGCATGAAACGCCTCTTTTATTGTGTACACATGCAGGTGTCCAGAAAACACTATGAAAACCCGAAGGAAATATTTCAGAGCCAAACAGACTTTATGAATTGTCTGGTACACTGCACTTTTAAAAAGATTTTCCACATCGCCTACAGTATATAAAAAAGTGCCGCTTGCAAAAAACCTCAAAGCAACTTCGAATATAAGGTGCTAATAAATCTTTGAAGTACAATATTCCCCCCCGGCTAAAGCGGTACCTTTCGAAAAGAATCTCCTCAGGGAGCAATAAAGGATCTTGTCAATCACACAAAAACCTCTGAAATTCTCTTCTTATATTTTGCTCACCGATATCAATTTGTCGCTCATTCATGAACGGCAAAGCCATGACTGAATGAATTCCATGTTCGGACACTAATTAAGTGTGTGAGCTAATCCTTGTTTACATTGAACAAACCTGCTCCGAGCAGGTTTGAGGATTTGGATGTACTGCTATGACAACACATTCAGCAAGAGTTTCGAACAACTGACAAATCCAGGATCATGCCAAATCATCAACAATTACATCCGGCTAAACGAGTAATCCTTGTACGAAAAATACCCCTCAGGAGTTGCCACTGGGCCCCAAACCTCAGACACAGAAAAGCCCAACACACTTTTAGGTTTTAAAAAAAACTATTAATTAACCTACAGCACCTTCACAAATGATCACCCTTCCAAAGATCAATCATAGTACCAATAAATCTACTAGTTTCTTCATCCAATTGAGTGTTGTGGGCTTTTTTACACGTGGACCCAGAAATGCTTCTGGTGCTGAACCGTGTCTCCCTGGACACATTTCTGGGTTATATCCTCCCCCAACAGCGCCCTCTATCAACACCCAGGGGCCGAGGCTGTCTGCTAGCTTCAGTTGGAGCAGACACAAAATTGAGAAGCCCACAATACACCTATAAAAGTCACAAAAAAAGCAAAAAGCTCAATAAGGAAGAGGATAACTCCCAACACCCAGTGTAAGACAGGCAGAGCCATTCAAATTTGCATGCAGCCGAAGTGGATGCAGTGGGTGTATGGGTGTTTAAACAAAATAGCTGGTGTGCAATGGGCGGTGTGGTGTAGCAGATTAAAGCTACTTGTAGAATTACTTGTAGTTCCCTTATGGCAGAATTAAGTTCAGTTTTTGCAATTCAATGTTATATTTAAAGAAGAAATATAAATGTTATATTTGTTCATGACAAAGTTACAACTGTTGCGGGTTAATACGTATATCTGAAAGGATAAAATGAACAGACGCCGATTACTACACTGTTAAACTTATTTTAATGCAGCATGATCATTTAATAAAGAATACTGAAGATTACGTGCCTGCTGGTCTTCATTCCTTTTGTGACGGTACAAAGCAAGCCTTCCTGATACATCTGTGTGTTTAATCAATGTACTGTCATGAACGGAGTAGCCTGAGTGAGTATTCTACCCCACACTTGGCTTGTGCATAAAATTGTATTTTAAAAAATCAAATATTTATTAACAAATAAAAAAAAATAAGAATGAGCAAATAAGGCACAAAAGCTCAAAAGACCAAAAATAGGCACAAGGAATTGCATAAGGCAATCCACTGCAAACAAAATCCCAATTACTGTCCAGAAATCAGAATCCTTAACCTAAAGCAAAAAATTATTTAAAAAAAGACAGAAAATCAATAGCAAAAACACAGCAATACTCACAGAAACTCTGTAAAAAAAAAAAGAATGATCCCCACACCAGAGCCTTCTAAGCCTATTTAAAGAGCCTAAGGAGCTCAGAAGTGGGTTACCCCTCAGAAAGAAAATAGAACATAGATAAACTTATAAAGACTGAACACATTAATAAACGTAACAGAAAATACATAAAAATAAAACAGAAGTACTCAAAACCAACAAAAATAAAATACATAAACATACAGTACATTAATACATAACACAGCTGTTCAACATGATTAGTGCGTCAACATGATTAGTGAGAGGTGAGTAAGATTATGTACTTGGTCTCATTTTTTACATGGATATTTTGATGCTATTACTGTTGTTCAGTGTGAGTCCTCACTGAAATCCTTTATATAATGGAATTTTGTTATCTCCATCTACTTAAAACAATGCGGGGCAAGTAACATAAAAAAAAACACTTTTCAGTGTAGTATTTCTTTAATAATAGTTTGGAATTATATGTTTAGTGTTTGGCTGTTTTAGGTTCCCTTTATTGATAATTATGTGTCTTTATAATATTTTACATAACAGAAAGATTCAGCATACAATAAAGAAAGTAAAACAGTACAAGACTAAATCTGCCTCAGGTAATTTCTTGCTTTTGTCTTTTCTACAGAATTCCATTTGATGTGAGGTCTCCCTCCTTGGCAGGCAACTCACAAGTGAATTCCTTGCATCCTATGTCGATTTGCCACTTATCAAGACCTCAGTCTGAAAACTTAAAGCAATTTTTTACATCTACAGAGTACCAAGATCAGAAATGGTGAAAATACAATTTTGACCTCACCTCACTAATATGACTCTTTTGTTCTGCTTTAGTATATCTGGATACATTTTTTGTTCCTTCTCTGGAAATATGGTACTGACTATTTAAAATGTTATTATTTTATATTTTATGCTTTTTCAAATATTTAATTTGACTTTTCTTCTGTAGAATGGCCTTCACTTTGTTAATGGATTATTTACAGTATTTGAGAAAAACGACTAGTTTATAATAATTAACTCTTTATGTTACAAATGATGGAAACTCCAGGGATAAAATAATAAAAACACAATGAATTAAGTCTTTAAAGAAAATAACCCAAAACAATCAAACAACCATAAAATGCACAATATAACATAAGAATATAAGAATACTAACTCACTATCATATAAATTAATTTGTAAAACCACTCCTAAGTTTGATACATCTAACAAACCACCTCTACTATTTAAAAAATCCCATTAGCACCACATACACACATAAAGACACAAAATGGCAGTACATACAGTTCATTTCAGTTAAATATGAAAACATCCAGAAGACAATACAATGTTATTCAACTGCTGCCCACTTAAAGCCAAGTGAGACTTTTATATTTAAAGCTCCAGACTATAAAATATAACTTGAAAAAGTTTTTGAATTAACTAATTAATTCAGATTGCAGCAGTTTCTCACATAGGTTGTTTACTCTTCAGACCTATTGTACAGAAGCTGGAACCTTTAACTTGCAAATATTGGGAATCAGCTGAAGGCATCTCACTGCCCACTATCTGGTGGGCCAGGCTCTCTAGCCACCTCATTTTTGGGTGGTCCATGTATGCTTTTATCACTCCACAACCTTTACATGTCTCTTCTTCTTTCTAAATGTCTTCTTTTGCATATGAACATTGTGGCAGTCCTGGGGCCTCATGTATAACGCCGTGCGTAGAATTCGCACTATAACATGGCGTAAGCACAAAAGCCGAAATGTGCAGAAAAGTCCAGATGCAGGAATCTGTGCGTACTCCAACTTCCACGTTCTTCCGCTACATAAATCCTGATCAGCGTGAAAAGTAACGCTCGTGCACGCGCTTTATGTAACGCCCCAACTCCTCCCAGAATTACGCCTCTTTGAATATGCAAATGAATATAAATCGCCGTTAAGCTCAGCCTTCTGTGAAAAGACAATGGGAAAAGCATGGGGGAAAATATAAGAATTTCAGCGAATACCAAGTGGAGGCAAAGGAAAAACATACTATTTGTTCAAATAAACCGTGGTATAATCAACAAAAGGAAGTTGATCGAGTGACATAGCGTGTTGGAGAAACTTGAAAGCTCACGTTCACAAAATCGCACAGTGCCGGAAATAAAAAAGAAGTCACATATCAAAGTCGCCGTGAAAAGGTGAGTTGTAGCCCACTGTCTGAGTGTCATATGAAAGCTTATTAGGGTACAGAGAAAAAAAGGCACACAGTGGGGAAAAAGCACGAAATGTCAACTTCAATCTCTAAATTTCCACTTTAATCACGTAGTTTATTTTGTAATTAAAGTAGAACATCATAAACTTCATCTTAAAATTGTTTAATTAACCAGTTTCTCAAATCACATCGTAATTAAAGTAGCACGTTAAATGCTTTGTTTTGCATTTGATCTTCTATGTGCTCTATGTGTGTGAATCACTACTTGCTTCTTAAATCGGCTCTCTTCCTCCAACTGGACACAGAATCCATTACATTCGTGATATTACAGCTCTCTGAATAACTAAAATACTGACATGTATACGTGATATCATTTTTATGATGATAGGAGTTAAAGCACGTTATTAAACATGAGTTTCACGGCGCAGTGATTGTGTGCGACCTTCGATGAAATAATTTATTGCAGCAGTACTCATGGGCGGCTCTAGGCTTGTGGTGGCACTGGGCAGAGGAAGAATTGGGGGCTCCTTCGCCCGCCAATGTCAGTAAGGTAGCTTATGCACGGTGGATGGCCGCGTCCGTTGCAGACACTGCATAGCCGCCTCGTGCTCATGACACAAGCATTTAACTTTTACCGAAATTTGTCGCTGCGTTTTAAGCTGTGTTGTTATTTTCTCTTTCTGTTTTATATTCAATATATATTGACGTAGCCGCCACTGCAGTCCTTGCTTTTCTTTCCCCAAATACCCAATCACTACACAATCAGCTCTGTAATAGAAGTTAAGCCATCTGTAAGCTTAGAGCGTCGATTCTTCAAAACGTTTAAGGAACATTGAAATATCTTCGTAGTACATGTTTAATTATTCTATCCTTCACCACACTCCCAGTGAAGAATATAGATTATTTAAATGAAGTTAAAGTTTTATCTGTATAATATAATAAACATATTTTGCTGCATTTCACCTTAAAAATGGTATCATCATCATATGTAAATACGCGCTTTATAAAGTGGCTCAGGTTGTGTGATATTATAACTGTAGTGCAAGTTTACAGTGGGGTGATTGTACTTATAAGTACAAACAGTTCTACAAGGAGCACTTGATTGAGTGCATTTAAAGTTCTTGGGATGAAACTGTTTCTAAACCGCGGGGTCCGTACAGGAAAGGCTTTGAAACGTTTTGCCGTGGCTGAGACAGCATATCCTTGAAGCTGTATACCGATAATTCTCTTTCTGATCAGCTGCTGCTGTGATTCACACTCAGATACAGTGATATAAATACTCCGAGTGGTGCAGTGAGACTAATATGGAAAAAGATGATCCGCTGTGGCAACTCCTAACGGGAGAAGCTGAAAGAAGAAGAAGAAGAAGGTGCAGTGAGAGTAACAACGCTAAAGCAGTTATGGTATTTGGAATACTATGGCTATTCCCTGGACCATTATATTGTTATAAGTTAATTACAATCACATGCGTTACACTAATAAACAATATGCGGTTAGTTTCAGTGTATTTATAAAGCCGCGTCAGGAAAATAAGGTGTAACCACACAGGAACAGTAGCATTGCTTTGACGCTGGGTGCTGCCAGTCTGCAAAACCGAGCGGAGTACTTGCGTACGACAAGGTATGAGGTACCGTGGAAAAGTGCGTGGCTTTACGCCAAGTGTAGGTTTTATACATCGCGATTTGAACGTGGAAAAGTTCTTACGCAACATTTCTGTGCGTACGCATCGTTTATACATGAGGCCCCTGTTTGGCAGCTTAAATCCAGACCATGACACTTTGGTGGCAGCATTGGGATAAGCCTATAAAAGTGAGGAACAAAGACTGAATATACAGCAAGAGGATTAACTGTCTGACTGTTTTTAAAAACCAATGCACCTAAGCAAAAGGGCTGGAAGGACCTTTTGAATTTTTAACTTTTAGTGGACTATTTTTTATTGTATGGTCTTAAAAGTTCTTATTCATTTTTAATGTCAATATTTTACAAGGGGGATTTATTGTGGGTTTTAGAAGTGCTTATAGTGGTTTTAGTGTAATGAAGATACACTACGTCACAATCCTTGGCCACCAGTTGAAATGGGTTGAGTAGAGTGTGGCGCCTTCCTGTGCAACTGGAGGGTTATGATGAGAGAGGTTAGTGGCATTGTGTGTTTTTAAGTAAACAAATAAAGACAGTGTGCACCAATAGTCTGTGGTTTAATGGGGAGAACTGACTGGCCATGGATCCACATGCAGATGTGCACAGTTCATTCAGTTGCTTTGTTAGTGCTCCTGGTTTCTTTTGTTTTACACCCGATCAGTGCATAAAAGGTAGCTTGGGCAGGAAAAAGAAGGAAAAAGACAAAAGAAAGAAAGAAAATGGGGAGAAGATGTGGAGGTTAAAAAAAGAGAATCTGGTGAAAGAAGAGAGTGAGAGTGCAGTAGTGAGTAGGCAGGGAAGTGAGCCCCATGGAGGAGCGTGTGGCCGCCACTCAAGAAGACTGAAGAGACTCACTCCTGTTGAGGATACCTAAAGTATTAGGAGTGACCTGATGCACATAAACGTCTTTGTGAACATGCGGGTCAGCCCCTTGCTATTAGGTCCTGCCGGGGAACCTGCTACCGATAATAATGTACCTGAGGACACAATACACAAAGCAAGGGGGTTGGTGCAAAAGTGTTCCAATACTTTTATTAAAAATAATCAAAAATCAAAACAGTGTTCCAAATAAATAGTGCTGTGCAAAAAGTGTTCAATAAATAAATAACCCTTTAAAATGAATAGTGTTCGTTTGGAGGTTAAAAATGATCAATTACCCCTTAAAAACAAGGTTAAAAACACATTGACAGGAAACTGTCCTTTACTATTCTGAGCCCTGGTGCCTTCCTTTTAAAACTGACATCTCACTGTTTTACCCTGATTGGGCCACTCAGCACAGAGAGATGTCCGTCCAACAGGCCCAGACAATCTTTTATTCCATCCTGAGTCCCTGCCGCAAATCCCATGGCGTTCCACAGGGAGCCGTCGAGCCCTGCTCCGCTCAGACTGCTGTCGATACCTGGCTCCTCCTTCCAGCGAGAGCGCTCTGTCCTCCAAACTCTGCTGATTGCTTTCTCCTCCTGGTGAGAGCACACCCTGAGCACAATGGTCACACGTGCTACATGGTCGCGCAACAGGAGTGATTCCACAGCCTCATCCTAAGCGCCAGCCACACACTACTTCCTGGTGCTCCATTCCCGTCTACCTACTCCCTCCCATCTTGCAACAGCTATCACTCTCTCCTGCCTTTCTCTCTCTCCTCATTAACCTCGTTTCTGTCTTCTTCCTTTCGCTTCTCCTTTTCTTTGCATGCCGGCTCTCCCTTATATGCCTCCGTGGGAGCAGCACCTCAGTCGTGCACCACAGAAAGCCGATGAAGTAACTGAGACAGACCGCACCCTCACATGCAGATATGTCTTGCCCCAGTTACCTCACCAACCTCCTGCAGCTGTGCGAGCATGCATATGCATGGAGATTGAGCCAGCCATTCAATTATTTATTTATTTATAAACTGGCCACCTTTTTCTGAGCCACGGACCCGCTATACAACAGGTTTCAGTGTAAGACAGCGACTCTCTTGATTCACTGAAACAATGTCTTATTTGTGTTTCTGAATGGATGAGTAGTAATATTCTCAAACTAAATAAGGAGAAAACAGAAATCTTAGTGATTGGCAAAAATATAATAAGGGTATTAGAAATAAACTTGATCCATTAGGATTAAAAGTCAAGACGGAGGTAAAGAATTTATTGACTCTGACCAGAATTTTAAAACACATATTAATCAGATTACTAGGACAGCATTTTTTACACTTAAGAAATATAGCAAAAGTTAGACCTCTTATAACATTGCAAGATGCTGAGAAATTAGTTCATGCTTTTGTTTTCAGTCAGCTTGATTACTGTAACGCACTCCTGCAGGACTACCCAAAAAAGACATCAATCGATTGCAACTCGTGCAGAATGCAGCTGCCAGAATGTTAACTAGGAAAAGAAAATCTGAACACATCTCTCCAGTTTTGATGTCACTACATTAGTTACCTGTGTTATTTAGAATTAACTTTAAATTACTACTTAAGGTTTAAAAGCCTTAAATAATCTCGCTCCATCTTATATTTCAGAATGTCTTTCACCTTGCACTCCAAATTGTTACCTTAGATCTTCAAATGAGTGTCTGCTTACAATTCCAAGAGCTAAACTTAAAGGATATGGTGAGGCAGCCTTTTGCTGTTATGCACCTAAAACCTGGAATAGCTTACCAATAGAAATTCGCCAGGCTAATACAGTGGAGTATTTTTAAAAACTGCTAAAAACACATTATTTTAATATGGCTTTCTCATAGCTTCATTTTAGTTTAATTCTGATATTCTGTATATGCATTTAATCATCATTATCATTCATGGTGGCTCCGAAATGCGTTCTAACCCATACTTTCTCTACTGTTCTTTTCCGGGTTTCGCCACCACCTTCTGATCAAAGCACCGTGCTGTCTCTACACTGATGGATTAAAGGCCAGAGGTCCACATGACTATAATCAAGTTCTTCCAAGTGAAGCCTGAAAGCCATGAGGACTGATTCAGATCATTTATATTAGGTAGAATGCCTAGAGGAGGCTGGGTGGTCTTGTGGCCTTGGAACTCCTGCAGATTTTTTTTTTTTTTTTTTCTCTCTAGCCGTCTGGAGTTTTTTTTTCTGTTTTTTCTGTCCTCCCTGGCCATCGAACCTTACTTTTATTCTATGTTAATTAGTATTGCCTAATTTTATTTTTTTATATATTTTATCTTTCTTCTCTTTCTTCATCATATGAAGCACTTTGAGCTACATCATATGTATAAAAATGTGCTATATAAAAATTGTTTTTGTTGTTGTTGAGTGGCAGTGGAAGTCGAAGAAGCAAAGGTCAGCACAGCACCCTGCTGAAAGCCTGGGGCAACAGCAGGGACCCAAGCCTGGATTTAAAGGTGACTGTGCCTGTAAGAAGGATGTCTTCTCTGGCTGGAGGATCCTATCCAGAGTAATCAGAGGAGATACTGGTTTTTAGAGGATTAGAGGAGACGTTTGTTTTTAAAAGATTTCTGCTTTTTGGGACTTTTAAACTCATTTTAAAGGATTATTTATTGCTTATTGAACTTCAACCTCCACTGATCACCTAAAATCTTATAGATTATTTATTTATTGAGGACTGTTGCACTAGACTTTGAATACTTTATTGTTTGGTTTTAATAAAATCACTTACAGCTATCTCTTTTCATCTATGTGTATTGTTTGGTTTTAATAAAAGCACTTACAGCTACCTCTTTCCGTCTATGTGCATGTCCTCAATCTGTGACTATTGACAGATCTTTAATCTAGCTGCCAATGTCCATGGCACCAACAGTGACCATCACAAACATAAATGACCTGCTTTCTAATTCCTCAATTGACTAAAAATATTGCCCTCTTTCTACTAGTCATTTGCACTAAACACATTGGTCTAGGTGTTGGGTAAAAACCATAGAGCAGCCCAAGCACAACAAAATCCAATGAAAAATCTAGAAAAATATACAAAACTTAGTAGTAAATCTTGAGAAAAAAATCAAAAGATTTCCTCAATAATTCTGTTTTTGTTGCAAATAAATCTGAAATTGATTAATTTATATCATATGTTGATAAACTGTAGAAGAATGTCTTCAATAAAATATACATTGTCTCACATTACGCATCGGGGACAGTTTACAGGCTCAAATAGTGTTATTTGTCAGCCAGATCAGGGATTTGCGCTCTCACCTAATCCTCTCTCTTCTTGTTCCTCTGCAGTTCAGCCAAAAGCCCTTCCTCTCAGTGACATCACCACCGGTCCACCCACTGCTAAAATCACTTTAGGCAAACCCTGATGACATCATTTCTGGTACCCAGAATCCACCTTCTTGCCACATCACTTTCTGTTCTGCCGCCCTGACTCCACCTGTTCCTCCTATCCACCATATTTATAGAGCAAACTCAACTTGCTAGTCAGTTCAGTTGTGAACTCCGCTTATGTAAAGACGCATTTCTTTTCTTTTGTTGATTTTTCAGTATACAGGGTGGCTATCCCCAAAACTTTTTCTGTCTGTTGCCTAATTTTTACCACAGCATATACAGTGGATTCAGAAAGTATTTAGACCTCTTCAGTTTCCACACACTTTATTGTATTGTAGATTTAATAAATAGATACATTTGCCATTTTTGCACATTAATCTACACCCAATAACTTATACTTACAAAGTAAAAACATGTTTTCAGAAAGGTTTGCAAATTTATTAAAAGTCAAAAACTGAAATATCACATTCATGTAAGTATTCATACCCTTAATTCAGTACTTTGTAGAAGCCGTTTTGGCAGCAATGACAGCTTTTAGTCTTCTTGGGTAAGTCTCTACAAGCTTTGCACACCTGTATTTTGCAGTTTTAACACTTTTCTTGCTGGCAGATCCTCTCAAAATCTTACATTTAATAGGAACTGACTGAAAACTTGGTTGGGTCTCTCCACTGATATACAAAGAGGTTTGAATATTGGCTTTGGCTGGGCCATTCAATGATACTTAGAAACCTGTCCTAAAGACACTCCAGTGTTGTCTTGATGTTATACTAAAAGCTGAATGAACCTGAGGTCATGTGCACTCTGATGTAGGTTTTCTTCAAAGGAACTATCTATTGTTGGCTGCATTCATCTTTCCCTTAATTCTGACCCTGATGCTAAGAAGTGCCCCCATAGCATGATACGGTCACCATCATGCTTCACTATAGAGTTGGTATTGAGCAGGTGATGAGCATTGTCTGGTCTTTGCCAGACATAGCACTTGGAGTTCTGCCCAAAGAGTTACATTTTTGTCTTATCAGACCAGATGATCTTTTTCCTCATGCTGTCAGACTCCATTAAATGCCATCTGGCAAACTCCAAGCAGGAAAAAGCCACTTTACCATAAATGCCTATTGAAGGAGTGCTACTGAGATGGTTGTCCTTCCTGACAGGTTGTGCCATCTCAAAAGAGGAATTCTGTAGCTCTGTTAGAGTAACCATTGGCTCCTTGGTCACCTCCTTGACCCTTCTTGCCTAGTTAGTCAGTGTAGCTGGGTGTTCAGCTCTAGGAAGAGCCCTGGTGGTTCCAAACTTCCAAATATATCTTCACTTTGTCATTGCATTTTATTGAAAGTAGGTTGATGGAGAAATATGACAAATGTATCAATTTAAATTGAAATCTACACATTAAAGTGTACAGAAATGAATTCACTCTACATACACGTGTTTGTGTGTGTGTTGAATTTCTTGCATTTGGGTGGTTTTGCTTTTATTTTCCTGACTGGACTCACATCCCCAGGAAACCCCAAGAATCAGGTATTGGGATGCCAGCACTCTGTTGACTTCACCAGCTTCAAAGCACAATTTCCTCATTTTCAGTAGTACCATCTGGTATGTACTCATCACTTGCTCTTTGCTACTGTCTTTTCTGAACCTTGTGAGTTACCGGTGCCAGGCCACACACCTGTGCTACCTCTGTGGAGTCCTTCTCAGTCTCTGCCAATCACTAAGGGGAGCAGAAAATAAATTTCTGTAAACAACAGTTTGGGTCTCCTTCACAAAACCAATTAGTTATGTTAGCTTTCACTTTTTTCCTATTATGAAACAAACTTTTAGACACTTCTATATCCAAAATCTTCACTGTTTAACTAGCCCACAGAAGCCATGTAGTGCTTCACAGTTTATTCTGTACATACTGTGAAACAAGGAAGGATAGCATTGCAATGCACTCAGAATGGAAGAGGCAGGTATGGCATCTTGAGAATTTTCAAGAAAAACAAAACCGATCAGAAGTCTGAAAGAATAGTTGCTGTACTGATACTACTGATTGGCCTACTTTGAATTGAATAACTTATCACAACAGAATACAAAGATAGACACACATAAATACTAAGCATGCTAAATAATAAAATTTAAGGAAAGAAAGAAAGAAAGAATGTGATCAGTGGGAGAAAAAAGTCAGAGAGAGATAGAGATACTATAGTATAACCTCTAATGATGGGATAAGATTCTGAGTGTCAGGGTGTAGCAACCGCAAGATACACGCACGCGATTCCTACACTTCACATCCCAGAGGGAAGTGGATGATAATAGAAGGTTAAAGTAGCATTACCATATTCGGTCCTCGGGCCCTCTTGTCCCCTATGCACGTCCTTATATAACTGGCAAAACAAAAATCTCACGCAAAGGAAAGTGGGAATGAAAATATATTAACATTTACTATTTACATTTACGTGCCCGGTGCCTGAGTGCTCATTAGTGAATCCCTTTCCCAGACACCCTCCCCAGCGCCCAAATCCGAATCCCCGGTTCAACGTAGACAATAAACAAAAGAAAATAATAATAATAATAATAATAAAAAAAATGTTCTCCGAAAACGCCAAAAAAGAAAAATGTACTTAATCCAAATATAAGGAAAAATAAATACTACAGTTCAGTCTTTACATAGGGCAGGAGAAAAACACAACAGTCCTCCGGTGGAAATGGCTTCGCCGCGGACTATCACGAAGAAATGCGTATTCCGATATCTGACACACCAGACGGGAGCACCTGGAGAACACCAACCTGGCCTTTTCTCAGGGATTCGTCACCGGATTATTTCTTCGGGGTGGCCACCCACAAATAGCAGACGACCCTGGGTGATGAAAGATCCAGAATGATCCTTTAAGCGTGGATAGTCTCTCCTTGCCTTCAGCCTTTTCCTTCCTTCTTGATTCTTTTTTCCTCCTGCCTTGATCCGCCATTCCCCTTAAATAGAAAAAATTTCCCGCCAAAAACATCCTTGCCCCTCTCGGTTGTTATGGCAACCTCACGCCGGCAACAGGCAGCTGGAATACTTACCGGGCGGGGTCCTCCCAGACTGGAGCGTCACCAAAGGTACCTGAAGGGCTATTTACAAGCACCCTTCCAGCCAACATAATAAAGTGACAGACAGACCAGGAGGCCAACCCGACTGTCAAGTTATGTAGCCTTGCTACAAGGGTATCCCTTGCCTGTTGTACACTGAAAAAAAAAAAGTGATGATTCACACTTAATATTTTCAATCTGAACTAATATAATTCTTTTTAGCTTATTGATCCCACAATTTTTAAGTTGAGGCAAATCATTTAGAGTTATTGGGTGCAATTCACTTGTTTTTTTTACTGAAGTAAATCTATTTTTTAAGTTGTTCTTCTCTTTTGGCATTTGGAAAGCCATCAAACTGGAATGTTCGACCAAAAGAATATACAAACAGCCCCTCAAACACAGCACATGAACAACCTAACATATTAAGTTAAATGAAATAGGATTTTTATGTTTATTCCCTCCACCATAACTTAATTTGGTACAAACAAATGTTTTTACTTTGATTGAGATCTGAAACCAAATATTTCAAGCTGCAACACTAAATGACTAATCTTAAGTTGCTTGAAAGAGAAAATTTACGTTGAATGAACAACATCAATGTTATACTTTTTTCAGTGTACTGGCAACTAGACAAAGGTCCTCATTATGTATTTCAAAAGAATCAAAAAAGCCATATTATGGAAATAATAAAATAACAAAACATTATTTGTGTCGTACATTTTCTTACAAAGCATTTAGCTAAAGATGTTACAAGATGTTAAAGAAAAATGTGTAAGGATGACAAAGGAAACCTGGAGAAAAATCACATGGACAATATATAAGACCTTCCAAATTTCACTCAAACAGTAATAATCTCTGGCACTAAATTTAAAATTCGGTCTGCTACCATATTCTGATACCCTATTTAGTCATAAATAGTTCACCAAAACAACTTCTCACAGTCATTCTCCCTAGCCTTAAAAAACTCCCCCTATACATTGGCCTTCACATCAGCCACTGCTCCTGATGCTTGGTTTTTGCCAGGTCTTATTGCTTCATTAAATGTGGAGACATTCCAGATAGCATTGCATACATGGTCTCTTTCTTCAACATGACAGCTTCTCTTAACCTGGATGTTCACCAATCGGCCCTAGTGTTACTAACATGGCAGGGATTAATAAGCTGCCTTCAGCTACCTCCATTACTGAGGTCTTGAACAGGGTCCATTCAGTTCCCTGATTTTACAAAGATGCATAAGTCTTCTCAAAGAGAGGCATTCGTTAGCTGGTATTACTTGGCCTCTATTCTATTGGAGCCAACTCAGAGGTGATCATTTGACAGCTCAGTCCCTCTTTTCACCAAGTGTAAAGAAACAGGCAGATGACAAAATTGCAAGTCCATCTACATTTAATTTTTTCAAAATTGTAACAGCATCAATTTGATGATGACTGGAAAGAGGCATCTTTTGCACTTAGAGGGACCCGCCAGACAGCGCTCCAGTAATCGATCTTCTATACTGCGGCAAACAGCCAAAAGCTTTGTTGTTTTGCCCAAGAGGTTACATGTAATGAGACCAAGTGGTGTTTTTTTTTGTTGTATTGCTTTAATTAAATAGGATGATATTAGTGTTCCAACTTTTAATTTTATCTGTGACCGGTCATTCCTACACCCAGCCACAAATCACCTGATCCTTAAATCCCAAAATGTATAAAATAATAATTTGACCAAATTGTATTAGTTGAATTGAAGAGAATGTACATAAAGACACAAAACAAGTATATATTTCAAGACTATTCCAACAATGGATATTACCTGTTGTGAAATATACAGAAATCAAGATAAAAAAAACAAAAACTGGATGACTCACTTAATGTGACAACCTTGGATGTACCTGAAATTAATTTTGTCACATTAACGAGGTGTCAGTTAAACCTCTCTGTGATGTACAAATAGAAATATATATATATAGCAAAGAAATTGGTTTTGACATGACATTCAGGTGGCTAGCTGTCTAAAAGTCATTACCTTTTATCACTGTTATGATTTCCTAGGATAAAAAGTAGCTTTCACATAAGAAGCCCATCGCCAAAGGCTAACCTGAATCTCTGAGGAATTACAATTTAGAGATTATAGTTTAACATTCAAATTATATAAGGAAAGATCTTTCCTTTTAAATTTTAACTGCTCTAAAACCCCCCACCAATAATTACTTTTTACACACTTTCAAGGGGACATGTCTTAAACATTCTATGACCAAAGTTTTTAGAAACATTAAAATAAAAACATAGGTAGACAGATAGATAGCACTTTATTGTACCAATGGAGGAAGTTCAGCTTTTTACAGAAGCTCAATAAGTAAATAAATACATAAACAAATACATACATACATACATAAGCAAATGTTACAGCAAACAACAACTACTAAAGCTACACACCAGAATTATAAAAAAAAAATCCCACTTGGCCAAATATAAAAAGAGTATTCACAATCACAGTTTAGGCATTATAAAGGCGTTTTCCCATAGGTAAGAAAGAGCCCCAGTAGTGTTTTATCAGATACAGGATGTTGATCTTTATTCATAATGGCCCTCAATCTTCAAATCATTCTCTCCTTCGCTGTACTAACTCCAGCAGTTTGAGCATGTCTCCCATAATTGAGCCTGCTGTTTTAATTAACTTGTTAATTTGATGGGTCTCTCTTGAAATGATGTTACCGGCTCAGAACACCATAGTGTAGAAAATCACACTGGCTATAACAGAGTAAAGGATGTTACTGCCCAGATTAAAGGAGCAAAGTCTCTGATAGAGACAGAGTGGTTTATGAATAAAAAATAATCTGTTCTGTTCTTTCATATATATATACTAGCAAAATACCCGCGCTTCGCAGCGGCGAAGTACTGCATTAAAATTTTTATTAAGAAGAAAATTTAACCTTTTT
>JANRMT010062837.1:42792891-42808862 GCA_026402145.1 Polypterus bichir lapradei | reverse complement strand
GACCGTTATGCGTAGAATTTCGAAATGAAACCTGCTTAACTTTTGTAAGTAAGCTGTAAGGAATGGGCCTGCCAAATTTCAGCCTTCTACCTACACGGGAAGTTTGAGAATTAGTGACGTTGGAAAGTTCAATATGGCGGCTGACAGTGGCGTCATACTACCGAAATAAGTATGTACATTGGTTTTGGTTAGCGCAGGGAAGCTGCCTACCAAATTTCGTGAAGATGGGGCCATGAATAAGAAAGTTCAATATGGCAGACGTTGTTGATCGTTATGACCGTTACTCGTAGAATTTCGAAATGAAACCTGCTTAACTTTTGTAAGTAAGCTGTAATGAATGGGCCTACCAAATTTCAGCCTTCTACCTACACGGGAAGTTGGAGAATTAGTGACGTTTGTAAAATTCAATATGGCGGCTGACAGTGGCGTCATACCATCGAAATAAGTACGTACATCGGTTTCGGTTAGCGCAGGGAAGTCACCTACCAAATTTCATGAAGATGGGGTCAGCCTTCTACCTACACGGGAAGTTTGAAAATTGGTGACGTTGGAAAGTTCAATATGGCGGCCGACAGTGGCGTCATACCATCGAAATAAGTACATACATCGGTTTTGGTTAGCGCAGGGAAGCCGCCTACCAAATTTCGTGAAGATGGGGCCATAAATAAGAAAGTTCAACATGGCGGACATTGTCGACCGTTATCGACCGTTATGTGTAGAATTTCGAAATGAAACCTGCTTAACTTTTGTAAGTAAGCTGTAAGGAATGAGCCTGCCAAATTTCAGCTTTCTACCTACATGGGAAGTTGGAGAATTAGTGATGAGTCAGTCAGTCAGTCAGTCAGTCAGTCAGTCAGTCAGTGAGTGAGTGAGGGCTTTGCCTTTTATTATTATAGATACTGCTCAAAAAATTTAAAGGAACACTTTTTAATCAGAGTATAGCATTAAGTCAGTGAAACTTCTGGGATATTGATCTGGTCAGTTAAGTAGCAGAGAGGATTGTTAATCAGTTTCAACTGCTTTAGTGTTAATGAAATTAACAACAGGTGCACTAGAGGGGCAACAATGGGACGACTCCAAAACAGGAAATGTTTAACAGGTGGAGGCCACTGACATTTTTCCCTCCTCATCTTTTCTGACTGTTTTTTCACTAGTTTTGCATTTGCCTACGGTCAGTGTCACTACTGGTAGCATGAGGCGATACCAGGACACTACAGAGGTTGCACAAGTAGTCTAACTTCTCCAGGATGACACATCAATACGTGCCATTGCCAGAAGGTCTGCTGTGTCTCCCAGCACAGTCTCAAGGGCATAGAGGAGATTCCAGGAGACAGGCAATTACTCTAGGAGAGCTGGATAGGGCCATAGAAGATCCTTAACCCATCAGCAGGACAGGTACCTGCTCCTTTGAGCAAAGGGGAACAGGATGAGCACTGCCAGAGCCCTACAAAATGACCTCCAGCAGGCCACTGATGTTATTGTCTGTGACCAAACAATCAGAAACAGACTGCATGCTGAGGGCCCGACGTCCTCTAGTGGGCCCTGTGGTCACTGCTTGGCCCTGTGGAGCTTGATTGGCATTTGCCATATAATACCAGAGTTGACAGGTCCACCACTGGTACCCCACAGATGAGATTAGGTTCACCCTGAGCACATGTGACAGACCTGAAAGGGTCTGCAGAAGCCATGGAGAACGTTATGCTGCCTGTAACATTGTTCAGCATGACCGGTTTGATGATGGGTCAGTGATGGTCTGGGGAGGCATATTCGTGGAGGGACACTCAGACCTCTACAGGCTAGACAACAGCACCTTGAGTGCCATTAGGTATCGGGATGAAATCCTTGGACCCACTGTCAGACCCTATGTTGGTGCAGTGGGTCCTGGGTTCCTCCTGGTGCACGACAATGCCTGGCCTCATGTGGCAAGAGTATGCAGGCAGTTCCTGGAGGATTAAGGAATTGATACCATTGACTGGCCCTGAACTAAATCCAATAGTACACCTCTGGAACATTATGTTTTGGTCCATCCGACGCCACCAGGTTGCACCTCAGGCTGTCCAGGGCTCAGTGATGCCCTGGTCCAGATCTGGGAGAAGATCTCACAGGACACCATCCATCGTCTCATTAGGAGCATGCCCCGATGTTGTCAGTCATGCATACAAGCACGTGGGGGCCATATAAACTACTGAGTACGATTTGGAGTTGTGGCAATTACATTTCGGCAAAATGGACTAACCTGCCGCATCATTTTTTCACTTTGATTTTTGGAGTGTCTTTGAATTCAACCTCTCTGTAGGTTGATAGTTTTCATTTTTATCAAATGATGTGGCATCCTTTCATTCCAAACACATTATCCAGTCCATCTCGGTATACTGTAGATATCCTGCATGATTTTAATCCCAATGAGATCTGATGTGTTTTCAAAGTGTTCCTTAAATTTTTTGAGCAGTTTAGTTTTTCTGTATTAAGGGACCAATCCAGCCTGTCATTAAAGTGAACCCCCAAGAACCAACTCCAAATCCACTCCCTGAATAGACCGTGGTACTGGTGGCGGTCTGAGCACAGGATAGTAGCACATTGCTCTCACTCTCTCCACTCGGAAAATTGTAATCTCTGAAATGATAAAATAAACATTTAAGGGCAAATGTTGGTCATGTGTGTTCACTGGAAACTTACACAGTTATGCTGTGCACATTTTGGCCATAAGTGTAGCAGCTGGTAGAACTGTGATATTGAACTTTTAAAATGAATGTACCCACTCACATTATCTTGATGCATTACACCAGAATCCCCATCACATTTTGGCAGAAGGCCAGCAATGGATGTTT
Source organism: Polypterus bichir lapradei (assembly GCA_026402145.1). NCBI lineage: Eukaryota > Metazoa > Chordata > Cladistia > Polypteriformes > Polypteridae > Polypterus > Polypterus bichir. Next base: position 42,806,034 of record JANRMT010062837.1, on the reverse strand, counting down.
CTCTGTCAGATTCATACATTTGGTTTTATGAATCAGATTTGATTTGTTTTTTTGGATATGCCATATTTTTCTTTTTTAGCATAAACAAAAATTTATACATGAGGTCCCAGTTGACCTGAATTAAAAACTTTGGAGTACTTTTATCCTTTAAAAACTGAGAGATACACAGAGGCTATTCCATGTATTTCATGATTCTAAGTGCAAACTGACTGAAGAGCAAAATAGTATGTTAGATTAAGAACTTACACGTATATAAAATTCTAATCACTCACTACAGACACCAAACATTACTCTTCAGCCAAATAATGGGGTTGGTACCAAAAACCTCCTAGAATTTTCAAAAAAAGGTATTAGAAATAAAACAGACATTATGTTTAGGCTGTTACTTCCTGTCTCCTGAAGTTAGTTTAAACATTTCATTTGAAATATGTTTTTGAACCATATATCATAAATCTGATTATTATATTTTATCAAGTTACACAACTTCCAGCTTCATATAAGAGGCCGCATCGAGACAGAAGTAAATACAGTAGGTTAATGACACACAGAAAAATGATTTGACAGATGCCACAATTAATAAACACAGATATTTAGAATGTGGATCAAACTTTGAATAAAGGTGGCAAATTAAACACACCTTATAATGAAGCATAGGAAGTTCAACTAGGAGGACATTCACTTTAGTAACTTTCAACAATTTATGCAGGTTTCTTCAATGAATACTGATAAAGTCGGTAAAAAACAGTTTCTGTCTCTACCGTGTTTCCACAAAAATAGGACCTATTCTGAAAATAAGCCCTAGTCAAGATCATCAGCTGAAAAGTAAGGCGCCTAAGGCCAGGTTTATACTTTACGCGTTGCAACGCGTGTGCCCGAAACATCCATTAAATTCTGAGGACACCTTGCCACAATATCTCTGAAAAGGATGTTTAATGATTACATCCATCAATTTCGGGGATACGCCCATTCCAGCAGCATCAGCGCAAGACAGAAACAAAATCTCTGGACGGGGCATCAGCTCATCACAAGGTGAACACAAGCATACACATACACTGGCGTAATTGTAGCTTCACCAAATCCCCAAACCTTCATGTCTTTGGATGGAAAACTGAGCACACTGTGGAAACCCACCAGGAAAACATGCAAACTCTAAGCAGGGATCTCAAGGGATGTGACTCCCTGCGAGACAGCAGTGCTACCACTCTGTCACCGTGCCACCCCATATGTGTAACTATTAGCAGTATTCATTATTTAAACATAGTTAACGATTAATATGTAAAATGTAACATACATATTTTTAATGCATTTCATCATGAAAGTGATATCAAGTATAAATCTAAGAATTGTAAACGTGCAGAGAGCTGGAATTTTATAAATTTAATGTGTTCTGTGTTGCGATGCTGCTGTCAGGTCAGGAGGAAGCCCCAGAAATGCTTGGCGATTTAACAACTGGGTTGGTTTTAAGATGACAGTTACGACGGTCTGCTTTTATGATTAAGTAAACTACAATGTTAAAGCTGAAATTTCCACTTTAATCACAAAATAGGCATTTTTATTATGTCCTTATTTTTTTTTCTCTGTGGCTCAAATACGCCGCCATACATTCTGATGATATAGTAGAGGTGCAAAAAAAAAAAAGACGGCACAGAAGATGGTATGTGAGACTTTTAAAATGTATCGTGTCATTACTTTGGGGAATATGTGACGCTTGAATATCAAAGCACCACAAATGCATTTGAATGTCGGCATTTTGCTTCACCACATCGAACCTGGAGGATCCTAAAAGCGAATGGAGTAGCATGACTCAGGGTTTGAATGTGGAGAGTTATGACGATATTCCAGAAGAAAATGACATGACTGCATTTGAATACATGTATATTGTTGTACATGAATAAATATAATATATCCCCCCAAAATAAGCCCTAGTGCATATTTTGGAGCAAAAATTAATATAAGACCCTGTCTTATTTTCGGGGAAACATGGTAGTCTGTCTGTACTGCCAGAGATGATTACACAGTATCTCTTTGATAATCAGAGTAAGTTGCTACATATTTCCAAATCAGATAATCAGAGCATAGTTGCTACATATTTCCAAATTGGGGCTCTTAAAATCTTCCTCAGGTCCTTTGTTAGAGATTAATTTTCAACTGGATCATAACAATGTGGAATTTTGGGTTAATTTAGGAATCATAGGTACATTATACACTGTTATCTTTTAATAATAATTCTGTAGCTGGCACTAGCAGTCAACTGAAACAAATTTAATATTGGTTTCAATAGCATACATAATTTCCTGTATTGTGTTTTTACTGCTTCATTAATATTTCTGTAAGTTAAATAAGGCTTTTCAAGAGTTTGATCTAGGTTAATAAGTGTTTCTGTGACTTTAGACAAACCTTGACCAGCTAAAAATTGCGTTAGTATGCTATGCATAAAATAATGCCTGTGTTGCTCACAAGCTAATGTTAACATGTAAAATGTTCAAGCTGACAAATCTGGCTTTCTGTAAAAACAAAAGTATCTAGTCCCTATGTGAAAGCAAATTATTATACTTTGAACATGCTTCAAGTTTAATCATTAGCTTAATCACAGTAACTTTAGTCTGAACAACATTCTGTGGAAAATAATTACCCTTACTTTTCAGAAATCAAATAGCTTTTAATAGCTTTTTTCCCTTCATCTTACCCTCTTAAACTATATAATGTAACTGTGTGACTGTCTTTGATATTTAGACTTTTCAATCTAATGTCCTTTCTTATTGTTTAATTACGTGGTATCTTATTTCTGTTTAAAAATTATACTTCACTTTGACTTTTCACCAAGCAATTTAAACATTGTTAATCTGTATTCTTTTTAACTATGAACAAGTGTAGAGTTTTGTCTTTGTTTCTCAGATGAAAGTTGGTGAACTCCATAGACTTCGATCTTTAGCAAAAAATGTGGAAAACTCATATGTCGTTTCCTGTGCTCTTTTAGACTTTTTGTAGCCCCAAATGAAAGTGTAGCAGGACAGCTGAATCTATAGTTTTCAAAGTCTGTGAGCAAGGAGAGCAAAGCTTGAAGACTATCTCATCTTATATTAGAAAGAAGTTAGAAAAGCAGAATGACCTAAGAAACCTGGAGACAAGGTCACAGATGAGCTCAGAATGAAATTCTCACAGTTAATGGAGTTTTGGTGGAGTATCATTTTGTTATAAATCTGTGGCAATATCATCTAGTCACCAGGTAAAAAAAAAACAAAATTAAATGCACTTCCCTATCATATTACTTGTTTTAAATATTCAAATTAAATCCATGTACTTTTATGCTATGCATATCCATCATCAAGTTCAGTATTAATTAACAAATATAATGTACCTAACCCATAGGGGTCGTGAAGCTTAGCAAAACAGGTAGATCTTTGTCTTGTATTTCAATTAATAACTCTGTCAAATTTTATCATACAAACACAACAAAAACACTGATAGAAACATTGAATCTATGACTTCCAGTACCAACCTTCTTAGTTTAGTTTTCAAAAATATACTCAGCAAAAAAAGAAATGTCCCTTTTTCAGGACTGTGTATTTCAACAATAATGTTTTAAAAATCCAAATAACTTTACAGATCTTCATTGTAAATTGTTTAAACAATGTTTTCCATGCATGTTCAATTAACCATAATCAATTAATTAACATGCTTAACAGCTTACAGAAAGTAGGCATTTAAGGTCACAGTTCTAAAAACGCAGGACACTAAAGAGACTTGTCTACCGACTGTGAAAAACACCCAAAGAAAGATGCCAGGGTCCCTGCTCATCTGCGTGAACGTGCATTAGGCATGCTGCAGGGAGGCATGAGGACTGCTGATGTGGCTAGGGCAATAAATTGCCATGTCCACACTGTGAGACGCCTAAGACAGGAAGGACAGCTGATCATCCTCGCAGTGGAAGACCACGTTTAACAACACCTGCACAGGATTGGTAAATCCGAATATCACACCTGCGTGACAGGTACAGGATGGCCACAACAACTGCCCGAGTCACACCAGGAACACACAATCCCTCCATCAGTGCTCAGACTGTTCGCAATAGGCTGAGAGAGGCTGGACTGAGGGCTTGCAGGCCTGTTGTAAGGCAGGTCCTTACCAGACATCACCAGCAACAATGCCGCCTATGGGCACAAACCCACCTTCGCTGGACCAGACAGGAGTGGCAAAAAGTGCGTGAGTTTCTGCATGACAGCAATGTCAGTGTTCTGCCATGGCCAGCGAAGAGCCCAGATCTCAATCCCATTGAGCACGTCTGGGACCTGTTGGATCGCAGGGTGAGGGCTAGGGCCATTCCCCCCAGAAATGTCCAGGAACTTGCAGGTGCATTGGTAGAAGAGTGGGGTAACATCTCACAGCAAGAACTGACAAATCTGGTCCAGTCCATGAGGAGGAGATGCACTGCAGTACTTCAAGCAGCTGGTGGCCACACCAGATACTGACTGGTACTTTTGATTTTGAGCCTCCCTTCATTCAGGGACATATTGTGAAACATTTTTAGTTTATGTCTTATGGTGTTGACTCTTTTAGTGTTCATACAAATATTTACACATTAAGTCTACTGAAAGTAAAAACAGTTGAAAGTCAGAGGACGTTTCTTTTTTTGCTGAGTATAGGTAAATTAGACAAAAACATACCACATCACAAGACTCCTTTACAGCTGAGTTTTAAATGTAGTGAGCCGTCCCACACACAAGTAGCTTCATTCTCAAAACAGCCAACAGTGTTCACACAAATAACCTTATGATGCAACATGTGCAAAGAAATATAAAAATATATCAATATTTATAGATTTTCACTTTAAATACATTAGGTTCTGTTTGCCCTTAAGTACTAGTAATAAAATAAAAGAGCACAAAGACATTAAGCTAAAACAAGCTGTGACAGACGACCAGGGACCTTGACCCACCGGGAAGCCCGGAGAGCAGAAGGACCGGGAGAGTGGCAATACCTTCCCTGGAACACGAGAGGGAAGCCCCCCTGGTTTGCATCGGGGCCACGGGACTGCAGCTTGGAAACTCAGTTCTGTTGGGGACCGTGGTTATTGCCAGGGAGTGCTTGGACAATCCTGGAGCCTTGGATTGCAGCCACTTCTGCCACACCAGGAAGTGCTGCAAGAAAATCATCAGGGAGCACCTGGAGCACATCTGGGTGCATTATAAAAGGGGCCGCCTCACTCCATTCAAGAAGCCAGAGTCGGGTGGCAGAGGACAGAGCTTGCAGGAGAGGAATGGAGGCGGCAAAGGAAAAGAGGAGAAAGTAAAAGAAAGGGCTGTGAGTTTGAGCTATTTGTGGTGCTTTATGCACTGTGTGTATTGTGCTGAAGAAGAAAAATAAAAGTGTGTGTTCTGGGACATTCTGAGTCTGTGTCTGTGTGTGTTCTGGGCGTCTTTCACAAAGTTATGAAAGAAAAGGGAAAGACAAAAGTTCCATCTTATACAGAACAGACCAACACAATCTTGCTGTTATGATTCAGCCTGGGTTATTGTCCTGGCTCAAGATTTTTCTTTGGTATTTAATAATTTTGTTAAATTAAAGTTCAAATCTTATTTTTATATTGTGTTATAAATTCTGTGTTTGTTTTTATTCTATGTTGTTTTAATGTTTATAATATTGAGGTATTTTTTAATATTATGTTAATTCATTTTATTAGTGGTAGTTCTTTTTGTTTTATTTCTGTTCCCATTATGTAGTGCTCATGGACATGTGGTCACAAGATGATGCACCTGGGGACTGCCCCAAGTAATATAAAGTGAGGAGCTGCAGCTTCGGCATTGCTATGTTTTTGATTCTTCTATTTTTTGATATGTGATTCTTTTTTATTGTTCATATTCTGGTTTTGACCCCGATTTGGTACTGTTTTTGGTTTACTGTTTATTAGATTTGTTTTCTTTCATGTTTTGCCCAAACCTTTTTTGTAATCTTAAAAAATTCTAAAAATATAAAGAAATGTTGTATTGTTTGTCCTGGATCAGAGGTTTTCAGTGATTTTCTGCTCCTCCATTATGAAAATATTTCAAATTTAGTTTTTAAAAACCTTAGCCCCATTTTTGGGCCTGTGCACCCCAAAAGCCTGCTATTTGAGTTTGGGGTTAAGCTGCTAGATGTATGCATGCTGTAGGGTTCAAACCTGGAAACAAGTCAGGTCTGCCAGTATGAATACCTGCAGGGGCTCTAAAAAGGTATGCTGTTTAAGAAATAAATCAATTAGTGATAACATATAATGTCACACATGCACGCTTGGGAGGCAGTCTAAGGGCTTAATTGGGAGTAAAACACAGAGACGGGGATTGTTAAGTAGTGCTAGTGCCTTTCTTTCTTCTTCCCTAGACCAACAGAAGGAAAGCCTGCCTAAGACTCTGCCTACTTCTAGTCCTTTGCCCCACCTACCTACAAGAACTGACTTCCTTCCATGATCCCATCCCTCCCTGCCTTCTTTCTATATAAGCAGAAGTCTGGCTCCTCTTGTTTAGTCTTTATTTGGACTCGGTCTTGAATGACTACTTGCTTTGTTGCTTTGCCTTACAGTATATGGGATGGAATCCCCAAATCTTTATCCTGTTTGTTGTGTCAAAACTTTAAAGTGAGAGACTGCAGTTTCTTCTCCAAACATTTAGAAGGAAATGTTTACAAATCCTATTAATTCATTATCAAAATTAAAACTTAATTACTGAATAAAGACCATCTACCAATCTAGCAAGTACAAGGGGCTACTCCAAAAATTTTAAATCTTTAATCATAAATCTTAAAGCATGACAAATTGGTCTTTCATTTTATATGATTTAGTTTTAAAAAGTCATTGCTACTAATAGATTTGAAATAATGAAAGACAGTACTGATTTTATTTTTGGTGCTCAGGTTAGTTAACATTTTCACCTATTTACTGTACATTTGTAGTCCATACAAGCTAGCATGTAATCTACCAAGTGTATTCTCCATTTAAAGTTAAATTGTTGCTATTCCAATCTAAGAGTAAAGTGCAGAATTACACTATTAAGAATCTCTTTAAACATTAATCATGTTCACTTGTAGAGGAGCTGCTTTATCACAAGAACGTAGCACATGTGACCTGCAGTTGTTTGATCTTATCTGGCTCACAGCTCAGGTTTTAGGTTCTGTGCACGTCAATATCTGGATGTAGTGCTATAATTTACATATCTCATAGTTCAGGTGTTTAACTAGTCATTTACTGATAAGGGACGGACTTTCACAGCTGAGCGAGTATTTAAATCACTTTATCATAACTGATCACTAATTCGGATAAAATATTGATGAACTCATCTAAGAATAATGGAATTAGGTCGAGGTGGTCCAAAAATGATAATGTAATTGTGGTTAATTCTTTTTTAATATTCCCCAACAGGACCTCAAAGAATATAATGTTAATTAGAAGTTGTTGAAGATACTCATCTTCAAAAAGCACTTTATGTAAAAAAAAAGTAAAACCAACAGTTAAATCTTGAATTAAAGGAATAGCAGCTGTACATTTAAAATAATTTTCAGTAAGTAAACAGATATTGGACAGGCCAGTCAATCAGTCAGTCTTTATTTTATAAAATGTAAGAACTTCAAGGGACTAAAAATAAACAATGCAGCATTAAAACCGAACAGTACAATAAAATGAAATAAACACAGCAATCAAATTAAATAAACCATTGGCAGACTCAAGACAAACATGAAAGTACACCTGTGTGACTGTAAACAGCATGTATCAACAGGAGCTACTGTATGTAAACCGCAGGATAGCTATTTTCTGCTTCTGTTTATCAAATTACATAGTATAACACCAAGGTGCCACTGCCTTCTTTTATTTGGCTTGACCTTATTTCAGCTGAAAGCCTGCAACCTTAAATCTGTACTTGACACTTAATCTAATTTCTCCACTGCCAAGCTAAATCTATTAAGAAAACTAAATGTTAAGCTTTTTAAAGAAATAACATATTTGGACTCTTGGTATGAGCTACAGTAGACCAGCATAAACAAAACTGAGATAATTGCCGTAACCACATATACAAAATCACTTATTTCTGGTAATTGGTGTTTTTCTAACTGGAAAGCAGTAATAACGTGTATACCAAGTAAATCATTAGCCTTTTTACATTTTTTTGTTATTCAGACTGTAAATAAAACAAAATTATTGCTCTTCTTCCTTCAAAACTAGACTTGTTGCTGGCTTAAAACTGAAACTGTGGTTTACCAGTATGATCCTTCATACACACAAACACACAAAAGGTTCGAGAATCATACCAGAACTTAATTTTACAAATTATAAGTAATGAAGAACTCATAAGTTAACTCACTCAAGTCATTGTTTAATGAACCAGAAATTTTGCAACATTATTCAATATTCTGAAAATTACTTTCATTCTTTGATATATACCCCGATCTACATACTCTCAAATAGATAAGCCAGACGCCATGGCGCAATGGTATAGGCTTCGCCTCTAGTGCTGACATCCGAGGTTCGATTCCTGAGAGGGGATGCACTGAGTATGTACGCGTGCTTCCCGATTCATTTTACCCTCGCATCCCCTTGGTTTGAGACGTATGAAAAAATATGCGGTTAACGCAGAATCATGTTACGTTATTTTTAAAATGTTTCCTTTTCTTAGCACAAGCACAGCTGAGAAGCTTCGATGCATGTACTCCATAACGCGTTAAAAAAATAACGCATTTAATCACACTTTGCATTCCAAGCAAAGGGGAACTTTTGTCAGTGCATGATTTCCTGGTACATCGATTACATTGATGCACACATCAGAGCTACAAAAATGTTAAAGTTGGAATAAAGCGCGTTCCTATGACTGATCGGAGGCAATTTTCATTTCAAAAGACTACCCGACGGAAGCCTTGATACGCATTAATAATGTAAAGTTGCGTTAGACGTTGAGATAACAGAATTGGGTTAAATACATTGGAACGTATCGCTAATTTTGCCCCGAAATATTGTGTTGGTGTTATTTGTTTTTCTGAATTTGTGTGTTTCATATTGTATGACCATCCTGTTTCGCCATCTGGGAAAAGCAAAGGAAAGAGTAATGGATCAGAATGTGGTGAATTATTAGACAGAAATGTTGATTCATGTTTTGCTTTTGCATAAACACGAATATCTACTCTGTTTTTGATATTTCCATCTTTCTAAACTATTATCGCTGATAAATTTGTCACATTTTGGTTTATTATATATCTGATTCATATAGAAATCCAAGAAAACTCCTTTGTCAGTGTTTTGCAGATAAATTTTGTGTAAAGTCCGATACTTTTGGATGTATGGATTTGTATCCATTATTGGCTGTATAATTTCTAATACGTCCGATAGTTTAACTTTTTTGATTCTATGTTGCATCGCTTCTCTGTGATCATAAATACTGTATACACCTGACCGAATTGTGGTTTCTTCGAAATTAAACTTGTCGTTGCTTTAATTGTTGTGGGACCACAGATTCTCATAGCATATGGTCCATTATTGTGTAAATCTATGTTTTGAGCATTGAACGATGCAAATGCGAAAAGATTATTGTAGACTCGGATATTTTGCCTGTAGTGTTTGTGGATTTCACTTTCCCCAAACATCAAATCTTTTAATTCACTTGGATACACCTCCTCATTGTTTATAAACACTACTTTTCCGTGATGGCAGCACAAATTAGACGATCTACAAGTCTCTGACTTAAACTTTAAAGTCTTAACAATATTTACATACTTCTGACGTATCACCTATGTCCATATATTCCATCTCTATTCGCCTTTCTGTTATTTCACCGAATAATACTTTCTCTTTGTTTGCGCTTACTTTCTTTTTTGATACTTTCGATTTTTTTCTGCTTTCATATTCTGTAACTTGCTCTGCATGTGTATCATGCCTATTTTTTTTTTGAGTCTTTGAATTCCGCTGTTTTCATTATCTCTAATCTGCTCTGCAGATTTCACCCCCTCATTTTTGAACCGCTTTATGACATTTTACTACTGTCTTCTACTCTGTCTTATTTCTGACCTCGGTTTTTCCTGCTATTATTTCAATTACACCTGGTCCATGATGATTATTTTCCCTTTTTTCGAGTAATAATTTCAGTTTTTTTGCTCTAATGCAATCTTTACTATCTTTTTTTTTTTTGATACTTTCAAATTTTACTGCTTTCATATTCTTTAACTTTCTCTGCATGGTTATCGTGGCAACGTTTTTGAACGTCTTTATGATGTTCTACTTTACTCTTTGTCTTTTATTTCTGAGCCCGATTGGACCTGCTTTTTTTTCAGTTCCACTTGTTCCGGGCTGATTATTACTTTAATTATTTTCTGAATTTGCGCATAGATTATTCTTTTTCTTTTTTGCATTTTTTTCTCTCCAACACTTTTGGGTCTCTTTTCTCTGCGCTGCTCTTTCTTCTTCGCTTAGTCGTTGACATTTCATCTACAACGTATTGTCCTTATACACTTTATTTGAGCTGAGAGCACAGGATCTGTGTCTGCTAAAAGCCTTTACACGACTGAGAGTTTTGCTGACCGTGGTCTTATTTGAAAATAGTTGTAAGTAAGGCATGTCTTGCAAGAATCTCATGTTCCACGTCCCTGTGAGATGGTCCTAGGACAATCTCTTGGCACAAAGTCTCATGTTTAAGGTCCCCGCGAGACGCTCCGTGGCCAAACTCTTTTGTCTCGCGGGTCTTTTAAGTGTCTTCGTTGAAGATCACGTCTCGTCTCCCTAGTCTCCCTCCCAAGATTTTTTTTTATCCCATCTTATCACTTCTGGCTCATCAGTTCTATGTCAATGTCAATTATCACTGTCATTTCCTGTCTGTCATGTATAAAAGTCCTCTGTATCATGCAAAGTGTCTCATGGAAGTCTTTGTTACTTTGACAAGACAAGCATCCACACGACCTTCAGTATACGAGACTGGGTCCCAAACATTTATGTGCCTCTCTGGTGTTATTCTGTCTTCACAATATATACAGTGTATATGTATATAGTAATGAACGGCATGTTTTCTTTGAATAAATATTCTTCTTTGATTCTTTACTTACAAACAAAGCAAGCTAATGCAGATAAATGCATAGCAGCTGTCACTAATGCTGAAGCATAGTACTGTACAGTACTTATTTTGTCACTGGATTCGTAGAATGGCCTGTTATTTTCTCCAGCATCTCACCTGCTGGAGTTTTTGTTTTCCTGTCCTCCTTTGACATTTAACTATAAGATCAGACTGTTGCTTACTAAAGTCACATTTAGAGATTTAAAAACTGAGTTTAGTTAAAGTTACTGTAAGCTTAGGGACTATTTCTGTCTCTATTACTTATTTGTTTATTTGTACTGTCTAAGTTTGTATGCATTCATTTTTTGGTTGTTTGTTTCTGTTCTGCTAAAACTAGCAGCACCCCTGATGGCCTGCACCTCTGTGTCCTGTGTGTCCCTTGGACTGAGAAACAAGCTGTCTGTTTGTCGCTTTTTAAGGCAGATGTGTATTATATTGGTTGCTGGTGGCAAGGTGTTTGCATTACTGTTGCAGCTTATTATGATATTCCATTATTTTTTTCGTGCCCACATGTACATTTGGATTTCTGTTACCTTCCCATATTTTATTTTGGCCAATAAAATTTTTACAGCAAAAAAATTGGATTTGGTTTTCCAGAAACCATAATACTTAAATAATGATTTAAAAATATGCTTCCAAAAAGAGTGAACAATTATAAATAGAAAATAATCACAAGCGTCTTTGTTTACTTTGCTGTTTGTAATAGCAATTATTTCTTCTGCTTCTTGTAAAGTCCGGATGTGATAGTCTGGACGTGACATCACAGGGGCCGGCAAGGTCTTATTCCATAGGCTCAGTCCCGGAAGTGACGTCAAGAGAACTAGGTGGGATCTCCCGTGAATGGTCTACAGGAAAGGAAGAAAAAGAGTCAGTGCACTCTGCTGCATCCCAGCATGCTTCGGAACTGCCCTTACTCAAGCCCTTTAGCTGCCTCCCATGCGCACATGTGTGACAATATATATTTAAATATATATACAGTAATCCCTCCTCGATCGCGGGGGTTGCGTTCCAGACCCCCCCGCGATAGGTGAAAATCCACGAAGTAGAAACCATATGTTTGTATGGTTATTTTTATATATTTTAAGCCCTTATAAACTCTCCCGCACTGTTTATAAATATTCCCCGCAGAGTTATACAGCATAATCCCTTTGTATTCTCTTAGATATTAGGTAAGATTCATTGAAATTATGTATATAAACACACTGTTTATATACAGTAAAACCTAAATATTATTTTAAAGATATTGAGTGTCTCCGATATCACATATGTTACAGCCATTACGATAGACAGGCCACCAGCAATAAATACGTACAATGCAAGAAAAATAGTATACAGTAAATGTGTGTACAGTGACACTAAACGTACGTACATGTACTAAGCACTGTAAGAAGAAAATTAATTATGGTTACTCACCAACAATGACACGATGACTTGTCCGATAACAATGAATTTAATTTTACTGCACAACAAAGGAGAGCGTTACAGCCCTTGTAAAGGAGCCACTTCAGGCGATTGTGTAGCACTGCCGTTGTTCTTCTTCTGGCAGTCTTCAATCAAAATCCCTAAAGCAGATTCCATCCAGACTACTGCCTTATTACATCCACTTACAACTCGTTTTGCACCCTGGTTAAAAGGACACTGCAGCCGTAGATCTTATATTCCTTTCCTACTTTTTAAATAAAAAGAATCGTAGCCTTCAACAAATCCAAAACGTTTACCTTTTCGGCAATCGTTAACATCTTCTTCTTGCGCTTGGGCACGGCACCTGAAGCAGTAGCAGATTGTTTTGGAGCCATAATGAAGGGCTTGACTATGCACAAAGATAAACACTAAAGAGCACAACTCTTTACACAGCGAAGCACGTTGATGCTGAATGAGCGAGATGAGACTTCCTGGTTAACACTGCATAGCTCCTGCGTGCTCTGATTGGTTAGCTTCTCAGTCAGGAGAACTTAACTGCGTGCTCTGATTGGTTAGCTTCTCAGCCATCCGCCAATAGCGTCCCTTGTATGAAATCAACTGGGCAAACCAACTGAGGAAGCATATACAGGAAGTAAAAAGACACATTGTCCGCAGAACCCGCAAA